>JASSKH010000031.1:6004446-6517551 GCA_031763025.1 Macrocystis pyrifera
CTCCAGCGCCGGCGTGGGTCTTGCCTTTTCATCCCAACGGGGACGCGACTGGCGCCGCCCGGCCGTCGCAACCGCCGGCCTCCCCGTCCTCCTTCTCGCCAGGGCCATCCAGTCGCCCTTGAACTCCTGCAAGGAGCGGCCGGTGAGCCAGCCCTCACTCTCTCTAGCAGCGTCGGAAGCAGCAGCCGCACCATCGGCAGCAGGAGCATCGCCACCTTCCGAGCCCGCAGCCGCAGCAGCAACAACAGTCTCATCACCAGTCCCGTCACCAGTCCCATCAGGAGTAGCAGCAGCAGCAGCAGCAGCAGCAGTGTCTGGGGAGGGGCCAGCATCAGCACCAACACCACCATCCCCACCAGCATCAGCACCAGCAGTAGAAGCTGCGGCAGCGTCGGCAGCGCCATCCGGAGGGGTTTCCATCCCCATTTTGGCGTTCATCTTGGCGAGCGCGTCGGCGACGGGGTCCGGGGTCCAGCCGAAGGCCTCCTCGAGGACGAAGCGCCGGACGCACCGTGCGACGATGAAATTGTCGAGGTGCCGCCTGTCCTCCCTCGACCAGTCCATCTCGTGCGAGGCCTCTTCCGTCTGAAAACGAACGACAAAACGAACGAACAAAGGACAGAAGGGGTGCACGTGAGAGAAACAAAATGCGACACTTCACTACCTACTCACTACCTATTCACTTTCGGGGGACCAAGAGAGCGGAGGGTGTGTGCGCGTGTACTAAAATAAAGAAGCAAAAAATTAATAAATAGTTTTTTGGTATATAGGTTAGCCCCGAAATCCAGCTCGCACTGGCTTTGTTTTTCATTTGGACCATTTCAGGAGTGTTTTGCGTCATTATATTTTTTCTTTGCTGTGTTGAGGTAGGCATTTTGGGGGGGGGGGGGGGGGGGGGGGGTAACCCCTTCGAGATCTCTCGGTCGGTCGAATCAGGGTAAGGTACGGCAAAACCTAATAATCTAAAATAGGGAAACAACGAAAGATATGATAAAAAAAAACGAACAAAAGGAAAGCAGTTTCAACAGGGAACCGGACCAAGCAGTATCAAGCTCCTGACTTTTTTTTTTTTTAAATCATCAATTTTACTTTCCAGCCTAACTCACACTACTAATAGGAGGTTTTATCCTCAGCGATCTTCTGGACAAGCCGTGGTCACAGGTGTCGTCCCTTCTCTCCCCCGGTACGTGCCTTCATTTTTTGTCGCGCATAGGGTTCAGCATATCCCTCTGCTCGTCGATTTTCATCGAATGTAGCAAACTCACGCTCTCACGCTTTCCGCTTATCATTTTTTTAAGCAAGAAAAAGTCCCTACGAGCATGCACTCGGTGAGACTGGAACCCACGAAATTGATCTTGACAGGCACGCGGACCACCTACCAAGCCACCGGGGACGCCGGGAACAAACAAAAACAGCACACGACAAAAGCAACGTAAAAAACCCCCGACAAAATCACGGAAAAAGCCCAGCAAAAAATTCCACCAAAAGCTCAAGCCCACAAAAAAAAGACGCAACAAAGAAAAAAAAATACAGGAAGACACGCGAACGAAACACACGAAAAGAAAAGAAAACAAAAACATCCATCCGGCTTCATTCCGGATTCGGTTCCGCACCATCTCCTCAAAGCGCCGCAGCGTGTCCTTCCAACCGCAGTTGAGAAGCGCCGACTTCCACTCCCTTGCATCCCCCTCCCCCCCCGCCACCGCCTCCTCCACCCCCTCCTCCTGCCCCTCTGCCGAAAGATCGTCGCCATCCTTCTCGTCATTCGTGGGACGAACAACGTCCGAAGGGTAAGTGTACTCCACGGTTTTCGTTTCCGGAAAGAGGTTAACCCGAAGGCGGTTGATCTCCGCTTGCAACGCTGCCTGAAGAACAAAATACGGGAACAAAAACAGAAACGTGCATGTATGAGAAAAAAAACAACGCGTAGCCGGGATAGACCACGGGGGGGGGGGGGGGGGGGGGGGGGGGGGGGGGGGGGGGGGGGGGGGGGGGGGGGGGGGGGGGGGGGGAATTGGGGGGTGTACTCGATAGGAGAGATGTACTCGATCTCATGCATGGCCGTAGTCGTATGACCATAGACCCTCGCATCCCTACAATGCCGGGACGGAGCATGTCGGGTTTTCACCGACCAGGCAGACATTGCTTGCACCAAGCGCGAAGCGCCGTGAGGTGTCCGGCGAGTCGCATGAAGGGTGAGCTGCATCCTACGAAGAACCGCTTGTGAGGCGGACATGCATATGGATGACAGCTTCAATGAGTAGGTTTAATTTCCGGTGTGGCCACTTCCAGAGGCAGCAATGGGGAGTACTATGTAACTGCCTCTTGGGTGCCGTACCTAGAACACTACGTGATACGATCAATTCCCTTGTGCAGAGTAAAGGTTCTTTACTTCGCACAAATGATCCAACTCGACGACCAGCTGTGGGCGACCGCCAGAAAAAAAAACCCCGGTACCCTGGATGTCTCGCTCACGTAGTGAGGGCATGTTAGCAGGAAGCGCGAGAAAATGGGGGGAGACTACGAAAAAATAATATTCTGAGATAAGAAGGCCAGGAAGTACGGCATAGGCCCGCCAACAAGAAAGTGCCCAACAAGAAGATAATGCTCGTTTTTTGGAGAACGCTACCAAACTTGGGTTAATAAAAACGGCTCGGCGGTGAACTCGACACTAAATCCTATATAATAGCCTATGCTCAAGGTTGGTTGAAGATGGCGCTCCAATAATAATCTCAGGCTTGCCCAGATTACTTTAGGAGGCGTTTCTTGTTGGCGGGTCCATACTGTATGCAAGAACAATAGCAATGGTAAGGGGCACACAAAGACTAAAATCGGACTACAAACAAGCACGAGAACATGAACAGCACCAAGGCCTTGGAAAATAAACAAGGGACAAGAAAAATATCAGAAACAAAATGAAGAAGAACAAAGACCGTCATAACAAGAACAAGAACAGGAACAGGAACAAAAGGAAGAACAACAAACAAAATAACAAAACCAAGGAAACGATCAGGGACAAAATGAAGAACCACAGAACAAAATAACAAGAACAAGATCATGAACAGGAACAAAATGAACTAGAACAAAGAACAAAATAACAAGAGAACAAGAACACGAACAGGAACAAAAGGAAGAACGAGGAACAAAATAACAACAAACAAAAACAAGAACAGCATGAACATCAAGAAGAACTGGGAGCAGGAAGAAAATCAAGAAGAACTGGGAGCAGGAAGAAAATCAAGAAGAACTGGGAGCAGGAAGAAAATCGAGAAGAACTGGGAGCAGGAAGAAAATCAAGAAGAACTGGGAGCAGGAAGAAAATCAAGAAGAAACTGGGAACAAAATGAACACATGAACAAGAGCAAAACGAAACCAGAACAAGACTAAAAAGCCCAAACAAGAGCAAGAATCAACATAGATCTACATACAGGAGCAGAAAGCAGAACAACGAGTCCAACCACAGCAACAACAATAATCACATACCAGGTACATGTTACACATCAGATATATCCAAGTAGCAGGAGAAGAAGAGGAAGTAACCCCGAAACAAGTCGTGCGTTATACATAGGGGAGAGGGGAGAGGGGGGGGGGGGGTAGATTTTCTCACGGCGGTGCCGTCTCTGGCGCTCTGAGCGAACTTGAGCTGGTCGTCGTCCCAGCCGACGACCTCGCGCCTGAGGAACACGTCCAGCCCTTGGACCGCCGCCAGGTCCCAGTCGGCGTAACTGATGCCGGTACATCAAACGGCACATCGCAAAAAAAAATAAAAAAGAAGCGGGTGAGTGAAAAAGTGGTAAAAGGCGGTGCTTCTAACAAAACGCCAATTTTTCCTAGTTCCGGACATTTTTCCACCCCTTAATGCTTGTCAGGGAAGAAAAATCGTGGTCCGCAGGCGCGTTTATCCCAAGTATAAGTGCGAGGGATAACATAAAAAATAAATACATACATGTCGTGGCTCGAAAAAAGCGGCGCGGCGCAAGCGCGTTGGCACCCCTTGCGTCTGGCCCCTTTCCGGCTGCGGGGTTGGGGTCGGGGTTGTAGGGGTGGGGTTGGGCCTACATGCTCGCCTTGATGCCTAGCCCGCACAGTCGTGAAACGGTCCACAGCTCTGACAGATCATGATCTATCCGATCTGCCTACAGATAGACCATCTACAAATAGATCATCCACAGGTAAATCATCTATTACTAGTTCATCACCTGCCGTTGCGGGAGGCTCTGTGCAGGATCAGATTGCATAGTACAACATATCCAACCCAGGAAAGACGCGCTGGTCTGTAGATCACGCCGACCATGAATAGACGGGTCCCACCCACCCACCCACCCACCCACCCGGCAACATGAGCTGCTCTGCGTGTACATAGATCGTACAGGATTGATTGGGAATATATGATCTGTCTGCCTTGAATGACCTAGTAGATCATGATCTGCGGGAACCGATGATCTGTAGATGATTTGTGCGAGGTGCGAGGGCGGTGGGCTGCCCCGGTCCCCTGGAAGATCGATCCCAGGGCGCGGTGAAGCAGGCTCTGGTGAGCGGTAAAAGGTCTCGCATACCGCGATCCGCGGTGACAATGTGGCCCTCCCCCAACCGAAACAGCGCGCAGGTCCATCGCAGGGACAACGAACGGTCTGTCGAGTCTGTGGTTGTTGCTGTTGTCGATGTTGTTGTGGTCGGGAGTCATTGCTGTTGGTGTTAATGTTGCAGTTATTGTAGTAGTAGTAGTAGTAGTAGTAGTAGTAGCAGTAGTAGTAGTAGTAGTAGTAGTAGTAGTAGTATCACGGAGGATAATTAAATAACACCTGCGGTACACACAAAAACCTACATATTTCCCTATTCTTACTAACAAAATTGGGTCCCATTTACTATGGTCCCCCGTAATAGTACTAGTTGTTGTTGCTGTTGTCGTTCGTGGTAACGCTATGGTTGTTGTGCTGGCTTCGTCGTTGCTGTTGTCGCTTCTTGCCCGTGCCACATCAACACGCCGCCATAAACAACCCATGCCAGCAGTGTACACACACAACCATGGGCACAGGGCAGACGACATAGGCCCCCACCAACCAACACCTGGCTCCATTAGAGGAATAACACGAAGGTCCCACACCTCAGACAGAACATCGATTTTCCGGCTTACGACCTACATCTTTCGGGGCGGCAGATGATCTGTATGATCTGTACGATCTAGCTCATGTCGCCGGGCGGGAGCCGCATAATTCGGCAAGCTCAACGCAGCACACACTTTCTGGGTCAGATATGCACTGCGCTGATCCCGCAACAGCACTTCTTAACGGCTGGTTAATATCTAGATGATCTACCGTGGTCAGACAGATGGTGATGTACCTGATCTACCCGATCTGCGCAAGCGCTCTGCGGCGGCCGAGCGAGAACGCTCACGGCGGGTTCCCAGCAGCATGGTCTGCCTGCCTTTGCGGCTGCTGTCCTCACACCAACCCCTCTCCAGCAGAAGCTATACGCTTCTCCGTGGTCACACAAGACAAACCCCTACAAAAAGCAATCCCGAGGTTCCCAAAGGTACGCTACCACCTGTCGGTGTTCAGTGCGGCGGTCGAGCGGAAACTACTCACGGGGTCTCCAGCATCATGGTCTGCCAGAAGCGCAGGCCGCTGTAGACGTCATCGTCCGAGACGAAGCTCGGCCTGGACCCCGACAGGGTCGACGCCTCCTTCACCATGCGACGCACTGCCGCCACGTCCGCGGCCCGCTCCTTCTGCATCGCTGCGTGCGTTCGCTTGTAAGCCTCCTCCTTCCGCAGGCCTGTCGAATTGAATCCAACCGAATCGAACCCGAACGAGTACAATCGAAATTCCAGTTTTGAGTCCAGTCGAGCTTGCAGTCCCGGTCTAATCGAGTTCAGTTCAGTCCAGCCCAATCAAATCCAGTCCAGTTCAGTTCAGTCCAGTCCAGTCCAGTCCAGTCCAGTCCAGTCAGACCCAATCCGTTTTTGGTTCCGATTCGATCAAACTGTGGTCGAACCTGTTCCGGTACAATCAAATCCGGTCCAATCTATTCCAGTACATCGAATCGAATCGGTCGAATCGAATCGACGCGCGTCTACTCGAATAAAGTGACAACGAATCGGATCAAAAGGCATGGCGTGGGAGTTGATCGTACCGAGGGCGTTCCATTGCGCACGGCCGCTACACAAGGCGGTTCGGCAAAGTAGAGAAAACAAAAATACATGTGTGCGCGCGATTTTTTTAGGCATGGCACCGTTTGAACGCACAAACGGCACACACAGTTGCCAACCCGTCAAGTTGTTTCCACGCAGTTGTGTCCGCACACTCACCTCACCTGCACGAGCGCACCGTGGTGTGCGCGACTAAGGCGTGGCAACATTCCAAACAACAACAAAAAAACAACAACAAAAAAATAAATAAATCAAGCTGCTTCCCCGCAGTCGTGCCGTCGCGCACGCTCGGACGCACCGTTCTGCATCAAGGCATACTGGCGTTTGGCGAACACGTGACTGATCGGCGCGGCTCCAGGCATGAATCCCTTAGGCCCCAGCCACTCGGGGTCCTCCACCATGTCGGGGTTGCGGCTGGTGAACTCGTTCGCGAGCGCGTCCCACGGAAGCTTGAGCCTCTCCACGCCGTTCGACGGGCGTCGGTGAAAAGGCGGTACCTGATGCACAGGGGATAGGGGATAGGGGACGGTTAGGGGAATAGGGACAGGGGATAGGGGTTGGAGGAGAGGGGATAGGGGCAGGGGGATAGGGGTTGGAGGAGAGGGGATAGGGGCAGGGGATAGGGGATAGGGGATAAGGGGGGGGGGTGTGGAGATACCCTGGCAGGGGATATGAGACAGGAGACAGGGGACGAGGATACGAGATAGAGGAAGAGCGCTACGTACGGGTCGTAGGTCAAGATGGAGAACAGGGGGATAGGGAATGCCTCCCAAACCCGCCCCTGCCCCCCCCCCCCCCCCCCCTCCAACCCAAAGCTTGCCCTCGGTTTTCTGAGCTCTACATATGTTTCCATCCCTGGAGTACCTACGAGGTATGGGTAGTCACGACTACTGGCACGTATAGTAGTAATGAACATCGCAGAAAAATTGCGTTCGATAGGGCAGCGACCAACGAACCCATTCGAGACGATTTCGATATTCGATGCACCGAAGCTTTTCCTTCCACATCAGTACAAAACCCTAAGGGGATAATGCCAGAGGGTGGAGGGGCAACAAGGCGTTGGGTAGGATAACATACAACTGACACATAGCACGCGCTCACGAAGTATCACACGCACAGCAGCAAGTAGTCTACAAAGGTGAGTTTCGAGGGCGGGGGGGGGGGGGGGGGGGGGCAATCTTGTACAGCAATTTGGTTGCCTATGTTTCCCCTTCAAATATTTACACACAAGGTGCATAAGTTCAAAATTTCGATCGATTCTACTGCTTCAAGTATAATTTTATACTATTATTACGGGGGACCATGCAGTAGTAAATAGAACAACATTTTGTCAGTAAAAGATTGTTAAATGTACAGGTTTTTGTGAGTACCGTAGGTCCTATTTACTATGCCCCCCCCCCCCCCCCCCGTAACCCTTTTTGTACCGCAATCCCGTTTCGGGAACAAACCACTTATAACTAGAATGCTTTGTCCCCGAAACGGGACTGCAGCTCTAAAAGGGTTCACCAGACGTCATGATGGACAATTACGGGGGACCATAGTAAATAGGACCAAATATTGATATTACGGGGGACCATAGTTAATAGGACCAAATATTGGTAGTAAAAAAAGTTAAATATATAGATTTTTATGTATACCATAGGTCCTATCAACTATGGACCCCCGTAATAGTAAAAATAGCGAAATGTATAGGTTTTTGTGCGTACCGTAGGTCCTATTTACTATGCCCCCCCCCCGTAATAGAAGGGTGTCTCTATTAGGAGTAGTAGGAACGGTGCTCCGTCTCGAAAGGGATGCGTGGTCAATGGTCAAATGACTAAGGCAAGCACCCCCCCCCCCCCCCCCCCCCCCCCCCCCCCCCCCCCCCCACCCCCCCCCCCCCCCCCCCCCCCCCCCCCCCCCCCCCCCCCCCCCCCCCCCCCACCCCCCCCCCCCCCCCCCCCCCCCCCCCCCCCCCCCCCCCCCCCCCCCCCCCCCCCCCCCCCCCCCCCCCCCCCCCCCCCCCCCCCCCCCCCCCCCCCCCCCCCCCCCCCCCCCCCCCCCCCCCCCCCCCCCCCCCCCCCCCCCCCCGTAATAGAAAACTAGTGAAAGCCGATGCCACTACGTTTCGACACCACATTCGGTTCTGAGTACAACAGCAGTAGTGGCCCCTCTGTAGTTCCGGTAGGCCCCGACCAACGCCGGCCACCGGCACGATTCCGCGCATGCCACCGCGTCGAATCCCCTCTGTGCCAAGCTACGCCAGACATTATTTTTCACGGGGGCAAAAACCGACACTACCACTACTGTAGAGGGACCACGATACTGCTGTACTGCTGTGTTGCCGACTGATGATAAAGTCACCTGCTTCGCCGCAGCGTACCACTTGGGCGGTTCCATCATGCCGGCCCTGACGAGAAGGGCCACCTTCTGCAAGGCCGTTTTCTGCTGGAGGCGCATGTCGCCTTCGCCCCTAGAAGCCGGAGCCAAACTATTGGGAGCAGTCCCGCGATGGCAGGGCAGCGACGACGGCGGTGCCTGCCTTTTTGCCTCCCCCCTGTTTATCCCCCGAGCGTGTGCTGTGCCCGCTGCTCTTCGCTCTCTCCCCTGAAAAAGTGCATGGGGCGGGTGTGTGTGGGTTAGTCGGGCGGGCGGGCGGGCGGGTGGGTGGGTGGGTCGGTGGGATTGGTGGGCTGAGAGGGCAAGTGTTGCTGTGTACACGTAGAGCTCCTACGTACAACATCTGTATTCATGTATCGAGCCACAGTACTACTGCTGATGCTGTCCAAGTTGCTCTCCAAGTAGAGAGACACATCGGCATGCATACCGGTACTGTAGAAAAAGCACTTCAACTTCGCACACAAGGTTCAAGTTGCTCAAACCCGGACGATGTTTGGTCGCCTTGCGTCAGAAGGATGGCCGCGAGGGAGGCTACACATGGAGTATAGACGAGGAAGGTCGTAGTCGTACGTGCAGCGGCGGCATTTATAGATAGCAGGGACATCGCTTCAGGAAGGGATGCAAGTGAGCCAGCCGCTATGCGAAAGCACCGGTAGTACCCAACAGCAGCAGGCAGCAGCAGCAGCAGCAGCAGCAGCAGCAGCAGCAGTAGTAGTGGTAGTAGTAGTAGCGGTGGCTATGATACCTCGTACCAGGTTCCAGGTATGATACCAGGTACTTGATATCGCTCTAGGCGCAAAAAAAAGGACCGCTTGATATTGATGTTTATGTACAAACGGTGCTTATATTTCCGTTCAGGGCGGTACTACATGACAGCAGTGGATACCCTTCTGTCCCACAATGTAAGGAACGGTTCAACAACTAATTGTTAAACCGACCGGTGATTATATTTTGGGACAGAGTGGTACATGGCGACAGCAACCTGCTGTGTAGTTGGCCCTCGCAGCAACAGCAGCATACGTATATTTACGAGGTACGAGGTCTACCGAGGCATGTGCGAGGCTACCTGGTACTGGTAATACGGGGGACCATAATTAATGGGACCAAATATTGTTGGTAAAAATAGGGAAACGTATAGGTTTTTGTGTGGACCGTAGGTCCTATTTACTATGGTCCCCCGTAAATAATACCACTGCTGTAAACATAGCCAGTGGTACGTATATACGAGCCAGTGGTTGGCGGCAGTAATCAGTGCGCAACTACTGCCGTACATCTGCGCACTGCTGTATAGAGAAAAGGCAAAGCTGCGGTGCGAGCTGCTTCGCGAGCAGCACGATAAACAGGCACTCCACGCGATTGCCTTTGATGGCTTGCATTCCCAATGTGCCAACCATACTGCTGTATTGTAGCCGTATGTACCAAACTAAAACCTACCTGTGCAGTGGGGAGTACCAGAGGTATAATAATACCAGTTTGTTGGCTCCACGATCTCCACGTACGACTACCTGGCACATAATCCAAGACGGCTGTTGCTTCTACTGCTGCGTAGATGCACCAGGCATCTGAACACGGGCAGTGGTGGCAGCGGCCTGGCGCATGTTGCCCTGAACGCTCGCCAGCATGGCATAGGTGCCGCCGTTGCGGGCAACATCTCGGACGTACGAAGCTCAAGTCTGCAAGAGTCGTCCTCGTGGTCACGAGGCATTGCTTGTTGTGCTGCCGCAGCCCATCTACCTGTGCTGCTGCCTCGGTCGTCGGCCACATGTGCAATGATGGGCTACGGATGGCCGCAGATGGCATGCTAGCTTGGCCGTAGGCTCCGAGAGCCGCAAACAGCCTCAGCCCAGCGCAAGAGCAAGGACACCACGGATTCACGCAACGCCTGCAATGGCGAACCACGACAGTTCCTCAAGGGCAACCTACACCAGCCTGAAGGCACTATCCTCGCGTCTATCCACGAGGACATCATCACGGCCGTGATGATATGTCTCACCTCGTATTGCGTGACGAGGCACCCGCTCACAAGCAGCGTGTTCTGTTCCAGAGCACTATCATGCTGTAAGTAAGTGAGGGTTTCCACAAATTCTGTGATGCGTTGTATATACGACATACCGGGGACACGCATATCCTACAGGATCGCACCGTACTCCATCAGCGGCAACCCACATGCTGTAGCAGGCAATGACATCGGCCTAATACCGGAGGCACACTGTAGGTCGTACCTCCAGAATGCTGGCAATACGCCCACTCTGATTTGCCTATGCATGCGAGTCTACTGTTGTTCGGATGGCGGTCCCGTACTAAAGCTCAGGGCTCTTCGATGTCAAAACCGGAAATGAGAGCCCTCGGACTCGAAAACCCGTGCATGTCCAGACATTGAAAGCATGCGAGACTTTTCGGGGAGGGCTGCCAGCTGCCAGCCATAGGCCAGGGGCCGCCAACAAAGTATTTTCTACTTCGAAAGCTACTGTCTGTAATATTTGCCCCGGAACGAGTCCGACTGCGTATGTATGTAATATGTACCAGGTACGAACATATTTTTCCTAAGAGTGCACTCTTCTTATGTTTTCCGTCTGCTCTAAATATCAAAACACCGAAAGACAACTGATGCCTTTTCTCGAAGCAAACTGTTGACCCCGATTATCGCGATTTGTAATACTACAGCGGCGACCAGACATGACTCACGAAGACTTTCTGATAATCGGCATGACATTAGCTTTGACGGTGCGGCCACGAGCTGGGGTATGCGGGACAGAGACAGATCGTTTGCCCCCAGGGATCAACGGCTAACGACTACGGCAAAATCAACAAATCAGCACCACCCCCCCCCCCCGCCGCGCGCCCCGTGCTGTGTGTGCCGAACGCCACGATTCCGATGAAGTAAACGGGTTTTGATCAAAATAGTGCCCCACCTGGTATATTACGAGTATCTCGTGTCGGCTACGTATACAGTGTACCATGTGGTTCTGCCCGGAGGCTTCCGCCGGCAGGCTCGGTTCGGATATGTCGGATGCTTCTCATCGTCTGGACAACGGATCGACACAGCACGTTCGAGGGTGACATAGCTCCGTTCACTGGGCTTGCCCGCCTGAAAAGGGGTTGCCTTCCGGCAGTGTCTATCCCGGCATATAGTGCCACGACCCATCAGCCTCACAGCAAGCAGCATGGTATCTCGATCGTTAAAATTTACTTTAGGAGTACTCATAGTCTGCTTCTATACCGGTGTCAGGTACCAGGTAGTACCTCTTTTGGTGGAATACAATTCCCGTTTGATATCAACACCAGACTCCAAACGGTGATTCCATTCCGGATTCATAGCAACACATATGTACCCAACGTGCTGTGTGTATCCGAGTTGATCGAAGGCAGCGCTAAAAGAGCGACCTGCCCGCTGGGCGTGGTTCGGGCTCGGGTATTGATGTGGGCGAGGCCCTTCGTTTCTTGGCCTATACGGGTGGGCGAGATGTCGCCTTGACGGACTCGAGGCGTGCCTCCCGGACCGTGTAATATTCAGAGGCCAAGATGTTAGAAACGTAATTACAACAGTAGTGACATTTCCAACATTGCAGCGTACCTACAAGTACCTGGTCCCGAAGGACTGGTACGGCAACCACCTATACGGTATGCTGCTGTAGACTGGCCTTTTCCTTTGTGTCGGAGGTTTCTTTCCACTAACTTGGCTACGTGTGGCGATTTGATCGCCCCCTGGAAAAAGTGTTCGGAGTAAGTTATTACATGAAGGCTGTTGACATAAGTTGACTCAATTTGAAATAATGCGTTTCGTTGGCTATCCGTACGCGGTCTCCTCGGTTCCGGTTACAACTCATACAATGTATACATCTTCACGCATACGTCGCTTATTCCATTTTTTTCTTGTACGAGGTTGTAGGATCTGCTTCGGTTTATGATGTGTATCGTACTGTTTTGCATGTACGAATCTGCATTTTCCCCTGAGGTATTCTTCCACTCCAGAGTTCTTGGAGCCTGTCCTGCTACCACGGACTAGATTGTTTGTTATAACCCTTCGAGAACTGCAGTCGTGTTTTGGGGACAAACCCGTCAAATTCCAAGTAGTTTGTCCCAAAACGGGACCGTCATACTAAAAGGTTTAAAGTGAGAACAGCAGCAACTACCAGACGGGAACGACACAGGGAACGAACGCGTTGGCATTTGTCTTCATCCGGCGAACGTAGGACCCCCTCCGCCCTCTATTGCGGACCAAGAACGTTCCGAGTACACAAGGTAGCGTGGCAACGAGGCCGTGGAAGTAGGTTAACCTGTAGATGGCCACATAATGGGCGGAACGTGTTTTGCGCAGTTGCAAGGACACCGCCACAAGGGTGGGGACGTGTGGGGGAAAGGTGGAGGTTTCATGCACTAGGCGGGTAAGGATAACCTCAAAACGAAAGCAGAAGCTGGGCTAGTGACTAGAGGGTTTTATCAGGCGTAGGACGGCGGTTGCTCCCAAACGCTGGCACGAACCCTTTCGGCCGCATAGGGGAACAACCTGCCTTGATGCAGTTGCTTTGAGTCAGTGATCTATATGAACTCCACCACAGAGCCAAAAATCTCCGATTGCTATCAATAGCCTTGGTGCATAATCCGCATCTACGTAAAACAGATTTCACTGCTCAGACTCTTCTGAAAAGTATTACCGTAATTACTCGTTGAGTTAAGGTCCACCACGATGTGCAGGGCTGCCTACCAATGCAATAACTTTGGCGCTGCAGAGTGGCTAGCTAAGGCTCGAGCCGCGGTGAGGATGTCAGGGCGAGCCTGGTTTGCCAACCACATCAAACGCCTTTTCAATGACCGAAAAGGCTCATCAACGCCTGGCTCATCCTTGTCAAACTGATGAAGCTTCAGGTCAACCACCATAGCAATACTTTTCTTGCCACGAATAACGCCGAAATTCGCTACTGGGCCCTAAGCGAAAACTCCTGCGACATCGTCAACGTCCTTACATCCGAGTCTTGAGACAATCGACAACCTGCGCACCATCGCAACTCCCCCAAGTTGTTGATAGGAACGAACTGATTCAGGTCCTTTTCATGAGAACTCACAAAAACTTGTCACACCTGCTCTTAAGCCTCATCGCAAATATGTCATGTACTTGTACTATTAATACTACTATTAAATAGTACGATGGAAACGGCCCCCTGTCTCCACCTAACGCATAGCACACGCATCAGCCTCACACTGCTCAAAACCAAGAACGCTCATGCCGCGTACCAAGTGGTGGTGCCAATGCCGCGACGTCTGCTTCAAGCCATGTAGGCTGCGACATAACTTAATCACCTTATCGGACATCGACCCGCACCCCTTGGAGAGGCGTATGAAGAAGTCCTCGCGTAGCTCTGACTGGACAACGCCTGGTCGATATCGAAGAGGCATAGAACCAATGCTAACTCGCACGCGATCGCAGCGAGAAAACGAATACTCACAACTGATGGACACGGGGAGAAAACATCGAAAACGTCAACGCCTGCACGCTACCCGGACTCTCTCGCTACCCATCTGGCCTTTGCCCGCACTACTCTACTAAATTCCTTGACCTTCCAAGAGTTACCCCACTCTGCTGAGATCACGGTGATGCCGTTTCGTTGCTACGTGCCACCACCTCTCTCGTCTATCACAGCGGCGAACGTCTCCGCGCGGTACAGGCCACCAAACGCTGCGCGCATGGATTGAAACCACGCATCTGTGAATTCGTCATCGCATGCTTAAGGTTATGAGTCGGGCGTTACCATCTCACTCGCAGAGCCTGATTGTAGTTTAGGGGCGGGCATGTGCGACGGGGACTGGTCGGCAATCTACATTCCGATATCCTCCCGCGCGGCTAGCATCGAAACGAAGACATGCTGCTGGCCCAGGCCTTTCTGTTGCCGCGATACCGACGGTGTCACTGCTGCCGATACCTGCGGTTGCTGCTGCTGCTGTTGCCCCGGAACCTCCGACACGGAGGGCGAGGACTCCGGCAACGCAACGGCCGCGGGCGGCGCCGGGGGAACGGAGACAGGCAAGGATTCCGGCGATGCACCGGTCACTGTTGGCTCCTGCTGTTGCGGTACGGATGACACAGCAGGCAGGGGCGCGGGCGAGGATTCCGGGAGTTTTACCAGTCGATAGCGGGGACGGCTCTTACCACATCTCGAAGCCCGGCGGCGCTTCCGGTTGCTGGGCTGGAGTATCAACAGCCGCCCCCCTCCCCTGCCGGAGACGGTGGCCCGGTCATCGCGGTTCCTCCGCTAGCCGTGTTCCACTCCCCCATGAAAGGCGCACGCCGGTATTCCCGCATCACATCGTGCTTGATGGGCTTGCAATCAATGATGGCGACAGGTTGATCTTGCTGCAATCCGAGTCGTGGTCGGTGCCGCAGTCCAGGTAGAAATAGGTATCCCTCTTAAGCTCCGACTTGATCGTCCGCTTGGCCTTGTGGCGTCCCAGCATCATGTACAGCAGTACGCGGTGTTTCGATAAGCTCTTGTCGGACGTGTCCTTATGACCACGCGACCCATCGCCATGCCGTAAACGAGAAAAGAAAATCAAATGCGTGAAGCCGTACCTGGTTATCGCAGCCTCCCCACATATATCATCCACGCAGGTTGGGGTAGGCCGTACCAAGCTTTTCACCGGCCGCACTCATACACAAATATGTAAGGGTAGTATCGTTTTATCATGCACTCGGGTCGTATCGTAATACCAGGGACTGCTCCACAGACCGAGCCATACCTAGAGGCGAAGCATCCATCCTGGAACATCTCAGGACTGTATTGCCTCGTCACACGATGGGAGCCTCACATTTCCGTTGACCAAGAATCTCTCTCCGCAGTACCACAAACACCAGTACCCAGCCCTACCAAAAATGGTCAAATGATAGGATGTTGAGGGTTTTGATCCCCTTGATGCGTTCTACGAGTATGTATATGCAATCCATCACAAATGCCCCACCACCCACAGGTGACAGTCGGCCCCGCTGACCATCCATCACGTACAGGATAGCCCACATTCGTTCGAAGGGGCAAACATGTCGATGTTCTTTCTCCGAGGAAGTTCCTGTTGTTTGATACTACGAGCACTCGTACATTACATCATGGTAACCTTCTTTCAGTGCCAACGGTCATTCATTTCAATGCAAGTATTGGATTTGGATTGGATGAGGTTTCCTGCCCCATTCGGTAGTCCTATACCCAACTTTCCTTGTGTTTCGTACTTATCCACCTTCTGGGTACTGCGGTGTTGTCTCACCCAAACTTGCCTCGTACTAGTATAATCGTTTAGCCGTGCGTCGGCGCACACGCGGAGAAAACTGTCTAATAATTTTAAAAAGCTGGAGACAGTGGCAAGTCGCTCGCGGTCGCCTACCCCGTTATCTCTTTGACGGTTGGGCGTGCGTGCAAAAAAAGTGGTCGATCCGATGTAGAAATTCGCTCCTATTACGTTCGTTTAAAGCGGCAATATTATCGTTGCTGTTGTTTCTCGAGACAGTGGCAGCTCGTTCGCGGTTGCGTATGGGCGGTCCTGTTTCCTCTTTGACGGTTCGGCCTGTGGTGTGCAAAAGAACATGATCCATGCGATCATATAAATGTTGTTGCTTACAGAAATTCTCTCCGTTCACACTCGTTCGAAGCGGCACAATTTCCGTTGTTTTTTTATGCGGAGGTTCCCTTTGGTCGATACCATTCACCTTGCATCTGACGATCTGCCCTGGACAGACGCCCCATCAGTCAGCAAGCGTTTTAAGCGGAAATAGCTACCATCCATATCGGGGGGGATGCGTCTCTTGGGCATCAATGTACCGGCCTGGTCGCACGAACTCACGTCAAGGTACTGTTGTAGAGGGGGGACTTTAGGACTACATATTTTCCGAGCCTGGCAGGTGGGTACGCTCCGCTGAACACTAACCCAATATGTTGTCCACCGATACGAATATAGCTTATGGGGTTGCCACTATTGTGCAGAGGAGGACACGGGGATGGATGTCGATGCTGGCCAGCGCACGCTTTTTCAGTAAATTTCTTCTCGTTGCTTATCTCATGGAGAGCCCAATCAGGGCAAATGAACAGCGTGATATCGAGAATACACAATTAAGTGCCAGACTGTCCCCTGTGTGAACTATGTATCCGCATACATGTACTATTAATAGCACGTCATGTGATCTCACACGCGTTGTACGTGTTTGCCTACCTTCTCATACTGGTACGTATCGCACCTCCTCATAGGTACGTGATACCATCACATCAGCCCACCCTTAATAGTCGCAGAGGTAGTTCACACGACGATCAAAGGGTGATGGCCATATCATCCCAGAAATCGGAAGGGACGTCGAAGGTGCGGCTAATCGAAACGAAACAAATGAGGCTATAAATACACCCCACACCTCGTAATGAAACTCGACGTCTCATGCGTGGGACCAACGCGCAATGCGAGACGAGAAAGCTACGACATACCAACGGCAAGCGGGCTGCGAACCGGGGCGCGAAGGTGCCGAAAAAAGATGTCCAAAATACGTACGCAGAGAGATTAATAGACAAAAACGTCAAAACAGTGCAAGTTGATAAGTGAGATTCGGTACGGTACTCGATCTCAAGCGGTGATATTTGACATGCTCGTAGCGGTTGCCTACGCCTGATAGACTCGCTTGGCGATGATCGATGAAGACACACTGTTAAAATCTGGTAGGCTTTGATGAGAAGCGTAACGCAAGTCACTGTGTTTGAGAGCTTCGGTAGACTATAGACAAGATAATAACGGTGAGCTCAGACCAAGTTGATTAGTTGTTGGCCTAAATTGATGATGAACAGAACATGAGCCAACGAGTAGGGCGCGGCGGGCGCGAGTGTACTCGTAGCTAAACTCAAGAGGTGTGACCCTTGTTCCTTATTATTCCTTAATACCCTAACATTATGTTTAACTGGATTCTGGTACTATCATATTTCTCAGGTTTCTCAGGGCATGATCAATTACCATCCCAGTCTTATTCCCGGAGTTTTCTGTTGGCAATCCGAGGTTCTGGTAATGGGACGTTAGGTCCCTCAGGAATACGTTGTTGATTATTGAGCCGCAGCCCGAACGTGGGCATTTCGCCTATATGTTAAAATCAATCGGAAATCGAGTATGACACTTGCAAGCAAAATCCATATTTCGAAAGTTTCGAAAAAATACTGTAAATCGCCAAGAATTCAAAGCTCTTCAGCCATTATCGCGTTTTGGGACTCCGTAACTTACTACCCCTCACGGAACTAAGGAGTTTAAACCGCAGGCTTTCCGGACACATGCCGAGGAAAGTTACACCATCCGCCTGGAGAGCAGCAAGCGTTAGGTGAAAGCCGAGTTTTCCTCGGCGATGTACCCATCGTATTAGGCTCCTCCGCGTGAATTAAACCAAATAAGCTATTTCGGGAGCTTTTTGTGTTGATGGCTGACAAGTTCGAGTTACACGAAAACATTCTGTGAGTCTCTTTTAGCTGCTTATGCTTGCTGTTGGGTGCACTCGAGGTCGTCACACACCCCACCAGGAGCGTCCCACATTTCCGCGGGCCGTCGCTGCTTGTGAGGAGCTGTAGCCGCCCGTAAGTGAAGTGCACAGGTTGAGTTGGGAGCTGTTTTTTCGGCCTCATCTTGTGCACCCCAAATTTCGACCAGGTTCGACCGCTGCGAGGCTTCAGAGCCGAGGTGTGGGTCTCTACCGAGAACTTGACAAGCAACAATCTGAAGAGAACCACTGCATCTGTGTTCGGAAGAAACACTGTTGTGCATCATCCGCGTTTTCTGAGGCACGAAGCAGCCGAAATTATAAACGCAGCGTGTTAAAATTGCGACATTTTTTCTGCCCCCCAAGAAAGCACTTAGAGAGATTTGAGCCACCGGAAACCTGGGGACCAGTGGACGCTTGGGTGCTACAGTAGCTCGGCCTTAGTGAAAGCGACAAATGTCCGGTAGTATATCGCATCGTCCTACTAATGATTGAAACAATAAAACAGTCTCTTGTACGTACATAGATAGACACTCCGTGGTTCAACGACTCTCTTGGGCTGAAGGGGTCATGTGTCACAAACGCCGGGCCGACGACGGGGGACCGAGGAAGACGCACACGCTATCGCCGGGCTATAGTACCTGGGTGCCTGCTTTGTGCCCATGATGGTCATTCGTCGGGTAGGGGGGGTGTTACAGTGAGGGTCAACGGCGTGAATGGTTCAAAGCGACTGTCGTGACCAGCGTTACGAGGACAACGGTTCTAATCATTGTCACGCGTCGGGTCTATTTGACTAGGCAGAGAGTAAGCTTTGATTAGCTCTTTCGGTCGCATCTTATAGGGGCAGGGAGGATCATCGGTGTGGGAACATCTTTGGGGGTAAAAAACCAGTACCGAGGTTCCGGGAACACCTGCTATTTACTACACGCTACCAAGTGCTCCAAATAAAGTCAAAGTCAAGTGATCTGCGATACCCGTCCTATCAACCCGAGCCCCTTGGGCCCTGCCTTGCCCGTCGTGCCCGTTATCGTGTTTGGCGCTTTGTCGGTTGTTTACTATGTCTGTTTGCAACTACCGCCTTGCATCGATTCACTTTCTGCGCGACCCGATTCTCCCTGCGCGAGGTCACTTTTCGAAGTCTCCAACAACAAGGTGGGCTGGCCACAGAAATCTCTCGAGCGCGGGTCCTTTTTAGGGTCTGAGAGCTGTACCCTGTTGTATCACATATGCTGGTTGGGCATAACTGTCTTGTTTCCAATCAGCGATTTAAAAGAAGCACACAGGTGAACCGACCTCCCCCGTGAAAAATTTAGCGCAACCGCTTGCACAAGGTCATGTACAAGAAAAGTGTGGGTACCCATTCTTAGCCTTCACAGGGTCCTTGTACCAAAGGTTGTGTAGTATTTTTCAGAAGTCATTGTGCAACGGGTTGTGGTAGCCTGCATCCTGGCCCTTGCTCAAGAAATTGCGGTAGCTAATGAGCTGTAGGTAGCGACTCTTTGTTGTTGACGTTATGGAGCTTGGATGTGACCCTAATCCCCACGCTGAAATCAAGTCCATTCCGATCCTCCACACAGAAATAAGGTCAATTTCGACTACCCACATAAAACCAAGTCAAATTTGATTCCTACTATAAAACCAAGTTAATTTATGCCCACTCACAAAAATCAAGTCACTTTCAACCACACACACTAAATCCAGGTACATTTTTATTCATGCCCTAAAAAAACGATATGTTCGGCCAGCATACAATAGCAAAGTCAATTTTGACCCCCCGCACAAAAGCTATGTCAATTTCGTTCCCCACACTATACAACCATGCCAATTCCAATCCCCAAAGTAAAACCAAACCCATTTCGATCCTCCACATAAAACAAAGTCGATTTCGACCCCCACACTGAAGTCAATTCGATTTCCATCCCTACTCTAAATCAAGACAACATTTCGATGCCGGTACAAAAAAAAAAGTCGATCCCGATCCCTACACCGGTACGAAATCAATTTCGATCCCCCACACTGAAATCAAGTCAAATCCGATCACCCTAACAAACTTCAAGTTCACGACGAACTCCACACTAAAACCAAGTCATGCCAACTTCGACCACCTGTACAGAAACCAAGTCAATTTCGAACCTGGCACTAAAACCAAGTAATTTTGAATCCCCCACCCAAAATCAACTTGCGTTCGACCCGAACACAACAGCTGAATAAATTTCGACATTCCACACAAAAGCCAAGACGATTTCGACCCAACTCTGAAATCAAGTAAATTTTAATATGTCCACTCTAAAATCAAGTTGACTGCGATTTCTCCATGCAAAAGCTAAGTCAATTTCGATCCACACACGAAAACCAAGTCATTTTCGACCACCCACACAAACATTACAGCAAGTCAATTCCTATCCCTACACTGGAATCCAGCCGATTTCGATCCCTCACACTGAAATCATGTCAATTTTGATCACCCACACAAAAACCATGTCAATATTTCGATGCGTGCTGTACCTACCTGGTACAAAATATAGAATATCCTATACAGGCACCTCATCATTTCGTTCGGACGTACGGCTTGTTTCAACGTACCACCGATGCGCCATTGGGGCTGAGAGGCCCACTCTATTACGGGGGTCCATAGTTAACAGGACCTATGGCACCACGAAGTCCTTCTGCGAGTCATTGGTTTCCAGCGCCAACTACGCACCGACCACACCACCCTCTCGTATGCGAAGGCGCTCAGGATAACACGATGCGAAAGTATCGAAACGACCATCCGTAAACGGCGACTCTTCTTTGCGGGGGCTGTGGTGCGGCAACACGAGGGGCGATTGCCCAGTCGGTTGATGTTCGGGACGATCGCTGGTGGGGGGAGCCCGAAACCAGGCGGGCAGCCCAAGACTTGGCCTAGGGCAATTGCTGAGGACCTTAGAGTGTTCAAAGCCACCGAGGGATCAACGGAAGACTCCCCCTTAGTCTTTGGCGTTGGGACCGCACTGTGGCCCACTGCAGCAAAACAGACGGGAAAGTGGTACCGGGGAATTCTCGAAGCAGCTGAACAGTTCATGGGCAGGTGGCACGAGGCTGAGGCAAAGCTGAGTAGACAGCGCCGTGCATCCGCTGCAGGTAGTGTTAGAGGGAATGGGGGGAGGGGTAACAGCAGGAGGGGTAGAGGGAACACCGTACAAGTGTATGGGGGCAGGGGGGGGAACAGGAGGAGTAGAAGGGAAACCGCGGTAGAAGAGAGTAGCAGAGAGACCGCAGATAGGGTAGCAAGGTACCAGGCCGACTAATAGGTTGGACTTTTCTTTGCTACTCGTACCGCCAACTGCTGCGGCCGTTCGGTATGGATTTTGATTTTTTTTCCTTCTTATCCTTATGAAAGAAGTACTACATAGTGGGTGGGTGACGAGCGTATTTTGGCCCACTCACTATTGCTCTTTTTACTTAGTTAAGTGTTCACCGGGATGCATAGTCCCTTTTTTTCCTTCTCGTATCTTTCCCCTTGCACGTCCCTTTTGGCTCATGCTCGGGGTAAGTATATATGTGTCTGAGCTTTGGCTTCCCATTTTATTTATTTATTTGGGATTCTTCCCCTTTTCTTTTTCTTTTTCTTGTTCTTTTTCGGTTTGGTTTTTTCGTTGCTTCTCTTTCTTTATGGTGTATTTTGGTTGCTGGCGTATGTATGTATGTTGTGTCGGCCGCACCTAGTGCGAAGGCATGGTATTACGTAGGCTATTAATGCATCACGGTGTGTTATCTCTGTGTCGTAGTCTGTGACCACAGAGCTCGTATCTTTCTAGGGTGAAGAATCAGCACGGACACTGGGCTTGCTGGATGTCGACGAGTAGAAGAACGGTTTAATGTGAAGAACACACACACACACACATGGCATGCATAAAAAACCTATATATTTAGGTATTTTTAATAACAATATTTGGTCCTGTTAACTATGGACCCTCGTAATAGTCCTGATTGCGCCAAAGTATCATGGTCCGCTCAGCAGGACATTGACGACAAACATCCGCTCAGCTGTGAGCAACATTCTGCTTGAACTATTAATAGCTTGAACTTGGGATAACCTCGAACGCCATTCGAAATTAGTTTTTTTCTTTTTTTTTAATCCTCCGGCGGATTGGTACAAATAGAGCTAAAGCTCACTACATTTCCACGTTCGAATTTCGTGTCGTGTGCCAGTTTAGCCCATAATAGCTCCCGTTGCAAACTTTCCATACCGTCGGCAAGAAAAGCACGAGAAGGACTCCTCCTTCTGCGGAGACAAAGGCTCAAACGTGACTCGTGTTGGGCCGAACTCACCAGGGAGGTAAAAAACCCTGTGTCGTTGGGCGGACGAGTGAGTTTCCACAACCCGTCGACCACTACGGACACGCTCTCGACTCGTCCTCATCAATCTCGGAGATCGTCAAATGAATGGCTCCCATGCTGACGTAGCTCACAAGATACTCAATGTCGAGCGCACGTCTCTTGCCCGGATAGGGACACTCGAAGGTAGCCGTAACTTCGTCCGAGTGTCCCGTCCACGTCGGCAATAAACGACCAGATAGATGCTCATCGTAGAGAGCAATTGTTCTCGCGGGTCGAGCCCCGCCAACGTTGTTGCGTCTAGATTACAAAAGAGCGTTCGTCCGCTGTGCAGCCGAGCGTACTCTGGTGCTCCGAGCGCCAAGAGAGACACCTCGTGGTTTACTGGGATGGGAAAACGTCCCGTGTTCCTGAACAGAGGGTCGAAGCAATATAAGCAGCTAGTCCGGGAAGAAACGAAAAACAAGCGAAAAGAGCACGAAACACGCCGAGTTTGAAGTTGCCGACACGAAGTTGGCGACACGTACGTACTCGTACCTGGCATTTGTTCGTAGGGAGCGACAAGAAATGTTGCTCGATGCCTGTGCGCACCTGGGAATACGGGCAGCAGAAACACAATGCCACAACATCACAGTTATTGCGACACGGGAACATCAGACTTCACAGGGACTCACTCCAGAGGGGGGAAATTGACGATAAAAAGTGGCGATTGCAGTCATCGGCCAACGCGTGACGGAGGGAGTAGAATAGATTGGTGTCCGAGTTACACTGCAGGGATTCGCACGGCGCGGGCGCAAGCAACATGACCCTGCGCTCGGACTGCTCCGGATGCTCATGATGCTCGTACGGTACGTGGGCACGGCTGATAGCACCAAAATTGTGGTTGTTTAACCCTTTTAGTCCTGCGGTCCCGGCTTGGGGACAAACTACTCAGAATTAGACTGGTTCGTCCCCGAAACGGGACTGCGGTTCTAGAGGGGTTAAGGCCATTTGGTCGGGGTTCATAGAGGATCGAGGGCGACAGAATGCTGTTGCTACCGGACGCATGCCACGGCGAATACATAGGGTGCCCAACAGTGGTTTGTTCTCAGGCCTTTCGCTCACTCGAGGACCTCTACCCCACTCTGTCCCGAAATTTTAGGATTTTTTTTTTTTTGACAAATATTCAATACGGACGGTCCGTACATGACATTCATGGACGTAGTGGTTCACCTCAACCACTAATCCCACAGCCTAAGTAGGTGTAAGTAGGTGTAGATACCATGGGAAAACGCTAATAGGACACAAACATCAGTGATGCTCCAGCGATATTGGACTAGAATCCTTGAATAAAAACCGCAGTGTACGTACGCCTAGAAATATGACACTCTAATTCCAAGTGAAGTCAGTCCGACAGGGGATAGGTAGCCTGGGCAGTCAGTTTTTTTTTCAACTTTTTCGTAATTTCGCCAGAAAGTGTTAACCTCTACCATAGCGCGAGCTTGCCCGAGGATTAAAACAAAACATGCGCTGGGTAGGTCCATATGGGGGGGGGGGGGTACGTTTCTCACACCCACGAAGCGGGCGTATGATATCGGGGAGTGCAATAGACGCACAACGACAGACGGACGCTCATCGCCTTCCTGCCGCAAGCGCTATAACGCCCTCACACGAACAAACCGGACAAAATAAATAGGGCATCAAATCAGCATCAAATAAGTTTACCCCGTCTTGGTGCGTTGAGGCTTCAAGTGGGAAATTATACGAAATGTGCTGACGATTACTGCATCTACAATGGGTAGCATCTCCTGCCGCTGGGATACGGAAAAGACCTGAACGGTACTGCTATACCAACTTCAACAATCGACCTTACGCAAAATTATTCAAAGCATCGCCTTCGACCTCGTCGTTTTTTGGGTCGTTCGATGTACTTCGGAACACCAAAACAGATAGTAGTACATAAGCCGACATACTCACCTCTTACACGCTCTCCCGCCGGAAGTACAGAAACTCCGGAAGTTGGTTGGCAATGTGTGGAGTGCCCGGGTGTTAAAAGCGTGATGTTTTGGACATGTCCTTGGTTACGTACCGGGTGACACTCACGTATCCCGAGAGTATTTAAGGTGCCCTTTCTTCGTGCCCTACCCAACGAATTCTCTTACGGCTATCCATTGTCCGACAGCCCTGATGAGGTACGTATCACCATATTTCTCTTCGTACGGGGTCGTGGTTATCGTGGTCTGCGCCATCTCGCATGGTCTTTCCTCCGCTGAAAATTCAACATGCGATCACATCGTTTTGGTAGTCTAAGGATGCGTTGAGTGAGAGTACGCGTGGACTCGTCTCACTCTCTTTGTTGTGCAGAAAGCGACTGCCAATATTGATATGTTGCGTGACATCACCACCTTTTCTACCGGGTCTCACATACCCTCAAGGCGTGCCGTCAATGGTGCTATGATAGCCGCGACATGACTGTGCAACAATGTCGGGGCTTCGTATACCCTCGCCCCCGCCCTTGTCTGTTCCGATCTTGTAAACGCCATACACTGATTGACTATATCGCTTCGGACTGGGTTCCCAACCCCTGGTTGGTCACGCCAAGCTGGGGCTACCCCAGGATCTCTCGTATAGGCTAGTGCTAGCTTAGAAGCATATTTTGTTCGGAGGGATCCGTGAGTGAACCTCTCGTTACGTAGTCCTCTTTCTTTATTTTGTTCTAGCATTGTGTCTGTCCCTACTGCTTTGCAATCTATTTCACGCACAACCGTGCGCCTCCACCCTCCACATGTATCTAGTCGACACGACAAAAACGAGTCCGTCTGTCGGTTGCACTGCTGCCATGTGCTTGGCGCCTTTTCCTCTGCGTGATTGCAGAAACTTGTGTACCAAATCGATCGTCTGGATTTCTGCTCTTAACCGATGCTAGGAATTGTCCCAACTGATTATCGACGATATGCATATTTTTAATTCCGCTCTCCTCAATGGCTGATCGTTGGTTTCCCGCAGAATTGGCTGAATCGAAAAACATCATCATTCTCTCGGAAATGTCGGACACAGATTGACTATTATAGTGCTCGCATCGCTGAAACCTTAACCAGTGAAGCATTGCTTGTGTCTGGTTGCGTTTCGTCCCTGTTTCCGCCGGCTGGTCGTACCGACATTTGTTGTATTACGAAATGTAGTAGCCCGATCATCCTTCGAAAGAAGATTATGAAAAGAGGAATGCTACCATTCTAAGAGAGAATGAAGCCCTGGAAAGGAACTCATATACTGACCCTAAGCTCAAAGAGGTTTATATCTTCTTTGCCAGACTCTTTGCAAATCCAGTTACGGGAGGAAGAGAAACTGTACAATATTAGCACTAGACAAGCGAGAAAGATCCAAGCTCAGGCGCAGGCCCAGAACGTCATTGTTTACGACGAGAAGTCACTCAGGACAAGACTTAGGTATGGGGGTATCATACTTCTGATAGATGCCGATTTGGATGGACCCCATATACGAGGTTTACTCTTGAACCCGTCCGACACGTTCTGGCCGGATGATACTGCTTGATCGGTACATCAGGGACTAACAACAGTTGTCTTATAGACTCTCAACAGTAGCTCTCGTGCCGGTTCCACGCTGCACATCGTGTCCCCGGGTCTAGCCTCCGGGTTCGCGTCTTCTACCTACTCCAACTACGAAACACCCCAACTACCGACTACCCGTCTCCATCTGGCACGCCACCCCACCAAACACCAACGAACAAGATCCACTACGAACCGCTCAAGGACTTTTCCAGGGCAGTCCCCTTCGAGGACCATGCGACTTTCCTGTCCGTGTCGACGAAGCAGGATGAAGATCTGACCGTCCCCGTCCTCGAGCGTTTCGTTCTTGGCATGAGGCCCAACGCGACGGTGGACAAGCTCACTGTTTGTCACCTGCGCGGCGGCCACGGAAGCCGGCTGGGAGGACGATCGGCTTGATCTCACGTCCCTCCATATGGCCTTCCAAACGGGCGGGGGAGCCGGCGGCAACATCGCGGACCCGGCGAAGAGCGTCGAGCGGGCACTGATTCAAGCGGCAGGGGATTGCCTCAAGAGCTGCGAAGACCAAGGGGGCATGCGCTCCGTGGAGGGTTTTGTGGCGTTCGCATCGGCCATGCTGGCAGTCGCTAGCCCGATCGATCTTTCGCAATCCGCCAACCGGCCGTTTTCAACAAACTCGCCGCCGCAACTTGCCCACCCGTCCCCATCGCCTTCTTCCGAACGAACGACGCCTGCGCGTTCCGACGACAGCACCCACTCCAAACGGGCTCGTATTCATTTGAGCTCACCAGTCGACCCAGTGCCAGCTCCGACTCCCACGGAACCGCCAGCGCCAGCATCAGGAGTGCTAGAGGAAGTGGGCCCACCGTTCACTGGTATCTCGGTAAAAGCCCTGGTGACATTCGTACCTGGTATATGTTTGTGACGCATACGAGCTGAAGGTCATTATCAAGAGCTGTCGCCGCTAGTTTCCACACCTACGCCCCGCAGGTAGAGGTTATCTGCGGGAGTGGATCACATAGCCCGTGTGCATTTCGCACACAGGGATAGACACGTGGACGCTCCAATGCCGTACGTGTTCAAGGAAAGGGCGAGGGCGTGTATTGCTCGTAGCGTGCACTTTGGTCAGGTCGTTATCCTCTTGTTGGCTCACCGGTGAGTTCATTTTCTTTGTTGTTGTGTTATCTGGTATCATCTCTATCGCAGATGAAATTATGCGCGCGTCTCACACGCGACGCGACGTCTATATCGTAGGTATATCCGTAGTCTACCTCTGCGATTCACTGTTGTACGAGTGGTACCCGTCGGATACTGGCGTCATTGTTGCGAATCGCATGCGGATGAGTGCGTGCTTGGTTGAGACTAGGCATATACCTCGTACGCAGCAGCAGCAGTACCAGTAGTAGGGGTGATAGGCGGGCGCAGCGGAGCGTTTGCAGGCTGTTTTCGTGTTTTCTCCACGAAGGGTAAATATTCAGAACCGTCTTCACCCGGAAAAGTTTTGCGTGCGGTTTATAGAGCAACACGTAAACCCAGCACAAGTCGTTTTCGTACAAACTACAAGGTAAATGTGCAACGGATCGCAAACCCTCGCCTACATCCAGCGCACGGACACGCACGAGGTAGCACAACAACACCCGCCAACACTACTCCTTCTTCTTCACCTATCAATAGGGCTGTCTTGGGACTGGGCTTTCTTTTCATCTTATCGTGCGCTCCGTGCTTGGATTGGTTTTTTTTGTGGTTCCTTTTGTGTTTGTGATGCCACGTGCTGACATGCCACGGATTAGGTCTAACATTCTGCTGCGATTTGTGCCTGTGCATGCCACGTGCCAACATGCCATTGAAAATATTTTGCATGGGCGCCTTGTGCTGCGCCGCGTGCCATGCGTGTTTGTTGGGCATATACCAGGTATATCTGGGGCGGAAGTGCCGCATAGACCCATGCAATATTTTGGCTTGGATACGACCGAGGCGCTCTGTGCGTAAGTTCGGGGCAAACTACCGGTTATCATTTGCACAACGAGATAAGAAACAGGATCCCCCCCCCCCCCATCCTTACACCTCTCTCCCTCTACCGCATAACTTTGCGTTTATTTTCATTATTTTCTTCGTCGTGCACATATTCACCGCTCTTACAGATTTTTTGCTGTTGATGTAAGAGTATATACTGTTAACCATTGCTAAATGAGATATAAAAAAAAAACAGGACCCCCCCCGATCCCCACACCTCTCTCCCTCTACCGCATAACTTTGTGTTCATTTAGATTATTTTCTTCGTCGTGCACGTATTCACTGCTCTTACAGATTTTCCGCTGTTGGTGTATGAGTATATACCGTTAACCTATCGTACGCCTGGTGTTGTGTATATGTCCAACGTGCCTGGGCGCGTCACTATTTATAGCTGTGTGCCTTGGATTTGCCAAGGTATGTCTTGTGTAGGCGCTGGGATCCTGGTTCGTCCATGCGAATATAGCGAGTGTAGCGTTCACCAAGTAGTTTGTGACGGGGTTTAATTTCTTGGAATACTTTTTATGGAAGAGGCATGACGTCAGCGGTCGACGTAAATTGAACGAACTGAGATTTTTTTTTTTTTTTTTTTTTTTCCGGACCGCTCACAAGTAATGCTTTGTTCATTATTCCTTGAATCATGTCATATTGCCAGGGTATTCGACAATTGTTTCCCCAGTTTAAACCATAAAATACTTGATTGTGGTACTGATACTGATCAATACGTTGTCAGTACGCGGAATAAAAACCACCTGCCAAAACGTGCGGATCGGGCAATCACCACGTTGAATGTCGTCATACACGAACCACTACCCGACATGTGTGTATGGTACGTTTTGAGGTATGGAGTCGTACTCTCCGGGGGGCTTGTGCGTCGTGAACGCCGTGCGCTGGCGTTTTTTTTTTTGTGGTACTGTGTGAATGTGTGCTTGTGCTCCGTGTACTGGATGCGGGCGAGGGTTTTTGCGATTCGTTGGACGTGTGCCTTGCAATTCGTGCGAAAACGACTCGTGCTGGGTTCATGTGTTGCTCTGTAAACCGCACGCAGAAATGTTCCGGGTGAGGATGGGTCTGAGTCCGTTTCGTCTCCCCGAATCCGGAAAATAAATAATTACCTCTATTTTCAGTACGAATTAATTGATTTGAAAAATTCCCGTTCCCCACTATACCTATTACTAGGCCCATTTTTACCGAACGCGCGTAATTCTATATGTACTTTTTTTACGGTGGGCCCCTTTTTTTGTGCACCTCAAATTTTGACCAATTTCGGCCACTGCAGAATCTCTTCAGTCATTTTGCTTTCGGCACCTGAGCGAAATGAGTACTTACAAGGATGATCATATTGAATTCTCGTGCGATCACTGAGGCAAGGGTCGTATTATTATTGTTGTTTACGAGGTACCTGGCACGTCGTGATAGATATGCGAAAGGCGTGCCGCAGCCGTGACTGCTGCTTTTTTCATTCTACTTGTACATAATAAACGCACAGACAGATAGATGTTCGGCTTTTATGACGAGCGATCGCACGATGACAAAGAAAGGCAGCAACAACAGCACAATTACTACGCACTGCTGTTATTCTTCGTGGAGAAAGTACGAAAAAACAGCCTGCAAACGCTCCGCTGCGCCCGCCTATCGCCCCTATTGCTCGTACTGCAGGTGCTGCGCATATGCCTAGTAGTAGTCTCAACCAAGCACGCGCCCATCCGTGCACGATTCCAAATAATGACGCCGTTGTCCAACGGGTAGACTACCGATACAAATACGATATAATAGACGTCGCGTGTGAGATGCGCGCATTACTACATCCACCGTTGTAGGTGTGATACTATTACGGGGGACCATAGTAAATAGGACCAAATATTGTTAGTAAAAGTTGGTAAATATATAGGTTTTAGTGTTCACCATAGGTCCTATTGACTGTGGACCCCGCAATAGACAACACAACAACACAGAAAGTGAACTGAACAGTAAACCAACAAGAAAATAACGGCTTTTGACCAAAGTGCACCCTACGAGCAATACGAAGACACCCTCGCCTTTTCCTTGTACGCGTACGGCGTCGGAGCGTCCGTGCCTTGTCCTCTGTGCAGGATGCACACGAGCTATGTGATTGTCTCCCGGAGATAAACCCCTAAATGATCCTCTCACGGAGATAACCTCTACCTGAGGTGCGTAGGTGAGGAAACAGCGGCGAGGAGTCTTGGGTATGTTCTTCAGTACGTGTGCGTCATATATATATCCGAATTTCACCTGGGTTTCCCCGAGAGAACAGTGAGCGGTGGACCCTCCTCCTCTAACACTCCTGATGCTGGCGCCGGTGGTTCCGTGGGAGTATTAGCTGGCACTGGCTCGGCCGTCGGCTGGTGCGCTCAAATCAATCCGAGCGCGTTTGGGGTGGGTGTTGTCGTCGGAACGCGCACGTGTCGTTCGTTCGGAAGAAGGCGAGACGGGTGGGCAAGTTGCGGCGGCGGGTTTGTGCTAGCCGGCGAGTTGGTGGATTGCGAAATATCGATCGTGCTAACAGCTGCCCGCATGGCCGATGGGAACGCCACAAAACCCTCCACGGAGCGCATGCCCCCATGGTCTTCGTAGCTCTAGAGGTAACCCCCTGCCGCTCGAATCAGTGCCTGCTTGCCGCTCTTCGCTGGGTCCGCGATGTTGCCGCCGGCTCCCCCGCCCGTTTGGGAGGCCATAAGGCGGGACGTGAGATCAGGCCGATCGTCCTCCGAGTCGGCTTCCGTAGCCGCCGCGCAGGTGTCAAACACCTTATCACTCCTTTCCGTCCGAGGTTTGACTTCCTGGAGGCGTGTTTCCCTGGGCATTTCTCATCATCGTCCCCTTTTTTTAGGTCGACTGACAGCTCGGCATGGATCCTGTCTTTGCTCCGCATGTCAGCCTCCCTGGCAATCCTCTTCACGGCAACCCTCCTCGTTCGGCATCAATCCATTGTCTATCGGGCCTCTCGACGGCTACCTTAGCAATGCCCTGTTGCACCGAACCGCTGTAGCAGCAGCTCTTGGCCGGACTGTCACTGGGACTAACGAGGGTCCTCAACCGAGGAGCTATACCTAAAAACACGGGAACCCAATAAAAAATTGTCCCCTCTGACACCCCACGTGGGCCAAGGGAATATCTGTTGGGTGGCACTCTCAGTTTTCTTTGTGTGGGTCAGGTATACATACCTCCTCAGTCCCGGAGCCTCGGCGGGGGGAAAAAAAGGTGCACCCTTGTCGTAGCTGCATGGTGTCCTTTCTCGCGTGTTTCGCGTGTTTTTGGGGATGTCCCGAGTTGAGGAGAGCCGCCGAACACAAACGATTTGGGCTAGAACGTACATCCTCCACCATATCGTGGCTTGACAGACGCGTTCTGCGGCTAGATGTACAATACAGTACGCACACGTAGCACTTTTTAGCGAAAAACAAGTTTGACTGGGGGGGATTTTTCCTTAACTTCATGAGCTACCAGGTACCCAACATTGTCTCTGTTCTTTTTTCAAATTGTTTTGGGTTGCCAGACCTACTAACTGTGGGCCATGGGGTTGTTCGGCGGGAGTTAAGGCTGCCCTTTGTTTCGTATTAAGACACAGTTTAGGGGTGAGAGGCAGGGAGCCTCGTAAAATTGCAGGTATGATACATCCTTACCATAGCACGTGTCGACTATTACGGGTGGGCATATGTAGTAAGAACCATAATACACGATGGACCCAAAACCTATGTACTGTCTCATATTTCCAACAAGCCATGTTTGGTCTTGATAACTATTAAATATGTTCCATCTGTAAAAGAGCGGCAGTAAACCACGGCACAAATGCAAACAGCAAGGACACCACACGACCAACAGCACGCATACGCGCGACGAAGATTCTCCCCAGTCAGGAGCACCGCGTTGGTCAACGTGGGCCCGCTCGACGGTAACGACATGGCTCTGCAGCCGGGCGAGCACTTGAGGACCCCAGCTCTGCATGCAGCAATGCCCTCAGACTGGTGTGATGATACGGGCGCTACCTGCATTTCCTCGCTGGGACAGACGCAATTCGGGTGAGTGGCTCTGTATCTCACGAAACAAAGAAACGGCTTACAGCATGTATTTTTTCTTGGCGCAACTTGACAAAACAACCTTTGGGCTTAGACCCCGCGAAACCACAGTACTTGAAGCACTCAAAACTGCAAAAACGTTAAAGCATTTTCACTCAAGACAGAGTGGCTCTAAAAGAAAAGCACCAAAGGGTACCCCCCCCCCCCCCCCTCCCCCCCCCCCCCCCCCTCCTGCCGTAGCACGCCTCGATTGGAAAGGCATGGTTGCCGCGAAGCAAGCACCACAGCTCTCGCTCGGACCGACCCTCAGGAGGCTTTTATTTTTTCACACAATATCTCCACACCTCAAAACACTAAACGGTGTGCGCGAAAGGGTGCGTTGGATGCGGGCGCAAGTATTGGGCACCTTCAATCGTCTACGCAGAACGTCGGGTGAAAAACTAAGAGGCCATTCTCGCGGTACCGGGTGGTACACACGGTAGGGTCGGCACCCACAGCCCTCAAGGGCCTCCTCCTCAATTGTTTTGAGCGCTCGCTCTACTGTATCTTCACCCCACAAACGACTCTGAGAAACACTTTAAGTTGAACCCTTTGACACTAACCCGAGAAGGTGACCAGAGCAATGGTTGGTGAATTTGGTTGTTACCAGCGTGAGCGCCCAGCAGTAGTTCGGGTACCATAATGGTGCACCCGGGCCGTCGCTGCAACTCGGAGATCAACCATCGTATCACTCCCCCCAAAACACGCAGCGGCCGTGCCGCAACCACCAGCTGTTTTTTTTTAATGGCCAATTTTGTCTCTCAAGTCCCACAAGCGGGTCGTACGCCCGATGAGCAACAAAAAAATGCGCTCGCAAATCAGAACGCACAATACGCATCTCCTGTGGGCGCAAAAAATGTTTTCGGTAGCTTTACAGAGTTAAGTAGCCCTCCGTCCGTGGAAAATGTTCGGCTTTTAAACAAAGTACAACCCCCTACGTACCGCTGTAATACTACACCACTGGAAGCGAGGTTTAGACGGGTTTCAGACACGTCTTCTGCCGATCACAGCTGCGGCGGCTGCGGCGGCAACCGAAGCGGCGGAGCCAGCCCTTGCAGCGACAACCGTCCGCGCTCCCATGACGACCATGAGGCAGGCGAAGGCCCACTTGAGGCTTGACTCGTCCAGGTGCCTGCAGAAAGGCGAGAACGTGCGAGGGTGAAAAATGTAGCATGGAGAAACGGAAAAAAAGAGAGGTACATTGGGGGCCAGCCATAACGGCGAGGGCGAGCAAAGGTTGGAGGTCACGGCAGCTTACCTGCGCTGTCGGATGCTGCCAGAACAGTTGTGGACTAAAAATGTTTCTTCGGATTAGTATACACGGCATAACATTGTATAGTTGGAACAGGGGTAAAGCTTGAGCTTTGTATTCACTCTGTCCACCACAGGATTTCCAGAAAATCACAAGAAATGAAACAAGCGAGGGTTTCAGGCAGGGGAGGTACGTACTTTTTTTTCACAAATCCTTCACGTGAGGTGTTTTCACACCGTGTGCACCTGTACGGATAATGAATTTCTTCCTTCGAATCTCGAGCTTTCAGGGTATCTACCAGAAAATAAATAAAGAAAAAACAATCAGGTACTGTATGAGATCGAAGATTTCGTCAAAAAAAATCAATACTTGGATGGTGGGTGGGATGCCTTGATACCTTCCTGACAGGTATGACCTAGCTCATGTCATCGCGAAGAGGAGGCGACCCATTCACATGATCCAGGACTCGGTCCTTCGGGTGGGTGTGCACACTGGATAGTACGTCCTGTACAACACATCACTACGGAAGGGTAGGATCCATATGACTGTGAGATGATCTGCTGGACTCTGGGCGCGCTCTACGATACAGGTAAGCACATTTCCGCTAAAATGTTTTCTGAATGACGGGGCTTCTTCACCCAAAAACCGTCGGAATGCCAGTCTTGTTTCGAAAAAGGACGTTTGTATATACTTGGGCGCCATGAGTTTATTCGTCGGGAAGCAATTAGAGTTTTTTTTTGCTAAGGTCAATTTTCGGGTGAGGTATGTTGCTCCTTAAGGCCAAGTGAGGAAGGAGCCTCAGAAAATACAGGGTGAACGTCTATCGTAGAACGCCTCTCCGGTAGATCGTTGTCCGTCCTACGTGTGAAACAGTGGCGCTGACCTTGCGGCGTATTTCCCCCCCGCGAAGGCGCCTACGCCGGTTCCAAGCGCCAATGGCACCGCGATTCTCGGAATCAGGTTTCCCTGCAAGGAACAAGCAAAGCATACAGACGTGTGTCAGTTGTCATAAAAAGTTGGTTGACACAGTAGAAATACGGACAACCGCAATCGTTACGCCATACACAGACGATGCAACGAACGCAGAGAACATTGGGTTCGTTGGCCGGCAAGATCAGACCGAATCCCGCGAGCGAGAGTCCAAGCCTTGGCGTTGCCGATTACTACCTCACAACAAATTACGGCAAGAAGGAAACACAGTACCGCAAAAGAAAATCGACACTTGTACCAACGGGACGACAGCAGCATCAACAGAAAAATACGTCAGACAGCACCCATAACGGCCGCAGCAAAAAAATCAGCAACAACAGCACAACACAAAACCAACAACCAAACATAAGCGAACACACGTGCAACACAATCTACGTAAAGCTCCAGGGCTGAACAATTAATACACAGATCGGCACCCACTTTGTTGATTGAGACGCACACAGGGAGGGAGGGGGGGGGGCATGCCCAAAAGCCACGCAAAAAAAAATAAAAAGGGAAAAATGTGCGTTTTAAAAATATTTTGATTGATCGTGCAGAAATCCCATCCCACTCGAACGTAAGCCTGTTTTTTAATCCTGGCCTTTGTAGGAGTGTAGTGTCGTTCTCATTTTTTTCGTCGTACAATCCCTGACAGCGCTTATGGAAACAAAACCGGAGAATTCGAACAAAAAGAAACACCCCCAAAATCACGGCCAACACAGCCGCAGAGACGGGAGCTACGTTAAAAAGGGGCTGCACCGCAGCCTACGGTGGGAAGAGCAATGGCACGGTGCACAGCGGTTGTGGCATATTATTTTCCGAGCTCTCTGTGTACGAGGGGTTCATTATTCCAACCCTATCAAGGTTTCTATGCACTACAGTAAGCAACCCTGAGGCAACTACCCATGTATAAAACACCATATAGTAGAAGTAGCATACAAACCGGTAGTGGGCTACATGCGGAGCTCAAACCGGTCGCAATTTTACTAATCCAAAACAATTGCGATCCCTACCACGCGGAACGCCTCCAAATGTACGTATGTACATAGAAAACACGTATGTAGTAAAAAACAAAACGGAATTCCGATGATGTCTGGGGAGTTCTTCGACAAAGAAGCTCATCTGTCGCGCAACAGACAACAAGGTGGCGTACTAAACAAAAAGAAGCGGTACGTGCCTCCATCGTTAGCTCGCGTCAAAAACAACCGAAAACAACGCTTACGTGCGTACCTGCTTGAAGTGGGTGACAGACCCAACGAGCGCCGGCAACACCATGGCGGCCAACGATGTCCCCAACACCTGCAAGCAGTGAAAAAAAACAAAAAAACGATCGAAAACGAAATTACGCACGAGACGAGCGAGAACGGTAGTCGAAACGGCTGGATGTTGAGAGCCAGTGCAGACGGTAGAGAAGTTGCCCGCATAGCCCTTTTACTGCAGTACCGCAACGTACATGGATACATACCTCACTCTAACTCCGAGCGTCCCCCCGCCCCCCCCCCCCCCCCCCCCCCCCCCCCCCCCCCGCGCCAGTTATCCTCATGATGGTGGTCCAGTCCTGAAGAAGGTTAAGGCCAAACATTTCCCACTGACGCCGCTCTTCACCTAAGGATGTAGCCAACCTATTTGTAATCCTATACCTATACACCGTATGCGTGTTGCAAGAGCGGCATCAACAACAATAATAACGACAACAGCAAACAGCGAAAACGGGCAAAAAACGGCAAGCGCAAACAAGAAAACCGCTACCACCATCGCAGCAGCAATAACAACAGTACCAACACCAACACCAACACCAACAAAAGTACCACCAACACCGACAGAAGCAGCAACAGCATTTTTTTGAGATCGTTCTACATATAGCCACGAAAAAAGCAAAACAACCAGGACAACACTATGACAAACAACAAAAATGCCAACAACAACAACGGCCACAACAACAATAACAACAACATACTGGTAATAAAGCAAAACCAACAAACACCACTGATACCAGTAGCTAACCCTAACCCACCAACAAAACACAAGAAAGAAAACCCACCTCCTTATGGCCGAGATCGGTAGCAAGCGAAAGAGCGGGGACGGTTACCACGCCTCCCCCCACCCCGAACACGCCAGCTAGGAACCCACTCCGAGCCCTATGGCAAACATTTTGACCACCTTCCCAGACGTCGGGCCAAACATACCCCCCTCCGGACCCTCATGAACGCTTCCGACCACCGTCGCAGCTCCTGCTGCAACAATCTGAGTCGCGCAACAAATGCCGGAGGGAGAAATTATACAAACGGTCGAAATGTCTTTTCGGTTCCTCGGAAAACCAACATTTAATCCGACATTTTCTCTTGTCGAAACGGTCCAGTGATCATGGATATCGAAACAATCGACCGCATATATACTTTCAAAATGTCCTCCTGCCGCCGTTGACTCCAAAGATCCGACCGCCAACGGAAAAGATCCCGATGGCTGTGGGATGGGTGGAGTGTCTTCCTCAACCTTCCGTGCAACTTGTTTGTGGGGACAGGTTTCGACTGACACTCCGTTTAAAAAAAAAAAAAAAACATCGGAGAATAAAAAAAAAGAGGCGTGCTATTAATAGTACGACAGGAGTACATACGAGTGGCACTTTTTGGCTGAAGTATTCGCGTTCGATGGATCTTCTCAACTTGAGCAACTACAGCAGCATCCATCATTATCGTTTATTTATTTTTTTTCACGTCAGATTTGAAAAAAAAAAACACATAGAGCTACTCTACGCCATTCACTGGAAAGCTAGCTCATCGGGGTAACCATCGGGGTAACCCCTGTATACAGAGCGACCAAAACAATGGTTGGTAAATTCGGCGTCACCGACCACTGTCTACGAGCAGCAGCGCGAGGGCCCAGAAGAAGCACCGGGTTGGGATCATAGTGCGCCACCTTGTCGTACGACTGACTCCTTGCATTCAACCATTTAAACTCGGGCACCATGTTGTAGAATATCATCCCCAATCACGCAGTGGCCTTTGCTGTAATCTTAAGTCATATTTTTCCATTATCATCAAATTCACCCTTCTGAATTGTCCCACAGGGGGTTAATCCGTTTAGTACTTCAGTCCCGTTTTGGGGACAAACTACTTGGAATTTGACTGGTTTGTCTCGAAAATGGGGACTGGAGTTCTATAAGGGTCGAGCGCAAACACTATTGTTCGTTTTTCTTCAAGAATCAGATTTTGTCGGCGGTGATAATTTAGAAGCTCCAAAAGTGAGGAAAATGCTCAGTAAAGGTGCAGGTGCACCCCTAAAGCTGTCCTACCGTACGCGGCATGCGTCATATCACTCTGGACCGAAATATAAGAGCCTTTCAGCCATTAACATGGATACGAATCGGTCATTATATTTACGGCCTAAGTAGAAACCTGTAAGCGAGCGTCCAGGGGAAGCTTCCGGGCGATATTCCAGGGGGACTGTAAAAAATAGAAAGTAAAACGGACAATCGTTTATAAGTCCCTTTTGGAGATCGGACATTGGATCGATCCCGTATTGGAAGCTTTGTTGCATGCATGTAATTGTGTATTACGCTACCTTTCCCGTCTCAGACTCTTCTGGTTTAGGGCCCGTCGAATTACCCTCCTCGTCTGGGTTTCCTCTAGAGGTGATTTTTTCCCGAAGGGGCAGGAGCGGAGACACAGCGATCATCAGCAGCCCCAGCGCAAGCTTGAGGGAGTGAGGGCTGACCCCGGTAGTGCATCTTGCGCCAACGTGAGCTGCTGCCATGCCCGCCACGGTCATGGCTGCGGCGGAACTATAATGGGCACAAACAGAAAAACAACGGCCAAGGGGCGAGGAGGGGATGGGAGGGGAGGTGAGGGGCGGCAGGTGTTGGAGAGGTTGGGGGGGGGGGGGGGGGGCTGGGGGGCTGCTTCCATGTCCTCCACAGTCATACGTTCGAGAGCACCTGGCCTAACTTGAACGTTCCAAAGTAAGAGGTGAGGTAGAACGGGGCAAGAAGCGTCGGGAATGAGTTCGCGGCGGGTAGACACAGAGAGGTTGATGCAGGGTTTCGGGGGAGGGGGGGGGGGGGGGGGGGGGGGGGGGGGTTCTACTGGCATGCCTGCCCCGGTCGTAGCTGCGGCGGACCTAAGAATAGCACAAACGTATAGAAAAAGGTCGCCTGGAGGGGCTGCGGGGGGTTGGTTTTCGACGGGGGGGGGGGGGGTGTTCGCATGTCATGTATGGCCGAAGTCGTATTACCATAGAGGGGGGGAGGAGGGGGGGGGGGGGGGGGGGGGGGGTCGTTGGAGTCGGGGGGTGGTAGGGGGTGAGTGAGTCGGCGGGTGTCCAGGAGCGCGATGGGTGCAAGAAGCGGGGGAATGTGGTTTAAACGGGGGGGGGGATGGCGGCGTGCCGAAAGTGGAGGGAAGGGCCGGCAACGACCACCACCGTCATAGCTGCAGTGAATGGACGGAAAAATATGAAATACGAATACAAGGCGCAACGGGGGCGTGTGGGGTGGAGGGGAGGGAAGGGGGGGGGTTGGAAGGGGGTGCGCGGTAGCGAGAATAGCAGGGAAAGGTTTGGGAGTGAGGAAGCCGGGGGGAGGTGTGGGCGTTGGGGAGATCGTTTCGTGTAATTCTAAGTTGGATGGGGAGAAGTGGGGGGGGTTGGGGGATGGATTGATTTCAGACGGTTGCTGCCACGCCTGACGCAAAAGTAGCTGGGGCGGGCCTGCTAGTAGCAAGCTCATCTAAACAAATGTGTTGAACTGGGCGGGGTGAAATAGGTGATGTGGGGTGAGGCGGGCTGTGGGCATTGAGGGGGGCAGGGGCAGGACGTGTATGCAAAGTTGGGTTGGGGTGATGGGAGGAGGGGGGGGGTGGGGGGAGGTGGTTATAGGGGGGGGGTGGGGACGTGGGAGACGGGCGGTGGGTGGGAGACGGGCGGTGGGGTTGAGATGGCTCGTGCCATGCGCGGCACGCCTGTACATGGGGCAGGCGTACGAATGGCACAAAAAACATCACAACAGGGTCAACGGGAAGAGGTGGAGGTGTGGGTGGGGATGGGGGAGAGGGGTGCATATTCACGGGAACGGGGAGCACGAAGTGTAAGGGATACCATTTAGAAGGGTAGGGGGCGTTGACTTAAAGAGTATCGACCGAAACGCTAACGAATGTACTAGGCTGCTCGGGTCGATTTCAGGACACACAAATCTATGAACGCGCATCTGTTGTTATTACGGGGGGCCATAGTTAACAGGACCTACGGTACGCAAAAAAACTATATATTTGCTTACTTTTACTAACAATATTTGGTCCTATTTACTATGATCCCCGTAGTAGAAGGGGCGCTAAATAGAGGTGAGATGTACACGTCCCGTTGTCGGTTATACTCGGGTAGGTCACTCCGGTACTCCAAAGTACATGTCCTACCAAACGCACCCAAGAAAGTGTACCACACATGGTGAAAGGAGGAGGAGGGGGGGGGGTTGTGTGTGACAAAAGCTTCTTGATCTGGTACCAGGGCGTGCAGACCGAGAAAGGCAACCGGTTACCGTAGCGGGCGGGGTTGGTGCACAAGTCGGATAAAAAAAGGCAGGCAACAAGCCAAAAAAACATATACCTCGATCGTTTTACATCACTGTATACCTGCGAGGCACGTAACAAGGGAGACCGATTGAGGGCAATGGGCAGCGGCAATAACCGATGGGTGTCTTGGGGTGTTACTCCTGATACAGATAGAGTGGGAGAATTGCGGACCACTGGCGGCGGGCAACACATGCCTCAGACAATCCCGCCGCAGGGACGCGCGCATGCTGAGCCTTCGATCACTAAAAACACCAACGATTGAGTTGCTTTCCACGTATGGTTCTTTCGAATTTCCTCATAACTTTTCGAGGAATACACCACGAACTTTCTCACGGTACATCGACGTGGCCGGAGAGGGCGTAGGCGGCAGACCCAGCAGCCCCTGTTGCGAAAACAGCCCCCAGAGAAGTTCCGTGCGCTTGGTGCTGTGTCGGGACCAAAGCGCACGCGAATGCAAAAGAAACTAAGGGTGGACGTGGCATCATAGTCGCGGTAAACGATAGCGATGCACAAAGAAACAAAATCCATTCGATTTCCGACGGGTCGAAATACATCGATCACAATCGATATTAAAAATAGGGGGGGGGGTGTACTCGATAGGAGAGATGTACTCGATCTCATGCATGGCCGTAGTCGTATGACCATAGACCCTCGCATCCCTACAATGCCGGGACGGAGCATGTCGGGTTTTCACCGACCAGGGGGGGGGGGGGGTGCTAAACGATTGGGCGAAAACACGCACTCGATACGTACGGTAAGTAGACGTTTGATACCAGGTATGCTCATGTCTGGCAAATGTCCGTACGATATCTACCCACCACGAACAGCAGCACAAAAAAGCAAAGGTTTTACACACTGCAGCAGTGGTGCTCCCTCTATACTGCCGGTATATATGCGCAGGCCAACAATACCGGCACTGCTATATAGCGGCAACCAACCGGCACTAACTACTCCGCATGCGGCCAAAATGGTTGATTCATCCCATTCGTGACAAGCGATTACACCGGCATTATTAAGGGCAGCCGGCACTACGCAACCGGCCCTGTAGACGGACCGCTACTGCATACCACTTGGTCGAGAAATAGTTGGCACTCCCGAACTCAACATTTCTCCACCTATCAGGTTCGTACGAATGTGTACGACTCGGCCCAGTCGCGACAAAAACCCTTGGTGGCCCGTACTACAGTACTGTAACTGTCCAACTACATAACGATCGTTACTCGGAGGCTATTCCCACTCTGTCGGACTTGGGTTGCGTGTGGTTTAACAGTTTTCCAAAACTCGGACGGATCACCATCTACTGCTGTATAGGTCATTTAGGTCCTGCGGCTGTAAGGTACGTATCGAACGCGGGAAGCATGCAACAAATCACGCAGATGATGTGGTTTTCCACCCACAAACATGAGGGTCAGACCATGCAGAGAAGGCATCTATCAATAGATGCCCTCAACGACGTCGATCATCCAGCGGAAATCGGTGATGTGTCTGAAGCATGCCAGCTTGGAGATTTAGTCGAAGTCGAGCGTGTCTCCACTCTTTCCCAGAAGATAGGCCAGGCTCTAGACGAGAGCTGCACCCCGCAATGTAGTCAAGCTCGAACATCCGTCGGGTGGGCCCTCGATATCGATACCCGTTTCCCGACCAGGGCAATGGTCCTCATAATGTCGACATCATGTCACGAGGCGTGATGCAATAAGGGTAGCACTTTTTTTTTGCCATAATATGTCACTGGGACTGACCGGGTTCCTTGACCCAACATCGTGGGGAACATCGTTAGAGTTTTACAATACCAATTGCAATACACCTATCAATGGCAGGCTTTGGGATTGCTCGTCGGGTTCTGCACTTTTTTTTAGCTTTTCTAACAAACCGAAATCTTGGGTGGCTTACTACTGACATACAAATAATACTATTGCGGGGACTATAGTAAATAGAACCAAAATATTGTCAGTTAAAAATAGGTATATATATAGGGTTTAGTGTGTACCATAGGTCCTGATTACTATGGTCCCCGTAATAGCAGTATAGAGCTTCCCGAGTAATGAGCCTGCCTCAGAAGGAAAAAGTAGGTACTACCCCTCTCGTAACACATCTCCCATTAAATCATCGTGATATTAAGTCACGTACCTGGGTGAGCCTCAGCCAGCCTGTGAGGGACGGGATGGCGACGAACCCTCCCCCCATGCCCACGAGGGAGCCCAGCGCCCCAGCACTGGCCCCGATGCCCAGAGACTTCAACGCAGCCGCTTGGACACCCGGTGCCTGAAATATCACCCAATTCAATACAAAACACAAGATGAAAGGCGTTTGAGTGTGGTTTCTGTACGTTTCTTGAGGTTGTGCTACTGATTTTTTTATTGGCAGGGTTTCGCGTACGTATGGAACCAACACCAAGACCGATTGTACTTCTCAAATGCGATTGTGCGATACATGCCGACCTAATTGAGACTCAGGTGTTCCTACGTACACAAAAAGACCCGAAACAGACCGCTATTGGATCTCTTCACGCTTGCGCAGACATAGGTAACGCGGACATGGTACGATGGGTTTGAACCGAAAAACACAACGGCGAACACCGGTCTTTCTTGGACACTGCACGCGAACTGTACGCCCGTTTAGGCGAGTAGCACTGCGAGGGCTGCGTGAGCTAAGGCAAATTCACCACTGTGAGATGGGCAATAGACGGCAAACCGTTTCGAAAAACAGCAACGAGCACCCGCCTCGACTACGCAAGAAGCGACACACCGGACTGCTGGGACGGGGTACACCAAAGAAGATGGAGCGCCAGAGCAGCAACGCATTGCGTTAGACACGTAACGAACACGCTCTGCATGGTACTACCTCTCCGGCGGGCGGGATCGCACCAAAGAGGCTACGGTTGATGAGGTGCACACATCGAAAAAGATTCCATCCATCTCCACTCCATCTTCTACACCTTTCAGAACAGACCCAATCCTCTCATAAGTACCAGGTATCCTAAGCTCTGTTGCAAGATGGCAGCCAATATATATAATCTGCATGATTTAGGACGTGTTTTCCTTTGTGGGATCCGCACTTTACACAAACCATGCACACGGACGGCTATGTAGGACCTAAATGATTTGCATGATTCAGATCATCTAGATCGTGGCCTATTTGCGCGACGTGGAGGGCACATACAACGCGCTCCACCGTCTGGTCAAGGAAATACAAAACGATAAAATGTCTGAACATCGAGAGTAGTCATGTATAAGACACCAGTCGCGCTCGCATAATCTACTCATTCCTGCCATACTTGTGAGGGGCAATGATCTCCATACATCATCCTCTGAGCCCGAAAAGTACAACTGCGATCCGGATCCAACCAAATATGAGTTTTCGCTTGAATATAGCGAACAGTCTCCCAAGTCGGCAATTCAATGGATCCGGCTGTGGCGGCATGAAAACTTCAGCTAATAACCGAAACAAATCTTCGGTCGCGATGTGAATAACGGGTACCGGCAGATGTGAAGGCATCTAAGACCTTCCACGGCTACTGCTGCTGTGGAAAATGATTTACAGCTTTCGAGTAGCGTCACCAACCCATCTGCAAGCAACATACGCACCACGGGTCACACCGTCAAGTGCGCATGCAACTTTCCGGAAAACAGACCACACCCGCAATGTGTTTCCCAGTACAACAGCCGCCATGTAAAAACTGGAGCAATCAACCCCGGCGAGGCTGTGTCCTCACACAAGCCTGGAGGAGCTCCGGTGTTCACGGCGGCATTGTCGGTGCCGGCAAGCTGTCCGCTGGTGGATCCGCCGTTGCTTTCAATGCCAGGCGCGGAAGATGTCCGCTGGTGGATCCGCCGTTGCCTTCAAGGCCAGGCGCGAAAAACCTCCCAGCACACCATTCGCTGGTCCATCCTTTCTCTTGCTTTTCCCAACGGGCCTGGCATCACCGTCAGGCTGGGCGGAGCGATTGGCGCCGATATGTATGCCGTTTCAGCGGCGCAGTTCACGGCCGCCGGCACTGCCGACATCTTCCTGAACGAGTACATCCCTCTCTGGGGGTGCCCGGTTACACTTCTCTCCGACAACGGACTACACTTTACCTCCAAGCAGCGTCGGCGATGAACGGCCAGTTGTGGCTGCGTCAGGCACTTTAGGCGCTCCACGCAGAAAATCCAAATGGAGACAACCATAAAGATCAGCGGTGAATAGTCGAAATCTCTCCCGAAATCACCGTATGAGCACAAACGCAACCCATACCGCTGCACGAGCGCTCGCTCCTCCAGCCCGTATCGAGGGGGGGTCCACCCCCCACAGAGGCCGCCTCCAAGTGAGCACATGCCGGGAGTCGCTTCTCTATGTAGGCATTCCCGCCGGGCACCCAAATAACGCGGTGGCCCTGGCTTCCCACCCGGTACAGCCCTTCGAAAGGCAGTAAAGCCACCCCCAGCGCCGTATCGTGGGTGCGTGCGTCACCGCAGCGGGCGTTTTCGGGTTCCAGAAAAACATTCCAGCTGTTTTCAAGTTGACCACGTCTTCGTGATCCATGCTGCTTTGTCTCGCGGAGAAACGCGCGGCTTCGCTCGCCCGTACGCCCTTGCACTTGGTTGAAGTCGCACGGGTCATAGGCTCCATTTGCGTAGGCGAGTCTCCCAAGGGTTGACGAAACGCGCTAAGATGTGCGCGAAAAACGATACCGCGCAACCTGGCACATTCCGGCGGTAAGCCATGGTCAACAGCGCCATCGCCCGTCGTCTCCAACGCGCCCACACGGTGTTGCGTCTTCGCCTCGAAATCTTGGAACATCATGGTTCGATGAGGCAGCAGTGTCAGCGCAACGTTCATCTTCTCCGTCACCATGCGCGTCGCCGCCCGACCCAATTGCAGGGACAACCATCGAGTCCGACAGCACAGCGCCGATGTCATGCTCGTCCACAGCAACAGCTGTAAGCTCCATCCCAGCTCTATCCTCACGGCCGTGTGTCTTCACCCCAGACGCCATGAGCTGAGCTGTGCCATCACGCCGATGCCGAGTTTATATTTCGACGTCTTTTTGCCGATGATCACCGCATCGCCTGCCCCAGGGAGCGCAATGAACGGCATCGTAAACCGGACTGGTATTCCACTGGGTTTTGATCGATAGGTGCAGCGGACACGACCGTGCCTCGAAACCAAAATCCCGGCCCATCGACGTGACCACACGCACATGGCCAACAAACGCGCGCGCCAATGAAGTTTGAATCATCCCCGGCTGTCCCCTGTAGGGCCTCTACCAGCTCCTCCAACATTGGAGTAACCTCTGAACCAGACCCCATGAGAACTTTGACTTCAGGAGCCTCGGAACCACCGGGAACTGTAAGACGCCTCGAAACATAGTGCGCCAGCGCCTCCAAACGCGGTTCGGTTTCCACCGGTTCCGCGATCGTACCGCCGGACCTGCTAGGTTGCAAGACCGAAAAACACGGATACGAAATAGTGTCGGAAGCTCCACATCACTGCTGAAGCGCGGTCGTAAAGGACTGGTGCCGCATTTTGTGGCCCAGATCCCTGCGAAACATGGTGCTGCATCGTTTCGGTGAGGCCAGCATGCACAGGCGCCATCTTTCCCCGCGACCTGCATACGTACATTTAATCGTCATCACTTAGCTGCCGCATACGCAGCAGGGCAAGTTACCGTGACCATCGTCTTTGAGGTGGTCTGGTATCCACGTTCCTCTTTCCAAGCTCCGTCCGTAGGAGTCGTAGATGCAGGTGGCGTCTCGGTGGTCTAGCTCCGGGTATGCAGAGCAGGCCCAATCGTGGACTGTTGCTGCTGCTTGGGGGTCTGGCCGTGGCGCTGACCATGAATGCCTTTCCCCACCCTATCATGTTGGCTTCGGGGGCAGCCCCCGCCGCCTGTGACCTCGCTTGCCACACACAAAGCACTCTTCGTTACGGCGCCGGCGGGTGCGTTCTTCTTTCTCTCCAGCGGCCTAGGCACTCTCGCGTGCGTCGTATTCAGCAGCAGCACCGTCCTGCGGCTTGGTCCCGATAGCAGCAACTGAACTGGCGTCGCGACGCTTTGCCGTTGGACGGCGTGCAGCACCGTTCGCCCCAATTACAGCTTGGTCCCGTCCATGCTCGGCTATGATCCGGAATAGTGCGTCGGTATCATGCACGATGAGATTATACCTCATCTTCCTTTCCAACTTAGGGCAAGCATCAAGTGGATACGTTCTCGCTGTCATTGCCTCTAAGAGAACCTTGCCGTGCTTCAGAGTGTATTGCCGACGGTCAGGCTCCACCAGGTCCGTGAGTCCGCTGTTAGGTAGGCCTTTCCGCATGGCGCGCTTTCGCATGAACACCCTGCTGTCTACCGGCACGCTCGCACCCATCTTCAATGCAAGGAAAATCTGGCGACAACAACCGCCATCACTCGCTGCACATCAATGCCAGCGAAGTGCTCGATCGATCCTCTTCGGAGACATCGATCCACGGCCTGCCATCGTAGAATACATCAGTAATCATCAATTGGGTCGCCAAATCTACCAGCCTTCGCCTCCTCGCGAGCACCTTGTCTCTGACATGTTGATTAGTGACATGTATCTGCTGCGCAGACTACAGGGTCGCAAGCGGAATCTCAGCCATATTTTCGAAGGTCACCCCATTACCACCGAACGAACCTAGGCGGTCTGCCTCTCCCGCTTGTAACGTTGATTTCAGGGTTTACTTGGCCACCGGCTCGGCCTTCGCCGCCTTCGCCTACTCAGCTTGCTGAATGGGCTCCAAACAGCGCCCTGCGCTCGCGTTTCCCCCACTGCTTTACAATAGACCATTATCTTTCAGCTGGTGTCCCACATTGTCCCACATCAATTACAACAATCACGTTGGGCAGGAAGCAGAACATACCCAATTCGATCCAATTGTACCGACTCTCGACCGCGGGCCCGGTGGTATCAGCTACGAGGACTTCCTCGTTGCCAGGAGCGCTTTGGTTCTGGATGCAATAGTTCGTTCGTATCACACATGGACATGCCGAGCCGTTGGCCATCGGCGTTCCCGTGAGCTCACCAGAAACACAAACAGCGCAAGTGAAACTCGTGTGACAGAATTTCATCTCCAACCACACCGAGAAAAAATGGGCAGAACCTTTGAAGGCTTTACACGCTACAAAGGTGAAGTTCCTGTTATAGTTCGGTTTTCGGCTCCGATAATGGTTGAGCTCACAGAGACGTTCGCGAACCGTACATCCATATCGAGGTTGTAGGCCCGGCTGAGAAAGAGTAGATACGGACAATCTGAAGAGAATCACAAGCTTCAGCGATGTAAAATATCAAGTAAGCTGATACGCCCGCTTTCCGGCAAAGCGCGAACCAGCCGAAGTTCCAAACGCTGCGCGTCAAGTAGCGGAGGCGGAATTTACTGAAACACACCTAGAGACTAGAAACACTCGGAAACTCGATGATAGGGGTGGGTAAGATCCTCCGAGCCCTCAACCCTTTTAAAACTGCACTGTACTGAGACAAACACACATTCATAAGTCGAATTTCAAGTACTTTGTCTCCCAAACGGGAGCCCGTTCCTCAAGGGGCTCACAGCAGGAGCAACAGCAGTGCCACTTACTGCCGTAGGCTCTTTATTATCGGAGAGCTTTTTCCCCGGAATTTCTAGTGACGTCGAGAGAGCGTAACATTTTGCGCGCACCGAATCGCAACAACATCAGCAGCAGGAGTACGTACAACAGCGGCACCTAAAACCAGGTACCTGGTGTACCGTATCAGCACAGCTACGTACAGCAGCGCAGTGGTACCAGAGCACAGGTGCACAGCAGCACACCAAGCCTAGACAAGCATGCAACAGCACCGCACCTATGCAGCAGTCCAGCAACAGCAGTGGTACTTCAAGTGCGCGCAGCAGGGTACCTGGTGTACTGCACCAACATATCTACAGCAGCAATGCAGTACCACCGAGCAGCACAACAGCATAGAAGCGCAGCTGCACAGCCGCACAGAATGCCGCCAACGTAGCGCAAATACAGCAGCACAGCAGCAGCACAGCAAAGTACGAGGCAGTGTACAGAGTTCCAAGTTTTACTCTCACCTTTAGAGCATCACCGCAGGCTGCTGCATTACCAGAAGACGGCTTACCAGGGATTCCCGAGGCATGGCGAAGGAACCTTCGTCCACATGCCCCCGGTCTTCTAGCTGCCCCCCGTGCAAACCTGCAGCTGGACATCGCGTACGTCATACCGCCCCTTCCGCTATATGCAGAGGGTATGTTGTGATGCGGGGACCTTGAAGACGTGTTCCCTGCTCAGGGGGGGTTTCGACGCTCAGCGACGTTATTTTTTCTGACAGTCCCGTGAACAGTGAACTTTGATCGTACAACCCTCAAAATTCCCCCTGACCCCTGATGCATGTAGGACGCTACTTAGCATTTAATGCAAACCCCCTCTTGAAATTAAATTTCCCCTCGGCCCCTCCCTGGCCTAGAAGTTCAAGGCCATTTTTTATCATTCCCCCCACAACCCACCCACAACCCACAACAATGATGACATAATATACCAGATACCAGGTATGCCATTATCATTGATGCATAACGCGGAGCGTGCCGCCGATGGGCCTCCAATGGTGCAAGGAGCGCCCTGTACCGAAGCGTGAGGTACGAACGAGCAATGTCGCCAACAAACACCGAGATGTTTTGGTGGTGGTGGAAGAGTATACTCGTAGTGCTTGGAGATGTTTGGAGTTGGCTGGCCGCTGGTCGCTGGTCTCACCTTGCATGTTACGAAGATGGACGGAAAATAAACATTGTTTCAAGATAGTAGAGTTGTGGCTAGCGCAGCGGGACATGTATAACTACAGCAGTAGTAGTTATTGTCAACTTTGTGTGTTGGGTGTTTGATGAGAAACGAAAAAACAATACGGGATCTACAACAACAGCAGATACAGCAGTACAACAACAAATTACACTACAGCAGTAGTACGACTGTTTGATTGTTTGCCATTGCTCGGCCACCATTACATTGCAATGTACGACCATGGCATTGCCATGTCACGGGTCACGGCATGCCATGCTGGCAGTACCATGGCACCACCACGGGCCGTTCCATGGGAGTGCCTTGGGCTAATACCATCAATGCCATCTTGGTATTTTTCATGGCATGCTTTTTGAAGTAATGTGCCGTGAAACCCCATGGGCATTGCCATATAAATCCATGCCACCCCCATGGCGTTGCCATGAGGGACCATGACAGTTTGTGGAAACCCATGAGATGCCATGGCATACCATTACGGTAGATGCCATGGCGGCACGCCATGGCAATGCCGTTGGCTGACATGGCCACGGCACGCCGCCATGGCAGCCCATGGGGAAAACCATGACGGGCTACGAAAAAGTCAATGAATGTTGAACTGCAATGCTGCTGTAAATAAAAAAGAAACCTTTTCGGTGGCTGTTGTGTGATGTTTTTCGGAGGTGTGAGTTGTTCGGAGATCATCGCGGTCGTTCATAGATCCACATGTTTTAGCGATTTCGAAGGGGGTCTCAAATTCGCTTTCGCTCGTAATATACTAAGCACCAAGGGGTCTTTACAGAAACGTCGCTGTTGTGTGATGTTTGTCGGCTGTGAATTTGTTTGGAGATCGTCGCGGTCGTTCATAGATCCACATGTTAGCGATGTCGAAGGGGGTCTCAAATTCGCTTTCGCTCGTAATATACTAAGCACCAAGGGCTCCTTACAGTTACGTCCGGCATGTTATTACTACTGTGATTTGGTGGCGAAATACGCAAACTGACTCTCATCGATACTGGTACGTATTATAAATAATCGAAAAGAAATTAACTCTACCAGGGGAGTGTCTGCAGTGTCGGTATGAAACACGCGTCGACCTACAAACGCGCCAGTCAGATGCACATTCAGCAAATCGGCCGGATGCAACCAAGAGTACCGGAGTGCTTCAACTCCTTTTTGAAACACGGAAACCATCAATTGAGAACCCACAAAAACGACCTCTCTCTAGTAGCTACTGGCAGATCAGTAGCTGAGCCCTGCCTCGACCATAACTTGCATAGTGAAAACACAGCGGTCTACTTTGTTTTGTGTTTGGGCGAGGGCCATACACCTCTTGCCTTCGTTTATTGGCCTGCGCTCGTCTTTGCCCTGGGGACAGACCGTCTCTTGGCAACAACATGGATATCTTGTTTTTGCGCTTAGCCGTCTTCATGATTCATTCGCGAAAACCGCCGTACCGAACATCGTCAACGAAAATGCGCTTGGAAGAGTCCCGCCTAGAATACCGCTGGCCGTGTTAGCGCGCTCCCAAACAGTATGTTGTAGCGCCGTATAGCTGTAGGCGAAACCTTGGAGCGATGAACAACTACGGCTGTTGAGCTTGCACCAGACGTTACATGTCTGACTGGTACCTGGTATACCCTATTCCACATTCGAAGAAGACCTAAAAAAAAACCACCGTTGCATAAGTTCTCTCTATCAAGATATACGTGGTAGATTGTCTACAGCTGGGCCAGATGAACGGTCACACGAATGCAAAGATACACGTCGCAGATTGTTTACTGCCGGCCCAGATGAACGATCACACCACTACAAAGTGTGTCGGATCGGCTTCGTGCAGCAATAGACGTTGGGGCCGGTAGACACACAGAGTACGTTGCCGTGCCTTTGTACGTATGAATGGCGGTATCCTCGGGGATCTACGGTATTCCCAAAGAACCGCGCTTGGCCGGTTGTTTGTTTACTACGGCACTTGTCTCCCAGAAAATTATGATTCCACAATGTTTGGGCGCCAGTTCTCCTTCCAGAACATGGAGCGTGCATCACGGCCTCGTTTAGTTATATGGGGTAGGCGTGATCCCCAACAGCATGTGCAACGTGACAACCGTTTTTTTTTTTCTTGGACCCCATATTTCCTCGGCACCAATGCCGGATTCCGCGATGGCAGGTGTTTACTCGCCGGCGGAGAGATTTCTAGCTGTGTTCGATTCATTCCTTGGGCCGACGGAGGCGTTCCGTTGTACGATACCCCTGCGATAATGGGGCGTTGACACTACCAGCTGTGCCAAACGACATGCAGCTACAATGTGAAAAGCAGCAATATTCCGGCGTGCCTCAAACAACCTGCTGAGGATGGCATGGTGTACACTACTACCGACCGTTGCTCGCATGAAGGCTGCATCATTCGGCCGTAATATGCTGTCGATGGCAGCACGACGGCGGTGTACTGCAAGAACCACGCTCAGGACGGCATGGTTGATGTCCGGATCAAGAGTTTCTCGCATGTCTCCTGCTTTTAGCGACCAGGCTCCAAGGTTGAGGGCAGCAAGACCGCAGTATACTGCAAGCACCATCCCGAACAGGACGGTGGAGATCTACACCAAGCGTTGCTCTTAAGACTTCTGCAACACATATCCGCTCTTCGGTGTCTTGCACAGCGAAGCGACGGCGTATGCAATAGTCATGCTGAGGACAGCTTAACGGACGTCCGAACCAAGCGTTGCTTACGTGAGGTTTGACTAAACGCAGCTCACCCTCAATGTCTTGGGCGGTATTTCTGCTGTTTACTGCAAGCATCCAGCCAAGGACGGAATAGTCGACGGCCGCAGCAAGCGTTGCTCACGCCCTTCCCGCACGAGTTTTCCGAGCTTGAATGCAGAGAGCGGCAAGACTGCGGTATAGCGCAAGAACCATGCGAAGGATGCAATGATAAATGTCCGCATCAAACGTTGCTTGCATGAGGCATCCGATGTATCACCCAAGGTTCGAGCATACTGCAAGCAACATGCCGAGGAAGGCAAGGTGAGCGTGTGCCACAAACACTGCTTGTGTCGCTTGCACGAAGCGTCCGTCCTACAATGTCGCGGGCATCAAGACACCGGTGTGCTGCGAGAATATGCTGATAACGGCATGGTTAACGTCCGGATCAAGAATTCTGCACACGAGTGTGGCGTAGATGGCCCAGCGCAAAGTGCTCCTACCAAATTGCGGCTATTACCCTATTCACCAGGGACAAGGGCGATCTGATCGACGTTCCTGCAAATACGTCCGATTTATCGTCTGTGTTGGTGGGTTGCCGGAAACGGTCGACGTCGGAAATCGACGGGGGGAAGCCTCCGCACTGCGTTGGTATTGATGCCATACAGGAAAGGGTGGTTCCTTTTGTGTGGGTGAGTCCCACCCCGGCAGTTGTTTCTCATACCTCATTTTGCCGTACCTTACGGAAACACCGTAACGACACCACCGTCGAAAGCACCGCCAAAGAGACCCGTTCGGTTGCGCAGGAGAGGTCGAACCCCCTGCCGGACGAGCATCAATCTGGGTAACCGGTCAAACCCGACATCGAGCTGGTCGGCATGTTTGGAACAACCGCGTCCATACAAAGAGCGGTATCACAGTAGCAATCGTTTATAGACTGTGAAGTATACGTTTGCTGATCAAATAGCTTAACGGGGGTGGATCACCGTGCACAGTGACGTGAAAGCAATGGTACGTATATATTGATTTGGAACGTCTTCGATGACACTTGATCAGACATTCACCAACTAAGTCCATCTGTGATGGTAAGTTTTGGGTGTCGCTAACTGGGTGGTTAACGCTGCTACGGCATCCGCACGTTCCTGGAGTTGTCAGGACCGATCGAACATATGGACAATGTTTTTTGGAAGCATGCTTTCTCAAGGTTAATCCAGTGGTTCACTGCGCGGGCAACCGTCTATTTGCGATGAGTGCATGCCATTTTGCGACGGATGACGCAATGTGGTAGAATTGTCTCTCGGCAAACGAGTTGCTATCGACACCCACAAAGTGGTGTGTGATATTCAACATTTCGGCTTACATTACGATTCTTTCTACTGGCGGTATCTTGACGCGGTAGAATAGCACTTGCCACACCTTCAACATCGGTCCGTCACGGACCCTACTGTGATTTGTTTCGATACACGCGTAGTTCCCAGTGAAGAACCTCAAGTAGAGCATCGACTGACGCGCCGTCCAACTCCTGCTATGTTTGCTCTCCCCATCGTCGCGTTGTTCGGATCTCAGCTCATTCCAACCCGCTAGCCTGGTGGTGGGCTATGGGTGGGCTGTGTTCAGGCTGCGACACTCGGCTCAAATGTGCTGATGATACATGCGGTCCGCGCGAAGTATTACAAGCTTCCCTGCTTGTACATGGTGACAACTGATATTCCCCATAGTTTGAATTTGTTTTTGGACCGACACTCCTGAGCATTTTCGTGTTTTGTGCTACTTGATGTCGAATTGTCTCCATGCCGCCGGGTGCCGACAATAACTGATTCATACTCATACTCCGTTTGCTGGATTGCGATTTTGTGGTAGTTGCACACGGACTGCGAGTAGTGTCGTGCAGTGTAAATAATATTGACCATTCTTCCAAAAACCGCAGCAACGGTGACGATTAGGGTGCAGAACCAAATATCTGGTAAGTAACTCGATGTATCGACGGGTAAACCAGTGCAAGATCTAACCGCCGATATGATAACAGCGCAGACTGACTGCTTCTTTTGCATCGCTGGAACAAGCCGACTATTACCAAGTAGACCGTGGCCTTTCGTTTACTCAACATCCAGCTAGCTTTGTGCCCCACCCTTCATCAAAAACAGTATCAATGAGGAGTCCGCCGCATTTCGAGTATCTATTTGTCGCCTCCGCTGCATTACAATTTCTCCGTTTCTCGACTACGTCAGCAGCGGTGACAATAAGGATACAGAAGAATGGATCATTAAACATGAAAAATATTTCAACTGCTGAACCAGTACTATTACGGGGGTCCATAGTTAGCGGGACCAATTTGTTTTAGTAAAAATAGGTAAATAAATAGGTTTTTATGTATACCATAGGTCCTGTTAACTATGGACCCCCGTAATAGCTGCAAGCGATATTGCGTTGAGAACAAAGATTCATTGTTGTTCTGCATCGCTAAAACAAGCCGAGTGTGACCAACTGGCTCATGTCCACACGATTCGTCAAGAGATAGCTAGACTCATTGTCTACCCTCCGCCGAAAAGAAAATCATTTGAACCAGTTTGTAGGATTTCAATTGTCCACGATGTCGAATGCAGCGGCAGCGGTGACGACTAGGATATAAATAAACAAAGAAACGTCAACCAGGACTCTCTAGACGGGTAGACCAGAAGAATATTCAGTCGATGTTGCGTTAAGAGCTATTACGGTACATACAATACGTCTACGGCATCGTTACAACGAGCCAGGCATGAGTCACGAGCCCATGTAACTTTGTAGTCTGTCCTTCTGCCCAAAAAATACATAAAGTGGTTCGCTGGATTGCGCTTGTGAGTTCATTGCACAGTCCCTGCTGTTTTGTACCAGGTTTTTAATTCATGCTTCAAGGTCCCCCTTCAGTTGAACAAAAAACGAGTACTTCCGTCTTTTGGAAGGAGCAAAATCGTTTGTTTCCAGTAGCACCACAGTTTTGGTGCAACAACGCATATCATAACTCCTTACCGAGCACGGCATAGGTCCATTACCACTGTAGGCCTTGGGCCACTTCCCGACCATGTTCGATTTGTGTTCTTGGAGGTGTTTGGGCCCTTGGATCTGCAAGGGAGGGCAGGCATCGCTGTGTTTGCATCGCGAAGAACAATTGCTCAGCAGCTAGAATTTGGCTCATTCCGGAGCTTCTGGTTAGTATATGCAGTCTGCTATGGCCGCGTGGGACGTCACGAACGATCGAATTATTACGGGGGTCCATAGTTAATAGGACCTATGTTATACATAAAAACCTATATATTTACCTATTTTTTACCAACAACATTTGGTCCTATTTACTATGGTCCCCCGTAATAGAGGCCCAGGTAGGTTCTCGCACTATGAATGGTGTTCATTGTTGTAGACGAAAATCTGCCGTGAGACAGGCCCAGCAGCCTAATAAACTTTCATTTTTAGAATTTGTCTACGGTAGCAGGTATGGGGGGTAATTTTTTTAGTAAGAGGCACTTGTCGTGACGATAAAGGCAAAAGCGTCCGATCGATCCGGCGCCTGACTATATGATCTACGCCCTCAAAAACTGCCTATTAATAGAGGGGGATGGTTTTAACCATGAAATATCGTTTTCGGTAGGTAGTCACGAAAGGTCGAAATTTCATCAGAAATAGTATTGGAATTGAAAAAAGAAACGGAATTGTTTTTTCAAGACTTCAGTTCTCCTATATATGTAGTCCGAGAGGACAACGATGATTAGGATAATATGGAAAATAGAAGAAGATGGATCAGTATATCATGCATCAACGGGAAAACAAGTGCCAGATCAAAGCGACGTTTCCGTGAACAACAAATACTCTCGTTCTTCGGCGTCGCCACGATAATCCACGTGTGACCAACCAGTCCATCTCCACACGTTTAGTTAACATCCGGCTAGATTTTGCCTTATATCCCCTCGCCCAAAAGAGTGATCCGCAATCAATTAACCGAATTGCGAGTGTGTATTCACTACACACTCGATAGTATGTTGCGTGTGATTTGAACTACACCAGTAGCAGTCAGCGGTGACGGTTAAGATCTAGATACATGAAAGGTACACAAGTCATCAAGCATATCTCAACGGTTAAACCAGTGACAGAGGTCCAAGAGCCGTTGGGGCAGGGTTCTACACTATTTGACTTTTTCGTGGCATGCCGTGGCATTGCCATGGTACCACCCATGGCATACCGACGGGTTCTACGATAAAGGCAGCACATTTCCGCTCAATTGTTTTCCGGACGACGGGGTTCCTTAACCCAAAATCGTCGGAATGCCAATCTTGTTTCGAAAAATAACGTTTTTGTATACTTGGGCCATGGAATTATTCATCAGGATGCAATTTGATTTTTGGTGAAGTCGGTGTTCGGTTGAGGTATGGAGCTCCTTAAATGAGGAGCCTCAGAAAAATTTAGGGTTAACCTCTATGGTAGAACGCCTGTACCATGGCATCACCCCGGCATCCCACGGCGTGGCATAGGATTCTGTGGCCAAGGGCCGTGGGGGGTGCCCGGCATGCCATGGGTGGTGCCATGGCAACCCCCACGGCAACCGCCACGGCACCCCATGGCGACCCCGCGGCATGTTATGGCAACCCTCACGGCACCTAGATTAGGGTTAGGGTTCCATGGTATGCCGTGGAGGTCCGCGAAAGGTTCCGTGGTATGCAGTGGCAGATGCCGCGGAAGGTTTTTGCCGCAGGTGGTGCCACGGCCTGCCACGGCATCCGCTGCGGGTAGTGTTAGAGGGAATGGAGGGAGGGGCAACAGCAGGAGGGGTAGAAGGAACACCGTACAAGTGTATGGGGGCTGGGGGGGGGAACAGGAGGAGTAGAAGGGAAACCGCGGTAGAAGAGAGTAGCAGAGAGACCGCAGATAGGGTAGCAAGGTACCAGGCCGACTAATAGGTTGGACTTTTCTTTGCTACTCGTGCCGCCAACTGCTGCGGCCGTTCGGTATGTATTGGCTTGGTGCTTTGATTTTTTTTCCATGACTCAACTTTTTCTATATTTTTCCCTTCTTATCCTTCGGAAAGAAGTACTACATAGTGAGTGGGTGTCGAGCGCATTTTGGCCCACTCATTATTTCTCTTTTTACTTAGTTAAGTGTTCACCGGGATGCATAGTTCCCTTTTTCCTTCTCGTTTCTTCCCCCTTGCACGTCCCTTTTGGCTTATGCTCGGGGTAAGTATGTTTCTGAGCTTTGGCTTCCCATTTTATTTATTTATTTGGGATTCTTCTCCTTTTTCTTTTTCTTTTCCTTTTTCGGTTTGGTTTCTTCGTTGCTTTCTCTTTCTTTATGGTGTATTTTGGTTGCTGGCGTATGTATGTATGTTGTGTCGGCCGCACCTAGTGCGAAGGCATGATATTGCGTAGGCTATTAATGCGTTACGGTGTGTTAGCTCTGTGTCGTCGTCTGTGACCACAGAGCTCGTATCTTTCTAGGGTGAAGAATCAGCACGGACACTGGGCTTGCTGGATGTCGACGAGTAGAAGAACGGTTTAATGTGAAGAACACACACACACACACGGCATGCCACGGCATGTCGCGAAAAAGGACAATAATGTACAAATATTCACTTCGAAGCACTTCTTCTGCCTTGCTACAGCAAGTCTCATACGACTAACCACAGCCCGTGTCCAACATCCAGCTATGACTTGTAGCACGAGTTTAATGGCGATATATATATATATATATATGTATAATATTATGTTCGAGGGTCTACTACCCTACATGAACATACCCCCTCGGGTTTTCGCAACATAAACAAGGTTTATAGTATTCGGAGAGAACCCCCGAGCCACTCGTCTACGGAAATACATCGTCGATGCATTTCGAAAGCAACGACGTTGGTTGAGTGCTCCCCCTCCCCCCTCCCCCCCTATGGCTTGGAGAAAATGGGCGCCGAAATTGGTCTCATGGGTTGTTTTATCTCGCGTGTTTCGCAATATACTTCTGTGCGCATGTCGTAGAGGCGGCTGGCTTTTTGCACCAGGCAGGAGCTTCCATTATTATTAACGTATACTATTGTCGTTTGTTCATAAACACCCCTCGAATTTACTTGTGGACCGCGCTGCAGACTACGAACTCTACTTGAGGTCGTCGTCGCGGCTTGTTCTACATATATACTCGGGGGCGCGCATGCATGCATCTATTTGGGTATGGTCGTATACATGACAGGAAGTTAGGAGGGAGGACTATGAACGGTGGAGCCGGCTCGTGCGTTAAGGTCCCAATGACCGTAGTACGTTGACTCTATGCGGCAAGTCAACGGGTTGAACACGCAGTAACTAAAATGCTGGGTGCTTCAGGATAGCAACGAGTCGAGCTGTCTGTGTCAACGTAGAGACATCAACGCTGAAAAGTCAATTGTTGCCCAAATGTGAAGGGAGAGGGGGGTCAGTGTGGTCGCTCACATACGACATATTATGCGTTGGGGACGGTTTCGCAAACAAAAATGGAATATAGACGAGGCGTATTACGCAGCTTGCAAAGTTGAGTATCAACTATTTAATCAGTCGAACTCACAGCTGACATATTTCAAAATTTATAAAAACAGGAGGAGACGAGCAAAATATGTGTATGATTCAACATTTGGTTAGGTCTAGTTCGTCCACCACGCTCAACGCACACGGCTGCCAGTCCCGGCGGGCTCTGTGCACACACACACACTAACGAAACCTTCCCGTGCTGGTGTGGTTGTAAATCGTGTAGAGTTGGTCGACCTAGTTGCGGCAACGTGTGTAGGCACACGGCTGGGTCATGGTTTTAAAAAAACAGAACCGTAAAATATGAGAACGACTTTTTTTTTTCGAGTTCCACGTATGTATGACGAAAGCCAACTCTGCGAGTACTCGTAGGCAGAATGCGCATGTGCACAGCAACGTTTGGGCCGTGTTTCCAAGATATGCCGCAGGTGGTATTTTTGTCAGGCCCATCCTGCTCATGATGAAGGGACAGAGAAGCAGGACAAGCTTTTCTGAAGATGTCGTACAGCAGTAGTAGTGGTGGCACCTGTCATAACGGTTTTTGTTTCTTGAGTTCTACCCAACGAAAACCAACACTTCACGTACTCGTAGGCAGAATCTGCATGTATGTCCATTCGGGCCGTGTCCCCAAGTGCAGGTGGTATTGACAAGCCCACCCTCCTACTGATGCGGGGATGGAGAACCAGGACAAGCTTTGCTATAGATGTCTTACAGCAGCAGCAGCAGTAGTAGTAGTAGTAGTTGTGGCACTTGCTATGGGAACACCGCTACGACTGCGAGAAGTTATGTTAGACAAATAAATGTAGCTTATTCTTATCGGAGAGCTTTTTTCCAAGAAATTTCACAAAAGTTTGCAAATATTTTGGAGGTAGATATGTATCAAGAATCGGAGGCGTTCTGTCATTTTCCGTGAAATTCTCCAGAAGCAAAAACCCCAGGAAAGTTAAATTTCACATATATCTGGAAACAACAAACCAGGGAGATCTGGAAGACTTAAAAATTGCGCGAAAAAAAGGTTTAGCAATCTGGGAGAAGGCATCTTTAGGGGTGTTTTTGACTTAAAAATTGCGTAGCGCGGTCTGCACTTCGGAATCGTCGTCTGCAATTCAGAAATTTCCTGGTTCGATGCAAACGCGGCGCAGCCGCGTTTATGGCCAGTTTTGGCCCGTTTTGGCTGCGGTTTGGGGTCAGGGTTAGGGTTAGGGTCAGGGGTTGGGTTGGGTCTTCGCCCGTACCTTGAGCCCAGCAGGGACCAAAATACCTGAACAGCCTACCAACCTAAAGATCCCTTCTCCCAGATTGCTAGGGGACCTCGAAAAAAATATGGGAATTATTTTGTTGTTATTGAAAAAGGCGCTTCGAATGATGACCCGTCCTTACATTATTACCGGTATGCCGGATCTCGAGATGGGGAACCAGGAAACACACAACTAAATAGAGTACGTGTACCAAGGCTTCAAGAGTTAGACCGACAAGCCGAGTGTGTGCAGTGACGTTGACACTTGGCCTCGTGTGCCCTACTGCTACCGAAGCTGCTGCTGCTGCTGCTGCTGCACGCTACGTCTGCCGATGCTGCTGACGATTTTTTTTCTTGAATCACTGAACTCAAACGTCACCGATACATAGGACAGCGTACGGACAGCAGTAGTAGATGTTCGTTCGTGTTGCTGTTGGTTCAGCACAACAACTCGTATTCGCCGGGCATGATGCATCGCAGATTTGACTGCGGCAGGTACTGTGATCGAGCTTCATTTCCGCCAATTACTACTATTATTAATAGTAGTACAGACGGTGAGGTATCGATGGTCGTGTGCGTCCAGGAACTACTCTACTAATAATAATAGCTCGCCCTGCAATCCCACCATAGACAGGTAGAAAAGGATATTATATTTTGCACCAGGTATGCATTCAGCAGCCAGTACCAAGCAACCTGAGTGCTGTGGTGCTTTACGTAAGCTGGACCGGTCCTGGACGCGGCCATGACTGCCCATGGATGCATCCATGACGGGTCATGGCCGGGCCCGTGGCTGGCTACGGGTGATCATGACCGGGCCCGTGGCCGATCATGAGCGATCATGACCGGGTCCGTCCGTGGTCGTTCATGGTCGGCCATGGTTGGCCATGGACGGGTCCGTAACAGGTAATAATGGTCGCCATGTCCGATCCACGGGCTCGGTCATGGTCGGTCATGGTCGACCACAGATGATCCGTCCATGGTCGTCCATGGGCGCTCGCTGTTGTGGCCATGGTCGTATCCATGTCGACGTTCATGGAAGCGTCCATGGACGCGTCCATGGTCGATCATGGACGCAGGCATGGGCGCGTCCATGACCGTGGCGTTCGTGGACGCGTTCGTCCATGGACGCGTCCGTAGTAATAGTCGATCATGGACGCGATGATGGGCACACGTCCATGACCGGATCCATAGTGGCGTTCATAGGCCCGTCCATGGACGCGCACATGGATGGGCCCATGACGTCGATCTAATACGATCGCATGGATGACCGACCATGGGCCCGTCCGTGTGTCCATGACGGCGATGTAAAAGCACGTCCATGATCGCGTTCTCCATGGCCGACCACGGATGGGTGTATTTTGAATTCGTGGCGACTTGATTTGCCATTTTCAATAATTCATAAAGAAGTTGCTTGAGAGCGGAAAACGATGTGAATCTTATACTCGTAAATATCATGCCGGAACATACTGGGAAGGGTCATATGTACGTTCGGAGAGGAATACAGCATCAGCAATACGTATAGGGTCCCTCCGTGGGTATTGTCTGATATCTGCCAACCCGAAATAGCACTATATACTAATAATACGTACGGCAGCAAACACGGAAGCACTGCTCTGAACGGTGCCTCAATATTGCCGTGATGGGCACTCTTGATCTTATTAAAATAGCAATATTACGGGGGACCATAGTTGATAGGACCTACCGTACACACAAGAAACTATATATTTACCTATTTTTACCAACAACATTTGGTCCTGTTTACCCACTGTAGCAAAACAGACGGGAAAGTGGTACCGGGGAATCCTCGAAGCAGCTGAACGGTTCATGGGCAGGTGGCACGAGGCTGAGGCAAAGCTGAGTAGACAGCGCCGCGCATCCGCTGCGGGTAGTGTTAAAGGGAACGGGGGGAGGGGTAACAGCAGGAGGGGTAGAAGGAACACCGAACAAGTGTATAGGGGCAGGGGGGGGAACGGGAGGAGTAGAAGGGAAACCGCGGTAGAAGAGAGTAGCCAAGGGACCGCAGACAGGGTAGCAAGGTACCAGGCCGACTAACAAGTTGGACTTTTCTTTGCTACTCGTACCGGCAATTGCTGCGGCCGTTCGGTATGTATTGGCTTGGTGCTTTGATTTTTTTCCATGACTTAAATTTTTCCTATCTTTTCCCCTTCTTGTCCTTATGAAAGAAGTACTACGTAGTGGGTGGGTGACGAGCGTGTTTATTTTGGCCCACTCATTCTTTCTCTTTTTACTGAGTTAAGTGTTCCCGGGGATGCATATTTCCCTTTTTCTTTTTTCCTTCCCGTTTCTTCCCCCTTGCACGTCCATTTTGGCTCATGCTCGGGGTATACGTGTCTGAGCTTTGGCTTCCCATTTTATTTATTTTTTCGGGATTCTTCTCCTTTTGGTTTTCGGTTTGGTTTCTTCGTTGCTTCTCTTTCTTTATGGTGTATTTTGGTTGCTGGCGTATATATGTATGTATGTGGTGTCGGCCGCATCTAGTGCGAAGGCATGGTATTGCGTAGGCTACTAATGCATTACAGTGCGTTATCTCTGTGTCGTAGTCTGTGACCACAGAGCTCGTATCTTTCTAGGGTGAAGAATCAGCACGGACACTGGGGTTGCTGGATGTCGACGAGTAGAAGAACCGTTTAATGTGAAGAACACACACACACTACGGACCCCCCCCGTAATAGTAATAGTAGGTTGAGGATTTGGGAATCCCTTTATTTAGTACTGCAGTCGCATTTTGGCGAAAAAACCCATGAAATTAGAGTAGTTTTTGTCCCCAAAACGGGACTTGCAGTACTAAAGGGGTAAATTTAGCCTTGAAAAAGAACAATGATTTTTTACGATGCATCACGCATACTATGCTCCTTGGATGATCCTACAAAATAGACACCTCGCACGAGTACGTGGGCGGAACAGGCGAAAAACAATAAAAAAATCGAAATTCGGTTGTCCCCCCCCCCAAAAAAAAAAAACGCCTGGGATGCACAAATTCTTTGAGAATGCCTCCGGGGGCTAAGTTTTAGCTTTCTTTCTTCGCGCCCCTTTACCCTTGAGTTCGCCCTGGGGTGTTAAGGGTGTGTCTAAACAGAATCAGAAAGCTCTATCGAAAATCGAATTAATTTCGATTTCGATAAAAATTTGCCGAGGTGTCCACACAGAATCGAAAAAAAGTGAAAACCGATACATACATACCCAGACGAAAAGCAACGGAGAGCACAATCTAGTAGGCCGTGCGCATCTGTGAACACATACCGGCAATCTAGCGCTCGGTAGCACAGATCCACAACACAAGCGGGCAAACGCGACGGCAATTCGATTCCGGGGGGTCGTTGGGCCTCCCATGGAGGTGGTGGCGTGTCCAACGTTGACGCCCCGAGATCAAGCTTGAAATTATACTGAGAACGAACTTCCGACCTCGTTCTCGAAGGTATCATCCTGAATTTTCCTCAAACTATGTTCGCCCTGGCTCGAACGCCGGGAAACAAAGGCCCGAGAACGGCTGGGCTGCTGGTGTTGTGGTTCGCCTGCTGGCGGTTTACGGGGGGTCTGTGCGGCTGTGCACGGCGGTCCTGATGTGATATTTTGACGTGGCTGCGCTGACCAGTAGAATAATGAGCTGAATTGTTGCTGTTCGTGCTTTCGATTTCCTTTTCGATTTTATTAATTTTGAAATACGTCAGCTGTGAGCTCGACTGATTAAATAGTTGATACTCAACTTTGGATGCTGCGTAATTTTCGATTTCCAGCGGTCAACTTTTTGATTTCGGCTGGGTTGTAAATCGTTCATTTTCTCGGAACCTAAAAAACGAAGGGGAGCATGTTTTGCCCAGGGACCAATCAGCGCCTTGTTTATTATCATTTCGATTTTTGATTTTCGATTTCGATTCTGTTTAGACACATCCCAAGTCTTTCATCTGTTTTTCAGTAGTGGATACCCCTATTAATAGCAGATAGCTGCCCCTAGATAGTGGATATCCCAAGGTAGGCTATTTACGCACTCTGATTGGCCAAGGGGTGTTTGTAAGCGGCCCAACCTACCCAGAGTTTTTTCAAGCCACAGCATGAGGCACAGCATCCGGTGCCGGCCCAACCAGCCTAGAGCCAAGCACAGCATCCAAGCCGGCCGAATCAACCTTGAGATTTTACAAGCCACAGCATCCAAGCACTGGTCACCCCATAGCGTTTGGGTTAGGGTTAGGGTTTGGGTTCGGGTCGGGTGGTCGACTTTAGGCACCACGGCAAAAAACCCCGGAATGATTCACTATCAGGGTGCAACCACGGCTCTATTTTTGGCCGCCGGCCGCCCCACGGGGCGTTCACATAATAGGTGAAAGGCATTCTGCTTGGCGTCGGAGGGGGTATGTCCCCCCCCCCCCCCCCCCTCAGCGGTGAACGGCGCAAAAAAAACTTCCCCAACTGCCCATTTTCTGCTTCCGAATGCTTTCTCGTAGATGTATGTTGTTTTGGTCGGACATCGTGGGTTCCAGCGAGAGGTCCGCGGCAAAGGGTGTGTTTGTGTTTTCGTCCAAAAGTTACAGACTATTGATATTTATATTCATTACATGCCCTGCAGCAGTGAAAGAGACTATTAATCACACTCCGGAGAATTTCCGCCCCCGGGGTATTTATGTACTTTTGTTGGAAATATCACCCCCCTACCTCTGAGACCGCCCCGGGGTGTTCTTTTTTTTCAAAAAATGACTATTTCGGGGGTCCATAGTTAACGGGACCAAATTTTGTTAGTAAAAATAGGTAAATATATAGGTTTTTTTATTTATACCATAGGTCCTATTAACTATGTACCCCCGTAATAGTCGCCTCAGGGGGTGTTCATTTAGCACACCAGATATGACGGTATATTGAGGCAGGACTGCACTTCTTTCTACGCAGACAAGATGTTTGACTCTATATTTCCAAGTTATTTTTTCCTGAAACGGAAGTATGTGCAGTCGTTTGAGCCTCTTTGGAAACGTACCCACCCTTCTTTGTGGCACATAACTTGGAAATACAGCAGTAGTATTGCGGGGGTCCATAGTTAATGATACCAAATTTTGTTACTAAAAATAGTTAAATATATAGGTTTTGTGTATACCGTAAGTCTTAATAACTATGGACACCCGTATTAGTAGTCCTACGGTATTTTTCTCGCGGCAGTCAAAGGGCCGGAGGCTAATAGGTCAACCCTATCGCTGTGTACAGAGCACAAGACACTAAAAAGGAAACAAACCATGCTACAGGTATGTATCCAGCTATGTCCGTATTCATCGAAACCTCAGAAATTCGGGGGTCGTTATGCTGAAAATAGTGTCGAGCTCAGTATTCCTCCAATAAGAAATCCAGCCCGGACCAGCTTGCCTGTTTCTTATTTTTAGTAGATGGCGGCACTATATATTACAAATAATTGCACTACTCAGATATAAAAGTTCGTACGTATTTGAGTATTTTTTTTGTATTTGTACAAGGAAGTACTTGGTGCGTACCGGCATTTGAATTATGTGGATAATGAGTACTGGTGTACCAGGTAATAACAGATGACACGTATTTTTCATGTATCAATAATACTGCGGTATTTGAAATATCGGGGTAACTATTTAAACAAATTGGCTTAACACACTTTTTGCGTGTCATCGGAGAGCCAAAGCAATGAATACGTATGAGGAATTCTGGGTTGGACAGAATTTCCTCGGTCAGAGCAGGGTGAAGCTCGAACGATTCGATTGAAATATAAGTTTTTTGCTGGTTTTGTTTTTGGTCCCGCAGACCAAGTTGTCCGTTTTGTCCCGAACTGCCGAAATACACTGCCCGACAAAAGCCCTCCCCACTGACTGTCTCCCATCTCGGAAGTATCAAAAACCCATCACAACATTCCTATTCTCTTTGCAAACCAACATATTGTGTGTTTTACCTCGGCACTTGGCAGCATCGACATCGACATCAGCCTTCTTTTCAGGCCGACTCAGTATTCGGGTCTCGCGCGCTACTTACAGACATCATTTCGTTGGCAGGCAGTGTACACACCAGCAGCAGGCTACGAGCGCTTGGCTCTCGTCCTCAGGACCAACTTCTGTAGCTGACATCTCGGCTTCATAAACGCGCAGCAATGCTTCGCTCATTACTGCTGCTCACAGGTGGCCTACTGTTCTTGCTGGTGGAGCTGCGAGGCATCGCTGGTGAGAGCCTGTCAGACGTTGCTACTGATTGGGTACATTCATCGGCAGATCATCTGATGCTTTAGTTTCTGGTTTCTTGAACGACCTGCCTGGTAGTATTTGTGATCGTTAAATAGTTGTGTGTATGAGGAGAACATCCCATTCGTCTGCACTCGCCCTTAGTAACCCAAGGTGTCCATGCCGCACCGTGCGTACCTCGTCGCCCATGCTAAATCGATCGATGCTCGATGTCTCAGTGAACGGGTTGCGTTGAACCAAAGAGAGCATCCACATCATCAATAAATTATCGGTCATTCTCATCTCCAACAACAACATAGAATCTCTGATGTGGCGTAGTTTTGTGACCACAAGAGCTTTTATCTCCCTGTGTGTTCTTCACAGCAGCAGTAGTGTTCTCCGTTCTTTCTACGTACCCGTCGATATCCAGCACAACCAGTGTCCGTGCCGATTCTTCAATCCTGGTAGAGAGATACAAGTTCTGTATTCCCAAAACTATGTACGCCACAGCAGTAGAGATACTACTACCACTGCTGTAGGATTGAAGAATCGGCACGGACACTGGTTGAGTAGATGTCGACGGTTATTAATAGAAAAAACTAAGGTCTAAAATAAGCTATACCGGCGTCCCCGGTGGCTTGGTAGGTGGTCCGCGAGCCTGTCAAGATCAATTTCGTGAGTTCGAGTCTCACCGAGTGCATGCTCATAGGGACTTTTTCTTGCATAAAATTGATTAGCGGGAAGCGCGAGAGCGTGAGTTAGCTGTACATTCGATGAAAATCGACGAGCAGTGGGAATGCTGAACCCTATGCGCGATAAAAACTAAAGGCACGTACCGGGGGGAGAAGGGACGACACCTGTGACCACGGTTTGTCCAGAAGATCGTCGAGGGTACAACCTCCTACGAGTGGGCTGGAAAGTAAAAGTGATGATGAAAAAAAAAAAAAAAAAAAAAAAAAAAAAAAAATACCAGGTATATTATATGATGTCGACGGGTAGAGAGAACGGTTTATTAATGATGTGAAGAAAACAACATATAATGCGAAGAACGCACGGCATTGCATTGTCTACTCTGGTTTATTACAGTATACGAGTATATGTATTTTTTTTATTTTTGTCTGAGGTGTAGGTGCGCTTCAGTTAATAAATTATGTGTATTATTCTTTGCCTTGGTTTCATTTTTACCGAGGCACTCTTCCACTCGTGCGACCACGGACAACAGTGTATTGTGATGGGTTAATGTGAGAACAACAGCAACAACAATGATGTACAAGCTGACAAGCATTGTAGTTGTCTCTGCTGTGGCGTAGTTTTGTGACCACAAAACTTGTGTCTCTCCAGGATTGAAGAATCCACACGAGCACTGGTTGTGCTGGATGTTGACGGGTACATGGGTAGGGAGTACGAACACACACAAACAAACCCACACACACCGAAACAACTTTTCGACATCCCATACGTAGTGTGTGCGTGTTCTTCACACTAAACCGTTCTTCTACTCGTCGACATCCAGCAAGCCCAGTGTCCGTGCTGATTCTTCACCCTAGAAAGATACGAGCTCTGTGGTCACAGACAGTGCACCCCAGCACCACGACGCCAGGACATTCCGCTTTAGTTTTGAGTTGCGAAGCACTGACCGACCTCATGTATAACAGTACTACTCTATGCGTATATACGCGTATACACGTACAGACGGAAGATAGATTAAGCAATATGTAAATATACTCGTAATTGCTATGCGTATTATAGGATACCTATTGTACCAGAAAGGCTTCGGATTTAAGCATAGAAAGTAGCTAGTACATACCAGGTATAATAGTAAGATGTAGGAAGGAGTAAAGACAACGCATAGAGTATCGTAGATAAAACATGAAAGGAAGTAGACATACAGCAGAAGATAGATAGACCTTGTGTATAGGTTTCTGTCGTTTCAGAAGGTGTTTCTTCTTTCATTTTGATTGATCAACGGTAGAGCGCATGCAATCTGCACATTGTCGGATGGCAAGCCTACCGTAATAATTCTATTAGTTTCAACTTTTATGAAAATCCCTCCCCAAAATATTGTTCTTTCGTTTTATTTTTTTGCACGCGTGTTGGGTGTTGGAAGAGAGTAACGTCGTCGTGTTCTATGTCTCTGTCGTGTACGGCTGTCCGCATTTGTCTACTAATTGTAGAGCAGGAAAACAGCAGCAAGTGTTGCGTTGTGGGTTGTCTTGTTGTCTGATGTCTTCATACCAAATTGTTCTCTCTCCCCAGCTTCATCAGTCACCCTGTGTCCATCCTGATTCATTATCCCAGAGAGATACTGGTACTGATAATATTGATAGTTCGGTGGTGGCTTGGTCTTAATAGTAGGTGGTCCGCGTGCACACCAAGATCAATTTCGTGGATACAAGTATCAGCGAGTTCATGTCCTATTACGGGGGACCATACAAAGCCGGCGTCCCCGGTGGCTTGGTAGGTGATCCGCGAGCCTATCAAGATCAATTTCGTAAGTTCGAGTCTCACCGAGTGCATGCTCATAGGGCCTTTTTCTTGCATAATATTGATTAGCGGAAAGCGCGAGAGCGTGAGTTCCCCGGTGGCTTGGTAGGTGGTCCGCGTGCCTGTCAAGATCAATTTCGTGGGTTCAAGTCTCACCGAGTGCATGCTCATAGGGACTTTTTCTTGCATAAAAAATTGATAAGCGGAAAGCGCGAAAGCGTGAGTTGGCTATATTCGATGAAAATCGACGAGCAGTGGGAATGCTGAACCCTATGCGCGACAAAAAATAAAGGCACGTACCGGGGGGGAGAAGGGACGACACCTGTGACCACGGCTTGTCCAGAAGATCGTCGAGGGTAAAACCTCCTACGAGTGGGCTGGAAAGTAAAAGTGATGAAGAAAAAACAAAACAAAAAAAAACATTCGATGAAAATCGACGAGCAGTGGGAATGCTGAACCCTATGCGCGATAAAAACTAAAGGCACGTACCGGGGGGGAGAAGGGACGACACCTGTGACCACGGCTTGTCCAGATCGTCGAGCGTAAAACCTCCTACGAGTGGGCCGGAAAGTAAAAGTGATGATAAAAAATATATAAAAAAATACATGGTAAGTAGGAGCTACCCCTCCGTTAGGTCAGGTGTTCGCAAGGGCTCACACGTTACACACAGAAACCTATACATTTACCGATTTTTTCTAACAATATTTGACCCTATTTTCTATGGTCCCCCGCAATAGGGACTTTTCTTGAATAAAACTTGGTCGGAAAGCCTGTTTTAGTGTGAGATATTAATAGCAACATTCGATGAAAATCGACGAGCAGTGGGAATGCTGAACCCTATGCGCGATAGACACAAAGGCACGTACCGGGGGGAATAGGGACCGCACTTGTGGCCACGGCTTATCCAGAAGATCGTTGAGGATCTACACTTGCTCACGAGTAGAAGTGATGGGAAAAAATGACTGTGAAACAGAGAAAGACCGAAACAAACAAACAAAAATAATCGCAAAATCATGAAGCAAAAGTGAAATACCGGTGTACCGGGTACGAGAACACTAAAAAAAGGGCAACACCACAAAATAAAAATAAAAATACTCTAAAAAATACACTACGAAACTAAACAGAATACAAAAGCTGCCATCAATAAAAAAAAAGCAGACCTCAAGGAGGACAAGATGACTGCTGCACGGACAAAGAGTGTTTTCCTCTGTTTTTTGTCGATTGATTTATAGATGATTCCACATTCCAGGCGTACGATTCTGGCGCGTGAAATCGGACGGCAGCGTTGAGAAGCTGAGAGTCTTTTTTAGTTTTCAGCCGCAGATGGAAGATACGGTATACAAGTGGCCGCCCGCAGTCAAGAAACATTATCTTATGTTGAGCTATATAGGCTCATATCGGCATGAACAAGAAAAGTGGGTTAAGAAACACAGCTCAACAGTGGGACCAAACTCGTAATCCTATACCAAAGAGTTAGATCAAGGTCGGAAAAAGAATGACATCGAGCCTGGACACTAAACTGACGTTTCTTAGCAGCGGGCGCTCACTACTGTACCCGTCAGGAGCACAATATATATATATATATCCAATCACAATCTTTTTTCAACATCCAGTGAGGGGGGGTATACCAGTGTGCCATGATAGCTGCTGTGCCTGATACGCACCAGGGTACTACTGACTTCTGTCCTGTAAAACCAAGGAAAAAAACAAAACAAAAAACAAACACAACATTTTTTCGGTTCGTGATACAAATCTCAAAGCTCCGATTTGTTGTTGGTTTTGGTTTTCAAGGAGTGTGTGTGGCTCTTTTTTTCTCGTATTGCCCCCTGGAGTACCTTGTGCTAGACGCATGTCTCAAGGGCACGCCGCACTCGGAAATGAATGAGGCACTTCAAACGGGCAGACTGAATCACAAATCCCGGAAAGGTCAAAAGATGCCTGAAACGTGCGATCTATATTTAAAGCAAAATCCTGCCATACCGCCTTAAGGCATGCCTGGAACCCGCTCTGCCCCTCCACGCACATCTTATACAAGTACTCATTTCAAGTAGTTTTTTTCAAATGGGAAAAATGCCCATCTTGAAGGCACTGCTGTCCCATTTTCCCTGATATCGGGAGTGCCGTTGAAACGGCGTTTTTTTTACGAGCGCCTGAATGGTCTCTCGCGCGCGGCATATCCGGTGCCCTAACAGCAGTATAGGCCAGATGGGCAGGAAACGGACGTTCAGGCAAGCTCAATATGAAGCAAGGTCTTGCAGGCTTTTTCGCAGGTAAAAAATGCCTCCAAGGCAAGGGACAAAAAGCCTCAGGCACTTGTATTCTTCGTATTCCCTTTCCCCTGACTTTGGGAGTTCCTATCTAACGGCATTGGTCTCAAGGGCCTGTGAATTTGTTTTGACACGCCTTTCGTCGCCTGACGAAAGACAGGCAAGAAAGACACGAAAGGGACGTCCAGGCGCGCTCTTTCACCAAAGGTCATCCAGGCAATAGTTCAGGCTTAAAGGCATGGGCCTATCTATTGCGAATGTAGGCACACATATGTACCAGGCATGATACTTGTAGCTCTCCTGAAGTTAGCATCACCAGAGGCATTTCTGCCGTTTTAGCTACAGGAGAGATTGATGCATACCTGGTACCTGGTATGCACGGATTCGTGCGTAGGTTTTCGGGTATGTACGTCTTATGCACGCACCATGAATGATTTCCCGATATAATAATTTCGTTTGCTTGAGCGATATGGGAACAACACGGCCCCTTGCAGCACATATTATTTTGTACCCCGTTTGTAATGGGAGATTATCACCACCAGCATCATCCTTATCATCAGTACGAGGGTCTCAGCGTACTTTCAACTCTTTTTTTCTGTTTCCTACCCCCCCCCCCCCCCCCCGCGCGCGCTGTTGTTCCGTCTCGAAAGGGGTACTTGGCCAACGGTATTATTACTTGTTGAGGCGAATAACAAAGTGGTACCCCCTGCCCCCTCACCTTCGGCTCGATATGTTCGGCAGGTGTCATCGTTGAGATTTCGGAGCTTCAGCTGCCTGATGAGGAGTTTGCCAGCGGAGAATACGAGGGGACGCAGTTCTCAAACAGACTCGAATTTTCGTTCAGCGGCGAGGATCCCATCGACGCGGACTGCCCTACCGCGGGGAAATGTATCGGGCTCTTGACTCGGGTGGGGAAGCGTTGTACGGCAGGGGTGATGAACCGCAGATTTCGCATTAGACATCAGACAGATCGTCGGTTCCCACTCTTCCTGAACTGGATTTCTTAAGTGCAGAGATGTCGTCGTTGCGTATGATCGTTGCGTATGATCTAGCTCATGGTGCCGCGGGAGTCCCCTGCATATTTTATGCACGGCCTGGGACAAGTTGTCTACGAGTTGGATGTACGATACAAACCCCGAACAGCATATCATACACGGCAGGAAATGTACGCTGAACGAAATCTATCTGACAACGGTATCAGGCCACGAGGGTCTAGAATGATAGAATCCCAAACCCTACTCGTAGGTAGACCAAGTCTAAAATATGATTGGAGACTAGTGGTGAGATCTGAATGATTTTGGTAGAAGGAGCCTATAAACAGTCAGTCGCACAAATATTTTGGTCAAGACTCGCGACCCCTATCGCAGCGCGCGTCGACTCCTCGCTGAAGAAGTAAAATGTGTCCCGCAATTGTTTTTTTTGCTTTTATTTGGGAAACAAGTGAGCGGTCAACCTCAGCCTGCTGTTAAGAGTAGTTTTTGTCCGAATTGCATGGTAAAACGACAATGAGATTCAGGATAGACCGTACTCGTCCGGTGCCCTTAAAAGAAACCCCGTCGGTCAGATGCTTTGTTCGACAGAAGTAAAGGCTGTCCTGGTCATAGCTTGCGCTACTCCGAAAAGTATCAACAGCAGTAGTATACGGAGTACTAAATGCACCTTTGATACGCTCCATACCCCCCAGCAAGTGCTGCCGCCAAACAAAATTGCGCCCACCCTGCGCGCTCCCGCAGCTACGCGTACGTCTTACACGCTCAACGTTGTCGTTCTACAGGACGGGTCTCTCGACCTTGACTCCCGATACGGGTGCACCGAGCCTCCTGAGCCGTCTCCCGATGACACCCGGGCCGAAAGGAATACCTGCGGCGTGTCGTACAGGTTGCCTGGGTCGACCAGCGGCCAGAATACTATCGCTTCGGTCAAAGTAGGTGAGCCTGTTGTGCGAGCCGTGCTACGTGCTGTTTGTTCGTAGACAGGAGTTGTGCGCCTTAGCGTAGGCGTTTCGTGAATGACGAGGGGAAGGTCTCCCAACCCGATAGACTATTCGAGACACATGCCAAGGTAGAGATGCCCCCACATTTTTTTTTTTTTCTGAGGTTCCTCACTGGAGGAATTCTAGACCTCGCCCCCACTGCGGAACAATCCCAGATGGCCTACTCGCAGGTGTACAACAAAAAAGAAAAAGAAGAATGTGCCAACGATTTTGGGTTAAAGGAGCCCCGTCATGCGGAGATTGTTTTAACCCAGAAGTGCTTACTATAGTATACCCTATCGTAGGACGCGTCTCCAACGTGTTCTAAATCACCTGCGTCGTGGTTACTACTGTATTTATTTGTGCCGTGTGTACCTGCGTTGCTAACGGAGTTGTGCATCAGGCTACTCAGAGCATTGTATCGAAGCCCGATTGCAGGGGGTGGGGTGATGCACTGGAGCTCCTCATGCGAGACGCGGGCTACTAGCAGCTTTTGTTCTTCGAAATCGGTTTGCCCGGCTGAGAAGTAGAGAACTCTTGAAGCGTGGCCTCCACAAGGATTTGTAAGATACTACCTCTATATATGGTAGGACTTGTCCAGCTCGCCTGCACGTACGAGCTGGAACCCGTGTGCTCCCCCCAGTGATTACGTGTATCTCCGGCTGTATCAAGCTACTGTAGGCTTTCACTTCCTCCGTGATGAAGTGTGCGGCAGGTACTACAGCTAGTAACCGCGATTGCTGTGAGGGGGATGGCTGGACAGACGTCGAAAGTCACGCTGCCAGTACTCATTCCCTGAACTCGCAGGGCTGCTTTTGACCGTAGCGCTTTGGAGAACCATGTCAATAAGAATTGTTTCACATGACCCCTTTTAGGATTCAGAGGAAGGGGAACGCCCTATATCAAACTTGAAAAAAATAGCCAGCACCTCTGCCACGGCCTGCTGGGATAAGCGCTAGGGGATAGATAAGGCGTCCGAACTGGCACGGAAGGAAATGAACTTCTGGAGCGCGGCGGGATGATGATGTCATCGTTGCACGCTCTTGCTGGAAGATAAATCCAGCGAAGTCGGCACTATTTTTTTGTCGTTCCCCGAGAGGATTCGGCTTCTATGCATTTTAGCACCGTCGGCCACGCCCATACTACACATCGGGCGGGAAATGTGGGTCAGATTATGTCACTTGAACGTTGCGCGTGCGTTCACCTCGTACGTATCCAACTATCTCTACCGCCCTGTATACCTAGGCATTGTTGTTCTTTATCATGTCACCAGAGATACATTGTACTGTGTAGCTCTCGCTGCTGTGATGTCGGTCGCACGGTACGTTTTTTTTTCTTCAAAAAATAGTTTTTCGCTGCCAAGTTTGTCACGCCACCTCTCCACAAAACCCTTTACCTGTCTGTAATGTGTACACCGACATTTGTCAATGACTCCAGAACTACCAGGTAATCCGGTGTGAACATATCACGGCCCAGATCACCTAGGGTAGGTCCTTTCCTGCCGGTATGACATGCTTGCTGTGTAGGATGCTTGGAGTACATATTTAATCCAGACGGCATGCCCTAAATCATGCAGAGTATATGGATCCCACCGGGCAGCTTTAGCTTCCTGATACAATTGATGTTTCTGTCTGCCTACGTATGATATCCACAACATGTTCATGGAATCCACGGCCAGTCCGATGTGTGCACGCATATAGTGTTTGGACGTCGCCGCCATCTTTGTAGAACCATTCCAACAACAAATAACCGCCACTGTGTCCCCCCCGCCGGAAAAACGTCTCTCGTTTCTAGCACTTCACCCCGACAGCGTCAGCAAGCTCACCGTGCTGATAGATGGAGAGGTAGTTGTCGAAGAGTGGGATGCCGCCCCAGGGCAGAGCGAGCTCCAAGAAATTCCCGGCGTGGAAGGCCTCGTGGGGTCGTTGATTGAAATCGACGGGGTCGTCGAGATCGGAGAATACGTGGCCATATTGGAGGTAAGACCGGTGCTAATGTAAACCCGCGCTACGGCCCAAGGCAGGTGTTGGGGTTGTACTTTTTAACCCCGAACGTGATGCATCGCTGGGACTTCTCGGGTGAGGAGTTACCCGGTGTGCTTGGATTCGAAGCGTGCTGTAAACACATTTGATTGTAGATAACTCGTATGTGCCTGCAAGACAATAGCCTCATGATATGGTATACCGCGCCTACAGAAGGAGTTCATTTTCGTCCACAGCGTCGATAGTTGCGTGAGAGATAAATATCTCTTCAAATGAGGAGCCTCATAGACGTTTTGATACTGCCCCCCCCCGGCCGAAGCATTAACATGCATCCTGATAACCGACGTACGTATGTACTGCTGTAGCAGTTGCGCGGCTTACCTCGCGACCAATAAAAATATATTCCTGCTGCATCTCGACGTGAAACGCCCCCAGCCAACTCGCAGCCCAACCAAGAGCACTCCCCGACTTTACAGTAGCTAAAAACCCTGCTCTTCGTCAGGACAGGTCGAAATCTACGTGGACGTGGATCAGGTGGAAACTTCCGGAGCATCCGCTAGCTCAAGGGCCTCCATCACTGCTACGGCCACTGCTGACGCGGCCTCCGTGATGAATACCTTGGTGGAGGGGGGGGGGTGGGGGGGGGGGGGGGGGGGGGGGGGGGGGGGGGGGGGGGGGGGGGGGGGGGGGGGGGGGGGGGGGGGGGGGGGGGGGGGGGGGGGGCAACGTGCGTTGCACACATGCCTCATTGTTTGTTTTGGAAATTCGAGATGTTCATATATTCTGTTTTTTTTTTTCTCCGTGTTTGTTTCGACGGGGCGATGCCACTGCCTACAGAACTGGTACGTGCACCATGCCCATAGCTACGGTAACAACTGCAGCAGCAAACGTTCGGAATCGCAGTACGCCCTACAGCCTGCCGTATTCGGACTAACATGGAACATTCCCTGATTGTCCGACCCCTGATTTATTTGTCGGGCCGGCATCGGCTGTAAAGGCCTGGAGGCCTCGGCATTACGATCGTGACTTCTGCTGGATTTTGAAGCCCGTCGTTTTTGTCGGAAAATAATTTCAACTGCCGTGTTCTCGCGGTCAGTGGGCGAGCTCCGCCCGTACGACAGACGAAATATCATTGCAGGAGCGGTTCAGGTTATATGACGGCCCAAGAACTCTTTAAAACTATTACGAATCATGCTAGTATTTGAAAGCTACTTGGTGTGCGGGCCGATTCTTTCTGCAAGGTTCTCCTAAGATTTAGTGTAGAATAACACCAACACGCGCAGGAGCGATGTAGAACACCGCAAGCGGCAGGGTCAACCACGCAGGCTTAACTGTGTCGCCGTCTACTACCACACCGTTGTCAGGACAAACGAAGGTCCGAGATGCCCGTTCTAATCCCCAGTGCCTACCTGGTACATGCTTTCAAATCTTTTCGTATGTGCCTACTTTTACGACAATTAGGCAATGGGCTATTTCCAGATTCGCAATTGTTTGTTTCTGTGAGGGACGAAACCCCTCGTCGATGCGATGCGGCATCTTGCTCACACTTACGGGTTGGAGGCACAGTTTGGCTCTTCGATCTCACGAGGTGTGACAGCACATCAGAACGGTACTGAGGTGTTAGTATAAATGTGTCTTCAATATGAACACGGGGTGTGATCTATATAGGGCATACCTTGAGCTGGGGGGCAGTTGAGTGTAGACGTGCAGACTCTAGACACCAGGAGGACGATCGTACACAACTTTAGCAACTGACCCAGCCGATCGAGGAACGGAATCAGTTACTTTTTTTTGGGTGCAATAGTATCATGCCAGGTGCGTTTAATGATGGTCGAGCCGACGGGACAAATGTTGCACCTCGAACCGCGCAAGTTTAAATCGTCGTCGCCTGATGCTACCGTTCTTCGGTTTGTCTGTATAAAAAATGCACCACGTCACCCCACGTCCTGGTTGAACGTTTATTCGCGCCCTCACTTGGCGTGGTGTGTTGACCACTCGTCCGGCGTGGGAGCTGCCATGTGTCGACCGGTGTGGCATAGCGACAGCGCTAACTATCCCCTCCCCTGTCCGTTTCTCGATCACGCGCGCTGACAAGCAGGACGGCGATCCGTCCGACGCTTCGTCGTGGACCTGCTCCTCGGGAGAGGTTTGCGTCATCACGTACGATTTAGAGGCCGCAGAGTCTCTCGAGCAACTCCGCATAGGTGAGTCGGCAGATACCACACGTACCCCGAGCGTGGCAGGGAGAGAACGACTGTGCACATAGGCCACCATCGTATCCGCCAGAGGAACGTCACATGGCTTGTTGTGGAATGGCATACATAAACACGCCTCAAAGTCAAGGCGCGTGCTAAGATAGGAGTCGGACTATTTTGGCCGAAACATGCCCGACCGAACTGGCTCCTTGATCCGAGCTCGTCGGAATATCAACTTGGGATGCATACTAAGGTGGGGAGAGGCGTTCTACGGTAGAGGTTCGCCCTACTTTTTCTGAGGCTCCTCACTTGACCTTAAGGAGCTCCATACCTCACCCAAAAACTGAATTCAGCAAAAATCAAATTGCATCCCGATGAATAATCCCATGATCCAAGTATACAAAAACATGATTTTCCGAAACAAGATTGGCATTTCGACGATTTTGGGCTCAGGAGCCCCGTTATTCAGAAATATTTTAGCCGAAATATGCTGTACACCTCTAGCGTTTGGTTTGACTGTTATTTGCACCCGAATTCCCCCCTCTTGACCATTTTAGGACCGCAGTCATGTCTGGGGGACTAACGAATTATGTTTGAGTTGTTCGTCCCCAATTTTGTTTTGTGTTTCTTTTCTCTTTCGAATTGTCTTTGTTTTGTTTTTTTTCTCTCTTTGTTTCGTTTTGGTTTCTCTAGGTCATGGAATGGGTATGTCGTGCCTGTCGTACGCAGTATGATGACATGGCATTGTTGTTGTTGTTGTTGTTGTTGTTGTTTTCTTCACATTAAACCGTTCTTTCTACGCGTCGACATCCAGCACAACCAGTGTCCATGCCGATTCTTCAAACCTAGAGAGATTCAAGTTCTGTGGTCACAAAGCTACGCCACAGAGATACTACGTTGCCACGTATGTAATGCAATGCCATGTCATCATACTGCGTACGACAGGCACGACATACACATTCCATGACCTAGAGAAACAAAAACGAAACAAAGAGAAAAAACAAAAACAAAAACAAAGACAATTCGAAAGAGAAAAGAAACAAAAAGAGAAACTAAAATATACCTGGTATATGTATATACTTCAGTATAGCAACAAACCATCGTACCCCCACGTAGGGGACGTGGCAGACACTTGAAAAGAACGAGCTGGAAAAAAAAAAAGAAAAAGAAGAAAACACCACTAGTCGTCAACAGAGTAAGACTAAGAACCAAGGTAAAAATAACAGTCAAACCAAACAAAGCACAAGGCATGCTCCAGGTAGCGGCAGCAGTTTATGGTACGAGTAGCACAGCCAGGGTCTCCCTGCTGGCCCGCCTGGTACCTTGCTACCCTGTCTGCCACCATCGTCCAGCGTTCGTCAACTATGCCCGGCCCCTCGGTGTCAGACAGTATGAAACAAGCAGAGCAGGCTCGTCATCCACCCACGCCACACGACTCCTTCAATAAGGCTTATCAATCGGAGAAAGGAAGAGAAATGAAAATCACATAGGGTCACCGCAAAGAAGACAATAAAATGAAATAAAAATATACAAAAACAACAGGAAGACAAAGGAAGACCACGTTCGAACCAGCTGCACCAGTTGGTGGTACGAGTAGTATAGGCATGTTCTACTTCTTAGTCTGCCCGGTACCTGGCTACCCTATCTGCCATCTCCTTCCTACTTTCGTCCACTGCAGTTTCCCTGCTACTCCTCTTCCCCCCCCTCTCCGCATTCCCTTGGTCGGGTTTTCTGCTACTCCTCTTGTTGCCTCTCCTCCCCCCATTCCCTTGGACACCACCCACGGCGGATGCGCGGCGCTGCCTGCTCAGCTCAGCCTCAGCCTCGTGCCACCTCACCATGAACCGTTCGGCTGCATCCAGGATCCCCCGGTACCACTTCCCCGCCTTTTTTGCAGCAGTGGGCCACAGTGCGGTCTCAACTCCAAACACCAAGGGAGCAAGTTCCGTTGACCCTTCGGTGGCGCGGAACTCCCTAAGGTCTTCGACTACGCATCTATGCCAAGTCTTAACCTGTCCGCCAGGTCTCGGGTTCTCCCCACCAGCAATCGTCCCGAACATCACCCGGCTGGGTAATCGATCCTTGCTTTGCCGTGCCACCCCCCCCGCGAAGAAGAGACGCCGTTTGCGGATGGTCGTTTCGATGCTCTCGCAACGTGTCATCTTGAGGGCCTTCGCGTACGAGAGGGTGGCATGGTCAGTACGAAGTCGGCGTTGGAAGTCAATGACTCGCAACAGGACTTGGTGGTGAGCCGTTCGAAGCTTGGCGAAGTGTTCCGCTCTGAGGGTCCACGTCACACACCCGTAGAGCAGGGTCTCAGTCACCTCGGCCTTCAGCATTCGGACTTTCAGGCTAAGGGGGGGGCGGTCGTCCTATCATACAGCTCCGGGCCGAACCGTTTGAGGCATGCTCGCATGAGACGGATCCGTCGGTCGATTTCGAGCGAGAGGTCAGCATTTTCGTGGATAACGCCGCCTAGGTACAAGAACTGGGCCGTCTGCTTATACCTCTGGCCTGCTGCTTCGATAACGAGCGGTGGTGCGAGGGTTTTCTGGTCTGGCGTTTGTAGAAGCATAGTCTCTGTCTTCTTTTCCGACACCGTAAGGCCTGCTGCTTCGAAGACAGTCACGATGACTGTCATCATTTTCGCGAGCCCTTCAGCCGACTTCGAGACAATCCCTGCGTCATCGGCGTACAACATGCCCCATACAGCCCTTCGCACGTACGCCAACGGCTCCTGCTCCTCCGTCCCGACTACTCCAGCATCACTAAGTTGGACCAAATCCCTTACGATTGCTTCGTCATGGCTAAAGCGTACTAGTACGACGTGCAACGCAGCAGCGAAAAATACGTTGAACAGTAACGGTGACAGCACACAGCCTTGCCGCAGCCCCTGCGTGACATCAAACCATTCCGAGTGCTCGCCGTCATCCGTACGCACGCGAGCCCGCATGCCATCGTGGAAATTACGGATAATTCTCAGCATCTTGGTTGGTACGCCAAAACGTGTGAGTACTTCCCATAACAGCTCTCGGTCGACAGAGTCGTACGCTTTCTGCAGATCGATGAAGCACAAGTACAAGGGGATTTTCCTCTGTCTTCCAAGCTCTTGCAACCGGCGCACGACGAACAACATATCAATCGTTGATCGTGCGGGGCGGAAGCCGCACTGTTCCTCCGGGAGTAATTCCTCGGTTTCGCAGTAGTTGCTGAGGCGCGACGCGACGATTTTCAACAAGACTTTGCCTGCGTGGGCAACCAGCGAAATCCCTCTGTAGTTGTTGCAATCAGTTCGGTCCTTCTGTTTGTGAAGGACCTTGATGATTGCATTGCATACGTGGCAACGTAGATCTCTATGGCGTAGCTTTGCGACCACAGAACTTGTATCTCTCTAGGATTGAAAAATCGGCACGGACACTGGTTGTGCTGGATGTCGACGGGTAGAAGAACGGTTTAATGTGAAGAAAACAACACAACAACAACAAAACGGAACTGCAGTTGTAAAACGGTTAAGGAGGTCTACGCGTCACCCTTGAACTCATTTTGAGAAGAGCTGAACGTTCAACCCGATAACCAATCCCACAAATATCCTACGTACTGTCGGCTTATCGCGGATACTATTTGCGAAAACAAGCATTAGCAATGGTATTCCCACAAAATTGTGTTTTCATCAGGGAGCCCGGTCAGCCGGAAATATTTCGAGCCATAACGTGATCCTTCTACCCCTGTCGTACCTCGCGCCTTGCGCTTTAAAGCTTTTGTTCGTGATGCAGAGGCGTTCTGCGATAGGGGTTCACGCTAATTGTTCCGAGGCTTCTCACTTGAGGAGCTCACACCCCCACCCGAAAACTGAATTCAGCAAAATTCAAACTGCATCCCGACGAATAATGCCATGACCAAAGTATACAATTACGTCATTTTTCGAAACAAGATTGACATTCCGACGATTTTCGGTTAAGGAGCCCCCGTCATTCAATAAAAAAAGGGAAATGTGCCACCTCTATCGTAGAACGCGTCTACATACACCCACGGTAGGCATCGGGGTCTTTTTAATGGGGTTGCACTTTTGAACAGATCTAAAATTTTGTTTTTTCTGTGAGGTACAGAGCTCCCGGGGACGCCAATGAGTAGAGCCTCTCGGAAACGTTACTGCAGGTGGTTTCCACCGCAAACCATGGCACGCGTCCCAAACTTTGCTCCTTTCCACGATGGGTTTGCCCTTCTTGGCCAGTAAAAACGGTTCGTCCCTACGTACGCCCATCTACAGTAATCGTGGCGTCCATAAATGTCTTTTTTGTTTTTCCCGCCGCTGGACCCCTCCGTGTTGCACTTGTCTTTATGAGGGAATGAATTATTGGAAAGTTCTCCCTTTTTTCTCCTTTCGTGCATGGTTTAGATCCGCGCTCAGGGCAGATATGTTCCTGATCTGGACGACCTAAGTTGTGCTGCCGTCGGGTGGGGAACCGTAGTACGTGTATGGTCTACTCAAGGGCACGTTTCCTGGGTTGGATATGTACTACGCATACCTCAGATCGTTCATACAACCTCCGACAAAAACAGCGGAAGATTGGGATCCAGATGATCTACTGCAGATGGTGATCTATCTATCTGCCCGACGTGTGATTTACCTGTACTGTGGAATGTTGTTCGAGGCGGCACAAGACGTGTGCTACCCTAGGAAATGCACAAAACAATCCGGCGTTCTTCGCGCGTGACAAGAACCAGCCTCGCACCCAACACCGACTCGTTAACAAGAGAAGAAAAAAACATACCTGGTAAGGTACAGCAGTAGGCCCAACGAACACTCCCATGAGCGTTATCATAAGGCTTATATCGAACACTGGCGATACACGATGCTCAAAAGCCGCGGAATCCTTATCGTAGCAAGGCTCAAGCGGCGATTTAAGGCTACGTATCGTATGCACAAATTGTATGTCTCCATGCTTCCGGTTATCGACCCAATCGTAATCACGTGCTCATCGTCCTCGTCCCCAGCGTTTTCCGAATCCACGTCTTCTGGGGGGACGTTCAGCGTCATGGCCGCTGGCGAGTCCGGCGTTTTTTCGACTGTGCGCGAGGGCATTGAGGCCGGTGGACGTCCCGTCGAAAGCGATGGTTTACAAACCTTCGGGGGCGTGCGCGCCTTGGCACGCTACGTGCAGATCGAAGTGGTCCCTGCGAGCGGCGGGGCGATCGTCATCAACGAGGCAAGTTGTGAGATGCCTGCCTTGATTTCGGGCTAGCATTGGTGCGGTTCCCTCAACCAACAACCTATCCGAGATTTGTTGCTTTCCCTTTTCTGTTGTGCAATAATATGTGCTGTATTCCCACGGTATGTTCGGGTGTGAGGTATATGTAACCTCAAGTGAATAGCCGCATAAACCTCAGGGGTCACTCCGTATCCTCGCAAGCGTCGTTCACTGTGGGTCATCCCTTCTCACTCGCCGCGGTTTGCCGCTTCGCTCGGTCGTCGCTTCGGTTAGCATAAGACGTATTTCTCAATGCATGGTCCACTGCTCATATTTGTGTATGTATAGATGCCGCTGTTGCTGCGTGTTCGGAGAAGGTTCCCCACAGCAAACGAGCTTATAATATTTGGGATAACTTGCATTTCAGGCCGTTATTTGTTTAAAACGCCACCCCGCTTCGCTGTGGAAGAGTGGTCGAAAAGCGGGGGCAGGTGTAAGCATTTCGCCGTGCCACCGCTGTGGTAGTCGTTGGGTGAGCGCTCACATGACGATCGCGCGTTGTTTCGTTGGTCAGGTGGAATTTCGCGTGGGAAGCGACGCTCCCGCGCGCCCCGTTGCCGAAAGCAAGTGGCTCGACCCTACCGGACAACTTCCCCTGATCGCGGCTGACGACGCAAACCCGAGAGCCCCCGAGTTCGATATCAGGCCGGCTTCTGACGGCGGGTGCGACTCTCCCGCCCACTTCGAGGGATGCCACGTTTACTACATCAAGGTGCAGAATGCGATGCGGCGTGAATATACCCCTTTTCAGGTCGAGGAACATCATTTTACTATTTCGGGGGGACCATATTAAACAGGACCAAATATTGTTGGTAAAAACAGCGAAATGTATAGGTTTTGTGTCTACCGTAGGTCATATTTACTATGGTGCCCATAAAACGTACTACAGTAATATGGCAAAAAACATAGAAAGAGCACACGGGACAGCAGTCTGCTATTCGTCCGCACCCACATTGACGAGTTTCACGTGAAGTGGACTTCAAGGTGAACGAGCGCAGCCTGAGACGCTAGCTGTTGCCGTGTGCTGCTGCTGCTGCTGCTGCTGCTGCTGCTGCAAGGGCGAGGGCAAAAGCCTTATTCGAGTCGGGTATTTGCATCGCTATTTTTGACGGCTCTTAGTATTTCTGACCCGTGCTAGATGACATAGAGGTATGTAGAACTAAACGCTCACGGTGACCCCCACTTGAGCCCAGGCAGCCAAAACTCGTACTTTAAAAAAGTACTGGTTTGAGCGACGGGTAGTCGGATTCTCGACACCACGGGTTAGGTATTGCGCGTATCGAATAATAATCGCGTACATCTAAATACATCGAATATCGGGTAGCGACTCTATACGTCAGTTTAGGACATCCGTCCGTGGAGTATCTTCACACCTTGGACACATTATTTGTAGAGCTCATCTACAGCAGTAGTTCTTCATCCAACGTTGTGAGGTGTCATACATGCAAGATATGCATACCGCATCAGTACGGATCCCACCCGGCAGACACGTGAAATTTGGGATTTTTTTTGGGGGACTATTTGTTTGTACTGTTAAACGAACGCACGGAGCCCCCCCCCCCCCCCCCCCCCCCCCCCCCCCCCCCCCCCCCCCCCCCCCCCCCCCCCCCCCCCCCCCCCCCCCCCCCCCCCCCCCCCCCCCCCCCCCCCCCCCCCCCCCCAAGCTGGCACACCTCCGTGACTACCCCGGTATTCCCTACCACCGCTCTGGCCGCGGAGTCTGCACAGTGTCAGCTGTTGTTGTGTCCGGTATGTCTCGTAGTGCAGTTTCTTGGCCTACGTTTACTGAATCACTGCGCCTGTTGTGGCTTCGGCTGAATTCGTTTCACCCACAGGACGGCGATTTGGACTCACGATGGTCGTGTGGCCCGATGGCTCTGGGGCATGCCGAAAGTGCCTTGGACAACGGGTGTAACCTCGATCTGAGCCTCAACTACTTCCGCTACCTTCGTCAAATCAGAATCGGTGAGGCCCCGCTGCTGGGATAGCAATCCCGTGCTGCCGTACGTGGGTTGCGCGTTCAGGCCCCACAAACATTTCACGTAGGCAGTGCTGATGAAGCTCATCGCTCGATGAGCAACAACTCGGAGTGTCGTTGGGTCCAATGTGTGCTTTACAATGGTGTGAATGTTTGACACCTAGCCCATAGGATTGTTTCGGGCCTACATACCACGTAGTGTCAGTCCGCAGAGTGTTGATGGAACGAGATCGCCCTTACCAAAGCGTCCTGGTGACCCCGGTGTGGCATCCAGGGGAGCCTTGTAGACTTGTTCAGCTGGGGAGGAACGAAGGGGATAGGGGAGGGGAGGGGATGAAATCAACCACACAAAGTAGTACCTGGTACATGGCTTGAGCTGCCCTAAAGCAGTGTGGATCCATTAACGTGGACAAAAAAGGGGCAACATATACACGAAATAAATTTATGGAATAGTCGGCCGGTTGTTGTGTGAGACATATACCGTAGTGCCCCCCTCAATACAGGCAGCATGCCTTGTGTCGTTGCGCTGTCTGCCCGTACCGCAGAACGGGTATATGTTGTAGCAAGCACGATGATGGGTGTTGAAGTACTCGACATATTCCGTAGGAGCGAACGCTATTTTTGACGGCGACCAAAAGTGTAGGTCGAGCCCTTTCGAGCTGCCCGGCGCGTCCGGCGCACGACTTCCGCCAATTCACACAAGTTGACGACTGCTCTCGCTCTCTCTATATATATCTGTGTATATACCCTGCTACGCGACTTGATATGGGACAGGACCAACTTATGTTGCAAACGCTGTATTACAGTAGGAACTTGGTTTTTGCGTGTCAGCTGTCTACACCCTGATATGGCGTTTCTGTTCCCCACATTTCGTCACGCCTCCTCACGACAACCGCCTTCACAGCATTCCACTTGGGCGATGAGCGCCACGAGGAGTTCAGCATCGAGGCGGACACTGTTCAGGGCACCATGGTACGATTGTCTGACGTATTGTATGCATATATATATATTTGATTGTAGCGCCCACGACGACGCGTGGGCAGTAATACAGCATGTTTGATGGAGATTGAGGACAGCCGTGTGCCTGTCGGCGTGTGTTGGGACGATTGGTAATGTTGTCATTGCCTCACGCGTGCTATCATGCGATACGGGTGTGCTGTCCTACCCGGTCTCCCATTTGTGTTGCACAGATAGACACCCCTCAACTAAGAAACCCACCGGGTGTAGCATCCCTCTTTCTGCTTCAACAGAGACTCGCCGCCTGCACCTCGCAGGCCGTTGGGTGCTCCATCGGGTTACGCCTACTTTTTATCTCAAACGACGGTTTCGGGTGACTTACTGCTACGATAGTACGGAGCTCCTCAAACAAAGAGGTTCCGAAAAATACGGTGCTACTACTCGATTGTATCGCGTAACTGTCGTAACACGAGTCTGCCCAGTCGACGTGAGCTACGAAAGGGAGCGGTGACAGGCACATTTCCAGGAACTAACCTATTTACTTGTGAACCTCTCTACCCAGCCCAACAATGTGTACGCGCGACAAACACGCTTTGCGCTTCAAGAGAGGGAAATGAACGATCGTATGCGACGATTCTAGCAACTACTATTGTGGATACCGGCGTGTATTGGAGGGGTGATACAAATTGGCGTCGGGGTCCCAAGGGAAGGGGCCATGCGGCACGGGCGCAAACATCACCCTACCCGTCCTGCTGGGCGCTCACGCTGCCTCGTAGATGGCAAGAGAACGACAAAAGTTGTCGTTGTTTTAGTCACTTTCTCGGGATCGCAAATGAGGTCATAACCCGATGAATAACTGCCTTAGGCCGTGGCACATGGCATATAAGCCCTGTATGCCGGGTACAGACCCAGATGGGCGCCATTGTTGCCGCCTAGCCACGGCGCTGTGCACCGCACAGCAGACGCGGTAGCCCCGATTTCATGCCGTTGTGAGATGACTTCTTGCCATTGCCCCTGTTTGTTATCGACCGACACTCTTCCCTTCCATCCAGACGGTGGTGGCTTCGGCAATCAGCTCCGGCGACTCTTCCGACTACCAGACCTTCGACCTCCGCGTCTTCGCCAACAGGATAAGAGTGGTCCCCAAGTATCAGAAAGTCACCCAGATGTTCAGCATCAAGGAGGCAAGTCAAGTTCAAGCGGATAATAAAATAATAGTCTACTTGAGAACGCAGGGATCACGTTAGTGGGGCACGGTAGAAACGTGGGATTGTGAAGTCGTACTCCGCAGCAGGTGCTCCAAAGTTAGTCAGGGGATGGTGTCATAGCATCAAGAATGGCTTGATTTTTGAGTTCTTCGTTGACGGAATCGCACTGAAGTCTTGTCGTTTGCGGTTTGGAGACGCCGCAGAATGCATTTTTTGTCGGCGGGAGGTCCTGCCTTTCGCGTCTTTGGCCGAGGCGAACCTTCGAGGCTTGGGGCCTAGATGCTGTGTCTTCCTCTTGCCAGCGCAAGGGGATGGTACGGTACAGTATTACATTGTATATTCACCGAACCTTCAGACCAGGAAATGTTGAGCTACTTATCGGACGACCGATTGTTCTTCACTCGATTAGAAGAACTGTTACGTTTACATTATTTCGTACCCGACTTGTCATACAAACACGGGGACGGCTCTTCCAAAAGCCAGGCGGTTGGACTTGCTCGGAGTTTTAGAGTCTTGGTTTGTCATGCCAGTAAAGGTTGAGTCTCCGGAGTGGATTGCACCGATAAATATTGAGGAGGCGAGCAACCAAAGGGGTAGCCTTGTTCCGGCCTAATCGATTGCGACCACCCGAGCTCTTCGAGCCAGAAACTACCCAATATCGTTGGAACACCCAGGGGTGCACCTAATTGTTCACTGTAGCAGGAAACCTCGCTTGAGGAGCTGTATTCTTCGGCCCCCGACGGAACATCGACTTTTACTGGTAAGAGAAATGAAAGCGCAGCCTGTGTCGAGCAATCTCCTCTACGCGTGGCTGAGGCATAGACACGCCGCTCCCTTTTTTTTCTAATTCATGACTGGTATCTCGACGACACAATCGTTGGGGAGTACCTCCTTAAAAAAATCCCCCACCAGCAGCCAGAGAACTTTTTTGACTAGATCATGCCACCCCTATCGCATCAACGTGTGGCGGCAAGGGGCGGGAATTTATGTTAGTTTTTCTTTTCAGGAGCCAGATATATATACGGGAGCGACCGTCTTGTTTGTGGTATTTTTGGCCTTCTGAAAGAAAAACGGGCAACAGCGCAAGAATCACTGCACATCGCTCGAGCCGCACTAACAATTTCCTTCTGGTGTGAGTTGGACACATACTCCTCCGTGCGTCTCTTCTTACCACATAAGCCCACCCCGATTTCTGGCACAAGCTGTAACCGTCGTTGTTCTGGTTGTGGTCGGTCTTTCTTTCTGGCGTCTCACTCTCTTAACGCATGCACGATTATGGCACACCTGGTGACGATGCCTGTCGAATCTTGATTCATCTCAACGTGACTTACCACGCGCGGTTATCGTTAGGTGCTGCCGTCCACGGCCGCCAGCTGCCTATAGTGGCGAGCGCTGTCATGTTGGTCGCGAATCCGGTATACATAATTTTTATTTTGCGCTGGCTTTCCTCGCGCAGATGGAAATCCTTGAGCTGAGAAAGAACGAGTTCATTCCAGGAGCTGGAGTCGTGCCGGTGTATTTCGTTCAAGATGACTTTGTAAGTGGCAACATCGGGCGCGCAATCCGACAGTTAGCGGTGTGGGAGAAAGCATGGGTTGTAAAAGTAGATATTTTGTTTCTCATGACAGTAAAGGTCGCCTCGATGGCCCTATGCAGTTAAGCTTGTGTGTCAATCCCCAGACTTGGGGCCTCTGATGGGGGAGATTATTCGTAGCTTGGAGGTAAATACACCAATGCCCTATGCATTGGTCGCCTAATGTCTGAAGGCATTCCACATACTATCTGAGGAACGGCTGTCCGACTACTGAAATATTCTGATGCTGTCGTCGCAGGACCTTGACGGTAATAATGATGAGGATGATTCCGACCTCGACATTTCGACCAGGTTCAGCTTCGACATCCCCGAGGTGAGGTATACACCCCCGGGCCAAGAACGCGTCCTACGATATGGGGAGCACTTTTTGGCTCATTGTTTCCCCCTGAATGACGGGCTCCTTAACCAAAAATTGTCGGAACATTGCCATCCTTTTTTTTTTTTTCTGCGATATTTTGATTTTTCACCTCTATAGGACATGAGAGTTTTCATTGGGGGGTTGCACGCCCAATTTGTTTCAAAATCAGCTTTCGGGTGTTTAGTGTTAGATAGAGCTTCTCAACAAGTCAGGAACCTCAGAACAAAAAACACATGGTGCACTTCTATCTTAGCATATATGTGAGGACGAAATGCCACGGTGGGAGTTGCAGCAGTAATTTTCCTTAGATCCTTACTCAAAGGAGGTATGTGCCTAGCCGGAACAAAAAACTGACCCGTGCTACCCGCGACAAAGGTACGAGAACGTTTTGGCAACTGCAAAGGTTTGGCGCTTACGGGGATCCTCATCCGAGAAACTACCCAATATCGTTGAGATGACTTCGGTGTTTGAACTGTATGCGTTTTTGTTTAGCCGAGGGCCATGGGATTATTCTCATCTTGATTTGTTCTCTGTCAGCTTGGGGGTGAATTATGTAGAGCTCCTCAAGGAAGGCGACCCAGAAACAGTTGGACCTGCGACCCCTTTCGCGGCAGCACGCGTCGAAACGGGACAAATGACAAGGACAGCCCGACGAGCAGTCCTATGGCCTAGAGGTTGGTATACAACAGATCATCATGCAACACACGAGTGGGATAGGCACCACCTCAGTCGAAGAGCCCCGCCAGTGAGAAGCGTTCTGGGCAAAAACGTGCTACCCGAATTTTAGCACGCGCCGAACGCTTCGGAAATATAGGACGTCACCCCCATTATCACCGCCGAAACCATCTTGGCCACTACTGCAATACGCGCGGCTCTGTATAAGAACCCCCCTAAAAAACGGAGCTCTCACAAGTTTGGTTTTCGAAAGTGCCGCGAAACGCACTGTTCGACAGCAGATAGTGAAAACCAAGAGGAGAGCAACCATTCCTCCTTTAGAGTGCGCTCTGTGCCACCGCTGAAACGTAGGGCCCCACAAGGTGAAGCCCCCTAGGGTTGCCTTCCGACTAGCGCCACGGTAGGCGACCCGTTGAACACTTCTACAAATCTGGATCCTGTAATCAAGACTACCTCGTGTTGGGGTTTTCATTGCAATTACCTTGATTTGAGCGAAGTCGTGGACGTCACAAATAACACTATATATATATAAATATATTTATATATAAATTTATATATAAATATATATTTTGGATATTCGGTCGACCGGTGCGGGTCTCCAGGTTGACCCGAACGTCAAGGACTCCGTATGTTCTGTTGTGGCCGTTTGTGAATTGGACAGGTCGCTATCCTGGAAATGTTATGTGGGCAGAACACTAAGAAGCAAGGACGGTTGCCCAGGATGGGGCACACGAGTGACCCGTCCCTGTCAAAACATCTACGCAGTAGTATGTACGTGTATACGAACTGACATTGTATCACACACCTTTTCGTCTGCGCATTCGATTTTTTTTTTTCCCCGGCGCGTCTGTCTTGGCCTGTGGCAGCCGACGAACTTCGTCCGGTTCAGGGTGCCATTGTCCACCCTCACCGCCGTCAGGATGAAGTTCCCCGCCGATCGAGAGTTTGTTTTCACCATCGAGTACTCCAATGCCGACGGCAGCGAGGACCTTACCGAGGTGAGAAACCGGGAATGTATTTCCAAGCGTTTTTCGGAAATATTTACCAGCCCGCTATTTCGCTACAGCAGTATCAAACACGATGTTCTGAGCACAAACACACACAACCAGTCTTATCTCGCTAATGTTCCACCCCCCCCTGACGAGTGTTCGATTCGTCAAACACCTCACGGCGCATCGTGCTTCGTGCAAGCATTGCCGGCCTGGTGGGTGGCATTCCGACCCACTCCGTGCCGGCATTGTACAGGGATGCGAGGGTCTATGGTGTCCTATACGACTTCAGCCATGCATGTCATGAGTACACCCCCGCCCCACCCCGCCTCCCACTTATCCGGTCGATGGGTATGGTCATCGGGTTCCCCACGGTTGCGACTTGCGAAAAATACCCATGCAACGATAAAGGCAGCACCTATAACGTCTGCGACGCTCCTCAATTTACGTACATGTTTAGACGTCACCGGAAAACTGGTCTTGAGATGAACTAATTTATCGACAAGCCCGATAAACCATCCCATGGCCTACGTGTGAGCCAACGTAAGGCCGCTGCGGTAAAAGTGACAATATTGGGAAGTTCTTCAGGTGAAAATCCTGTGTCAGCCACAGACAAGAATTTGGCGGACCAAGTGCTACTCCTAACGCAGAACGCGCGTTAATAACGGAGAAAACAATCCATTTTGGAGGGGTGGTGCCTTATTTTCTGAGCTCCCCCCACATATGAGCAGCTTTCGTAAAACAATCGCTCTCGAAACACGATTTCCGAAGGCGTACGTTCGTCCATCCCGAACAACATTTATATACTGTATACTGCAGTCCAACCGGTGGTTGGTCACTCGAGGAGATCAGCCAGTCGGAAAATGCTGGAGCCAAGATGCGTATCCCTTACCGCGGAACGAGTCGGGGGTGGGCAGGAAGCGTGCCCCGTTTTCTTTGCGCTACCTTGACTTCCACAAATGGGGGCGTGGGTGCTCAAGAAACGAAATACAGATGGAGAAGACTGCTGCTACTGTATGGGGGGTATGGTTCCGTTACGTTTCACTTATGACTGCGTTTTGGCGACGCGGGCGAGGGGCTCTGTACCTCCCTCAGAATATATAATTTGGAAGAGCACGTTGTTGGCGCACGTACTGTAGCCTTAATAAACAATATCATCCGGTGATGCTCATCGCGACGCCAAAAGACGTGAAAATGTTTTCAAGATTGCAAGTACTCAGCGTACGAGCAGTAACGTTCTGGGTCGATTGGCGGCCCTGAGCTGCTGAAGCATAAGGCCAGTACGTGAACCCCCCAGCCGTATTTCCCCGACACCCCAAACATTAGTGTCACTTCATTTATGTAAGTTAGTCAAACGTCGCTGCTGTCCCACCCCCCCCCGGCCCAAACCACGCAGACCTTCACAAGCGCCGGAGGGAGGAAAACATGGGAGACATTCACTTTGTCAGAGCCCGGCTACGCTCGCGGTTCGTTGGAGTTGATTGCGGTCGACGGCCCTACGTTCAAGCGTTTCCCGGACTACCCGACGCTGCGGGTTGTCGATTTGGAGATCGTTGGCGAGGTCCTTGACGATGGTCCGGGACACTTCGAGGTAAGAAGCGTGTCCCAGTAGGGTTCGTTCTTTTTTGAGCCGCTCGAATATCACCACACACATGTATGAAGAAAACCAATCACGATACACAATCATACAGACTCTCTGCGAACCAGACGCTCCTCACTGAGAGGGAAGAGTTTTGCTTGTTCTATTTTGTGTCAGCTGTTTCGGTCTGTTTGGTTTTGTTGTTGCTTTGTTTTTTGCTTCGATGAGGTATTCGACTTTTTCGTCTCGGTGTTTTTATTTTGTCGGTTCTCGCCGACCGAAATCGATATTGTGTATGTAGGTTTCTATTTCGTCGGCTAGGTGCTCCACGACGACCCTAGACATTGCGACAATCAACGGGTGTGCCTTTCTGATATGTGCAATGTCAGAGGAAAGCTGACATGTACCATGTCAGAGGGAACACCGTTTAGCTACGGATCTCTGACCGAGGGACCTCCTCGACTAAGGAAAAGCCCTCGGGCGTTATTTTTCTTATCGAAATGACGTTTAGGTGAGGTATGGAGTTCCTCAAGAGAAGAGCCTCAAAAGAAAAAAACTACAAGTAGGTGCACCCCTTGACGTCGCTTGGCGTCTGGAGGAATCCATGAGAAATTTTGTCATGATACCGGGAAACTCATACGAACCATGCTCTGCTCTCCGACCGAAACATGCATCATGACCGTGCACACGTCGCCACGGAAAATATCGAACACGACCCCCCTCGCAGAGGTCCGCTCGATCCGTCCAACCGTCGGCTACAAATCGCGACTCTAGATTAAGGTTGTTGTGCTATATCGACCAATTTTCAAGGCACCGTTTTGATTGACTGACGAGATCATCAACATCGGCTGCACCAGCACATCAATGATGTGTTCAGGGACGACGACGTGCCACCTGACACCAAGAGACGATGGGGGTGCTGCACTTGATTTCGGCCAAAATGTGTTCGACAGATGGACCTCCTCAACAGAGAAACTACTCCCCAATATCGATTGTTCTTACGATTTTTATTTATGCCGACCTCGTAGGGCCATGGGATAGGTCTAGCGTTTATCGGCCTACGAAAGCGTAGACGTTATCTCGAGGCGGTGATTTGGGCGATGTGTATAAGGCTTCTCAAGTGAAGAGCCTAAGAAAATATTAGGTGCACCCGCACCGTGGGTTCCATCTAAACTTGTGTGCTGGAGAGCAGAAGGACCTTCCCAGACGGTTGTGGCATCAACAACGGCCTAAATGCACTTTCTAGCCTACCATTTCCTGGAATGGGCTTTCGGCTCTTCGAGGGAGGTTCCACTGGTTGGGGGTCGTCTAGTTCAATCGAAACATACCACACGAGAAAGAAGACCTAACCAAGGTTGAAGCGAAATTCTTGCGTGACAATCCCCCCTCCCTCCCTCCCCTCCCCCCCCCCCCCGCGCTAATGTGTTTGTATTTGCGATTGCCGGGGTATCTTTCTTTTCCAACAGATGGTTACGACGACGATGACGGCGTGGGGAGTCATCCCTCACATTATCGGGGACGGCGTCTCGGAGCAAGATGAGATCATGACGGCAATCTGCGAGACCAAGGGCTCCACTTACGACGGCACCGACTGCGCCGGAGAACTCGACGACTCCACTGTCTATGTCAGTAGTCACCGATATAGGCTTTGCATCGACCACGTGTATGCGTAGAGGAGCTCGGTGTTTCCTTTTGTTTACCGTGACTACTGCTTTCCAGCTCAAACTGCTCGCGGGAGTCACCTTCAAAAGACTTCGGGACAAACACCTTCGTCACAGGTGTCGTCCCTTCTACCTCCCGGTGTGCGCCATTGTCTCGTTTAGCAGGGCAAGAGTTGGACGGATGCGGATTTTGCTGATCGATTGGTCTTCTCAAGTGACTCTATTTCCGTTGTGTACAATATACAAATTTACCCTTGTGTGATTGGTCAAGAGCTAATTCTGGCGGGCTGTCTAACGACCGGTCGATCATCCTTTTCGAGACCGGTCGAAATTGAAGCTGTCAAGATTGGGCTTCGAGTGTCTAATGTAGAAACGATCACATGTACGACGTTTTGGTGTGTCAGAACGTTCGAATATCGTCAGATGCATAGACGCGATATAGACACTTTTCTTCGACGGCCGATGCTCCTTTTTTTGCCTAGTGCCCCCTCTCCGCTGCTCTGCATTTACCCGTTAAAACAATATATATATATTATGTTTTGTTCGCGTTGTTTCTCAACATAATATGGTTCCTGCATATACAGATTAACATGCAAGAGGGCGATTTCTTCCTGGACGGACCCGTTTTCGTCAAGAACGGGGTTACCCTTTCGGGCGGCGTGAACCCCGAAGGTCCTATTACCTCCTTTTTCATCCTGTACGAGGGCGAGAACAACGGAAACACGGCGGAAGAGGCCGTGATCGTCATCGACGGTGTCATGGACGCGGAGGCAAGTACTGATCCGACCGCAGTCACGCAAGGGGTACAACAGGGGTCCCCCAGCGAGGCGGGGATGTGCCAGCAAAAGCAACGTGACCGCCCTGTTAGGAGAGGCAGCCTTAATTCATTCCAGGTTCTGAGTGAAGTTCTCCGGTCGTGCCAAGCGAGTTTTGACCGCCTTTTATCGAGATACCGCTTTACCCAGACCGTTTTGTGGGCGGACCCTTACTATACCACTGTTTCGTTAAATACTTCGCCACTGTTTGAGCTCCTCCATCGATAGAGTAACTGCCGGTTAATTGGATTCTCTTCATTGTATCATATATAGTGGTGCTAGGACTACGACTTCGCGGAAATGCTTGGTGATGTCATCAGCTCCTCGCGTGAGGATAAGGAGCTCGGAGATACAGCACCGTCCCTACCGATGCGTTGCTCACCTGTGACGAGCGCTATACCGTGCTACACAGGGGTGCCGCGATAGATCTGCTAGGGCTCGTAAGTAGCGAAGTTCAAAACATATCTCACTCAACAACCGGCCTCGAGATAGCCAATTGGGCTGCACCTCCTGACCGGAGGAACTCCACGTTTCGCCTAACAACCTACCATCGGGCTATGCCAACATATACTTGTGTCACCATAGTTGCGGCAGAGGTATTTCTGTAGAGGTGTACTGACCAGGAGAGTCAGGAAGTTTGCGATCCGTCCTTCCTACCCCTGCCACAGCTTGCCTCCTAGGGATAGCGCCTAATGGTTCTGAGACCCTATGCTACCCGTCGGCTCTACACGATGCAGTACTCGGCATCACAAAATGTATGATGGTGTGGGGCCAGGCTCGAGAGTATTTGTGCCATACACCAGACTGCTCGATATTTTAATAGTGGGGTTCTTGCGTCGCGTGCAGGCCTCGAGCGAAAGTTACGAACCGTGCATCATGTGTGTGCGTTCGCTTGCTGTATATATCTATAGCGAATGCTGCTGAGATGGTGGGGGTCACGTTCAGGTCGTATGTTTTCAGCCGGTCAAAGCCACACGATCGAGCGACCGCCTTATTCCTTTATCTGCCTCAAAATGTTCAATCATTGTGTTTTGACGATACGCACCGTCCGTAAGATTGTTTGCAACGTCGCACCAAAATCAATTTGTTCCAAGTCCAGCTCTAGGTGGGGTTCGGAGTCACTCGCTTGAGTGGTATAAACGCGGCAGTGAAAATGGGCGTAGCCCCTCGTTCGTAGCACCAGTCTAGCGTGGTAGCTACGAATACCAAGCACTCGCGACAAACGCGCCATTAGCAATACCACGTTCGGGGTTCCACGTTTCAGCCTAATAGTCTCCTGATCCGGTTAGCCCCACACATTATATCCATTCAGCTGTTTTGGGGCTAGCGCATAGGAATGCTGTTCGGGTCGCGCCCTGACATTCCTCTTCGAAGTAACGTTTGGGGTGATACACTACTAAGCTCAGAAACAAGCCTTCGACCCTACCGTAAAAAACGCTCTCCTAGCCAGGGTAACCGCTCTCTACACAACATGCCGCTCATCGCTACGTGTCCCCCCTTTACGATTTGTTTTGTGTGACACGTGTTCCCTATATGGTGCGTTTGCTATACAGCTGTGTTCGGCTACAATATGGCGTGTTTCCAATGCGATATCCCCTACATGATGCGGCCCTCGCATGATGCGCATCTTCTGCGAACGGTGCGCTATGTGTAATTGCTGTGCCCGACAGGTGGAAAACATAGGGATCGAGCGAAGCTTTGACGCGACTGGAGAAATCGTACCCGGTACGATCGGAAACCTTGACCTAGACGTCAGGAACTCAAAGGTGTGACACATGCAGAGTATGCCGACAGACGTACGGCAACAGCTTGCGCGCGAACACCGCACATGCGTTGAGTTACAATCTGTCGCAGGCGAACGTGGATGAAAGCAGATCGCTCCCGTAGACAAGACCTTGACCACCGCTCCTCCAACAAACACTCTAGTAAACGCAGCCCCTGAATGGTAGGATATCCGAGAAGGGTCAACACATTGCCGAAAATAGCGGGACAATTTGCTGACCCTACCTGTAATGCGTAGTCGTCGCCGCCATCTGAAAGGAAAGACATGCACGGGGCGGGAATACTGAAGGAGGCCCGTTCTGCTTGTAGATGGAGCAAAGTAAACTATGCACTAACGTGGATGAGCGTACTGCGCTTTTGACGATGGAACGCACACACGGGTCACACAAAGTTGAGATGTGTGAAAAAGCAAACGTTTTCATATGATTCCGGCGTCTTGTCAATAGCATTGGTCCACCGTAACTTCATGCAGGAGGGGGGGGATGTTAATGCAGTTTATGGCGTGAGCTCCAAAAGTGTGAATTCATAAATCGACAGAGGTACACAACATCTAAGCACTGTCGGACGAATTGATAAACCACTCGAAAAAACAAAATTATTTTTGTAGAAACAACGTCGCCAACCGCAGTGTTCTTCTTCTTTGTTGTTCGTGGGACTTATTTCAGGACCTTCGCTTCGGGGATATAACGTTTGGAGGGGGGGGGGCGAGTGGGCTCTGCTCGATTCACCGACTGCAGCAACATCACGTGAGTTGCGACATGTGTTGAACGCATCGCGCCGGCTCTCCCATCTACGTTAGAACGGCCGCCTGGTGCACAATTGAATATTTCCAGAGTGGTGCCCTGCGTTGTTGGTGTGTCGTGGGGAAGAGCGCAGTTTTGTGGCGTACCTATTGTCGAGCATGTGCTAACAATCATAGGTGGAGTGTATATATGTCTCTACATACAGCATAGGAAATCCTCGAAAAGACACCGGGTAATGCATGTAACCCTTGAACCCGTACAAGTGACAATATTGGTCAGCAACCTTGGGCGTAGGCTACGATGTACCAGGTAGGATGTACGGTAGTGCTCGCCACCAAGCACAATTGGTTAAGTCCAAGTTTTCTTCGCCCCCCCCTCCGCCACAAAATAATGTGATTATTTCGTTCTTAGTGGAATCTGTATTGTCTGGGGGGCTTTGAATGTATGTTGCTTGTCAAACGTTTGACGCATGCTGTTGGGTTAACGAGGGTGCCATGTGTTGTTTGCGCCCTTCAATACTACCGGAAGCGTATAGCAGTACAATGGCCCTTTGTTATGACCTCAGCGACATACCGTCGCGACGGCTTGAGTAGGCTAGGTAGCCTTGGAGTGGTCTCATAGGTGAAACACATGTTTCCGCCCACGGTTGTTTACGTCTAGGAGACGCAGCCCCTCGGAGTCTTGTGAGATGTGGTGTGCGAAACCGTGACTTTGGATGATGAATCTCCGCTCACGACTAGTCCTTCCGTGGGAGGGCCGGGGGAGGGTACTCATTTGTTGCTTGCCTTAGTCATGTACCCATCGATCGCGCATTCCTTTCGAGACGGAGCACCGCCTCTACCCTTCTTAGAGACACCTCTCTGATATCATTATTTTCGCCTCTGCTTTTGATTCAATAGAGTAGCCGCTCGGCCGAGTGGGCTGTGAACGGCTGGAAAAACATAGCCCTCTAAGTACCCCCCCCCCCCCCCCCCCCCCCCCCCCCTCCTACCGTAGCCCCAGTCGCGTGTCATGTGGATATGGCGTTGACCCGGCCGCCACAACCACGACCGTCGCCGCCACCACCTGTCTCCCCAACGGGTTTTGCATCTGGTCAGGACGTTTTTGTTCGGGGGTAGTGAAAGCTCCGAGACGGGGAACTACATGGAGCTCACGCGCGTTGACGACTTCAGCGTGACGGCCTTCGGAGTGAGTGCAATCTTCTCACTTATCTCAACCGGATTTCTGTCTGGAACTAAACGAAAACGATATCGTACCGCGTAGCGCCTCCTACAGTAGTTAGACCCACGTATAATGCTTGGATCGGGATACCTGTCGAGAAAAGTGACTTGTAAGTTGCCGTACTGGATGAAGACCTGTTGACCCCTTTCCCACTCGCATGCTATGGCAGGAGACGCGTTCTACGATTCAGGTAGCACAGTTCCGCTAGAATATTTTCTGAATGACGGGGTTCCTTAAGCCAAAATCGTCGGAATGCCAGTATTTTTTTTCGAAAAAACGGCACCTTTGCATACAAGGGCCGTGGGATTATAAAACGGGATGCAGTCTGATTCTTGCTGAAGTCGGTTTTCGAGTGAGGTATGGAGCTCCTTAAGGTCAAGTGAGGAGCCTCGGAAACAATTGGGCGAACCTCTATCGTAAAACGCCTCAGGAGTAGCTTCCGCAACAGTAAGTACTGTCTCTAAGGCTCCACGGTTCAGAAGCTCTTTGCCTCACCCTGCAGCAGACTGTTGATAGAAATATTGAACTCAGAGGCCTGGCACGTATTAATAGCAAATAGTGTCATCAGGTTTAAGGGTAATTCGTGTGGAAAACGTGTGTGTAAACTGCACGCATCGTGTTCCAAAATGTTGCGTGCTGAGTTTCTTTGCTGGGGAATCTCGTCATATTGAGCGGTGCGCGGCGACGAAAATTGCAAATCTCAGCGACCGAACAATTCGTCCGAACTTTCTCTCGTAATAACCGCCCGACGGTGACTACCACCGGCGATGGCCTCGCGCAGACCATGCACGGGCTCCGCATGGACACGTGCAACAACATTTTCTGGGAGGGTCTGGACGAGTTTGAGATTCCTAACCCGGAGATCAGTGCGCCTGCGGGGGGTGGTCAGTCGGCGAATGTTGTCATCACTGGCGACTCTTCCAACATCATCATCAAGGATTGCGAGATAGTAGGCTCCGGTGCAGGTGCGTGTGTGTAACGAGATGGAAGGATTAGGGGGACGGGTGCAGACCACGCCCGACCTTCCGAAATCCTGTCAGGCGGCGTTGGTAGCACAGAGAGATGACGGTGTTCCTATCCGCTGAAAAACACCCAAAGAGAACACCGCCAATGCTGCAGAAGAAGTGCAGGAGTGTGGTCCCAGCGTATTTTTTACCGGCACCCCCCGATGCATTGCCGATGTATTGTCATTGCCATGTCAAGGCGATATCATTCTAATGCCATTGCAATGCTATTGTAAAGCCAGTGTAATTTCAATGTATTTTCAAGGCAATGCCGATGTGATCACCGGTGCTACGGGTGTGGGTGGCGCTGTCAGGCTAAGTGCCTTTCTGACTATCGGGGACTCCCCAAGCTGAGGAACAACCCACGTGTACCGAAATGCTGTTTTTCTTTTCGCTTTTGTCTTCGAAGAAACATTTTCGTATGGTTCCTTATTGATATAAGGTCACGTGGCTTGTCGGGATGGCATCACATGTTTTAGAGCTAATTCAGTAATGAGCAGAGTATCGGGGGGTGGGGGGATGTTGAACGGCGCAATAACTGCATTCCAGATTTCGAGGACTGAAAACGTTAAGTGGGTCATTGTTAGAGCGGTGATGTACAGGGGTTCACCGGCAAATGGAGCATTACGCCCTGATGGTGGTTCCGGCGCTGAGTTCGAATATCAGTTGCTTTTAGGAATGGCGTAGTACCTTTAATATAGGTTTTCGCAGCCTACGCTCGTCCCTGAAAGAGCGCTCGCCTCAGTCAGCCAAAGTGTAAACGTAAACTCTGGCCCGCAAGAGCAAAACAACGCAAACCAAATATGTACCTGGAGGGGGGGGGGGGGGCGGGGGGGGGGGGGGGGGGGCGAGCAGAGTCCTTTGGACTACGAACGGAAATTCGCCGAGTGTGAAAGCTGCAACGAGTCGAGCTGCAATGTTACAATGTACGGCGATTGATTGCAAAATGAACAGAGCATAGTTCGTAAGGAATTTTCGCCGGGTCGCAATCTCGCTCTAGAGGTCTGAACACCATTGATCGACTGCGCGGTGAACAGAGCCCCTTTTGGTTTCGCGATACAGATGCCAACTGTGCAAACGTTTTCAGCAGGTGTAGTAATTCCGTAGGTGTAGTAGGGATACTTGCCAGTAAATGTATCGTCAAATGTGGGCGCAGTTCTAAGCGGGTCATCACACCGCGGTGGACCAGCTACCACAGCGTATTTGGTTCCACTGCTCTCGTTTCTAGTCCCTGAGGAGGACATGTTGGCAAGTGAGCAGCGTTGAAGCTCAGGAGCTTCTTCCTTGTCGGACGGCGAACACGATATTAATGGCTCCAAAGGGCGTTACACAGGCATATCATTTTGTTGTTAAAAAGAAACAAAATCTGGCCCTGTTCGCTTGATGTGTCTACTTCTACGTCCGCCCAGTACCTGTACTTGTCGAAACAAACTTGGCCCCAAGCCATTATAGGGCCGCAGTCGCGCTTAGGGAAGAAGGCAAAAAACCGCCAACCTTCCAAGTATTCTGTCCCCTAAACGGGATTGCGGTGGTGTTGTAAACGTGAGTGGGTTGACACTCCGGTGGGTGGACTCGCCCGGGGGACCCTCCGAGCGTCACCTCTAACATGCTCGGTTTTTATCGGTGCCGGTCGCTCTTCCTACGTGCATGTGTAGAACCCCCCATTCTGATGGAGTCTACGACGCCACTCACCCTGGACAACCTCGACTACGACGAAGCCGAGAGCGGAGACTGCATCGTGGAGGTCGGACCGGTGAGTCCAGACGAAGGCCGCGCTGCTCCACAACTCATGCTGTCGCTCAGTCCGTAGATATTCACCACATATATGCATATATATTTGATTGATTGATTTTTCGCATAATTACTAAAGGGCATCTTACAACATTTTCTGAGCACGATGCTGGCAGTTGCATACACTGCCTGCCCGTACGAACGGCGGAGGACTTCATCCAGTGCCCGTAACACCTCCACGCTTCGGACAGGTCAGATAGATCATGATCTATCTGCAGCAGCAAATCATGTAGTTCCTAGCCTGCCAGTGAGGGGATCTTCATTTTTCGGGGGACCACAGTTAATAGGACCTACGGTACACACAAGCACCCATATATTTCCACATTTTTACTAACAATATTTGGTTCTATGTACTATGGCCCCCCGTAATAGTACATACCCGAGGCAGGAAATATGTGTAGGCTCCCACCCGGCAACATGTGCTGGATCATACAATTACGGGGGGACCATAGTAAATAGGACCTAGGGTACACAAAAAAGTCTACCAGGTATATATTTACCCATTTTTACTCTCAATATTTGGTCCTTTTTTACTATGGTTCCCCGTATTATTACCTGTGCAGAGGCGTCATATGATACGGGTATCACGTTTTGATCACAATATTTGAGACCGACCGAAGCTCCTGAACCCAACGTCAATGGAACCCCGTCAGTTTTAGTTCAATGCGACTCGTGGCATGCCTAGGCTTTGACATTGTTCGTCGGGTTGTACTTTTTTTTTAAGCTTTCTCTAGATCAGTTTTCGGATGAAGTATGGATCCTCATAGCGAGAGATTTTGAAAACGTTAGGTGCTACGTCTACCGGATCCCCGGTCTACATTCCTCTTCAATTGATTGCAGCGCCATCAATCAATGTAGGTGCCGGGTCAGAAAAAAAAGCAGAGACATCTGCTGAGGGTACAACATGCGAGGACTTGAGCCGGACCACTACAGTAGGCCTGACGATGAAAATATTCCTACGAAGCCCAACGTCACGGCTTCCTTGGAATACTCCTCCGCATCGGACAAGTTTGGCATGCTGCACATCATATCTCTTACGGAACCAACCTTAACCATATCCCACGATGCACACAACAGCCATGTATCTCGCATCCTCCTAACTTTACATGTCATATTTTGGCTATGACCCCCCCCCCCAATAGATGGCACGTGGGTTTGGTGCGCTGGATGTTTTATCCCGTTGCCGCAGAACGGAGGGATCGATCGTGACCCCGCCAGTACTGCGAGTCACCTTGAACCCTTTTACCGCAGTACCGCAGTCCCGGTTTGTGGACAAACTACCTTTACGTGGGTTTCCCAAAAGGGCTACGCATGCAATTCGGGGGGTTTAGCGTTAACCATGTTGTAGTTTCACCATTGTGATGGGGGATATTTTGGATCAAACCCCCGAACAAGTATTTAAGACCCGAACTCTCACCCTAGCCCTGACCCTCCGTGTCAAGAGGAGCTTCGAGCTCCATTTGTTTTTCTCGTCGAAAAGAGCCCGAAGGCGAATTTTTGTAGCTTTATCAGAGAGTCCAAATGCAAACTTCTGCGCAGCGGTGCGATCGCTTTTTCAGCGATCAAATTTTCGTAGGACGGGAGGGTGTGCCAATACAGAAAACAACAAGTTTTTTTTTTTTCGGAAAATATCTGGTCGAGAACCTTCCGAATACAAAAATGTTCGACGCTCGGCACCCCTTCTACTACCGTTCGTTGTCGAGATATAACGAGCACGAAAAAAAAGATCGCACCCCTATGCACACTCAACCTTTTTGCTATCAGAATCCATCAGCCGATTGTTTTCTCTTAGAAAACCCAAGCGGGGAATGTGTTCAAAGCAGAGTCCAAACGACGATGAGATGTATAAATACATCCTATTACGGGGGGCCCATATTGTGTAGGACCTACGGTACACACAAAAACCTTTTATATTTTCCTGTTTTACTAACAGTATTTGGTCCTATTTAGTACGGCCCCCCGTATTAGTCGAATGGAGGAATATGTACACATCAAAGTCGAAACGGAGATAATATTCCTGGCCAGAGAGGTGATAGAAAAACGTTTAGCGATGTGGGAAAAGCGATGCTGATTTCTGCTGTGGGCTTACCAAGCATCATCGAATGGTTCGTTCATCTGTTGCATGTGCACCCATTTCCTGCGTCCCGCCGTGCGTCATGCAAACCTCTCTCAACAGGGCACGACGGAGGATCTGATTGTTCAGGTCAATGCTGCCCAGACCTTGTCGAAGTCAGGCGACTGCTGGCTTCTGGACTAGATTTGATGGCGTTTTCACCGCCGTGAAGGAGGCTTACGTGTGTTCGAACTGTGTGTAGCGAAGACCGAGCTACAGCGGTAGACCGCAACGCGTCTACACGGGACAACTTGGGGAAGGGAAAACTGTACTTGTACATAGATTTCCTAGCCTCTAGGCTCATCCATGCCACCAGCAGGCAGTTTCGTTGCGTCCACACGTGTGCGTCTGCTACGGCCGCGCAGCTGTGAGCGAGCCACCGGCGGAAAACAAGAGGGCCCTTCATTTTCTCCTTGGTGGACATGATGGTCGTAAATCTAGTTGTGAACATTCCGTCGGTGTGCCCGCTCCGTCGACGTGAAACGACGTGCTTCGCGAGAGTTCTGCTTCCCTTTATCAAGTTGGCCGGTGTCAACGTGTGTTGTGTAGGAGGTGTGTTGTTTTACCCTGCTGGGTCTGACGCACGTCCATATAGTGGGCCCCGGCCGTGGAAATTCAGTATCTATATATTCGACGTGAGAGGACGAGGGAAGAAAGGGCTGAAGCATTCTTCCTATGGTAATCAAGGCGCGAATCGCAGTAGGGAGGGGGAAGGAGAGCCTGTTATATATGTGACCTCAGACCTGAGCTACGACTCTCAAAAGAGGAGTGATAGAGTAGGAGGTCGAAGACAATGACTGGGAAATAGAAAATAATAAATGGATGCGTTCTACGATGGAGGTATCACGTTTGAGAAAAAACTTTCCTGAGCTACTACGGCGTTCTTGCCGGGCGTCGGTTGAAGGAAGGGAGGACCAGTATGCAACTTGTGCTCTAGATTGCTGGGCATACTTCGTACGTATGCATACGAGATGAGCGTAGCACTAGCCGCATTCAGATGTCTGTCCCCGTTGAATTCCGCATTAACCTTGGGGGGACAGAGAGGAGCCCCAGAAAAAATAGGGTGAATCTCTGTCGAAGAGCGCCTCAATGAACATTCATTCATGTCACCCACGCACACCCTCAGACTTGAGGCTAACCATATATGAGCCCCTCCAAACCAACCGGGGAATTAAGTTGTTCCTGTTTCACCTACGTAAACGGTTTGTGTGTTCGGGATTGTGTTGGCATATTTAGGCCTCCTGGGATCCAGACTACAATCCCTGCAGCCTTAGGGAAACGTACAAGAAAGCATACACGCTCTTTGCTTTCAAGTAGAGTGGCGGGGCTATGGTTTACAAAGTAGTGTTACGGGGGTTCATAGCAATTAGGACCTACGGTACACAGTAAAGCCTATATATTTACCTATTTTTACTAACAGTATTTGGTCCTATTTACTATGGTCCCCCGTAACAGCCTAAGATCAAGAGTTTTCAAGGATGGGGTCACAGTGAAGGTTCTAAGGCTTGCTCAGGAAATTCGTTTCTTGCTCGCGTTGTCCCCGCTATACCTTGCGACAACACCTGCTTTCAGCCAGCTATCGTAGACATAAACGGTGTTGAGTGGTCGCGGGTTGGACACATACCATCTACGTCCTCCGGAGCGAAGCGAGAGGGCTCGTGGATGACCGCCGCCGGCAGTTGAAGCCATTTCGTAGGACCTATACACAATAACCGTAGTATCCGAGGAATTCAGAAAATACTATCACGGGGGACCATAGTTAATAGGACCTATGTTATACATAAACCCCACATATTTACCTATTTTTATCAACAATATTTAGTCCTATTTACTATGGCCCCCCGTAATATATATTCCCCAGGTGTTTATTGTGATCTGTTAGAATCAAATTGCCTTGATGATTCACTATTCTGTGCCGTATGGAGACGACATGGGCGACCAACGTCGAGCACAATGGCGATGGTCCTATCGACGGGTTTACGTGGAAGCGAGATGCCCCATAGTTCGAACGGTACATGTTTTTTGTCGATGGTTCAAACGTGCCATGCCTCCTAGTGTGTTTTCCTGCAGCGGCGAAACCGTTAAAACGAGCGCGGTAGGACAGGGTGTTGGTGGTTACGGGTTAGGTACGGGGGTGCCGATTCTCACACAGCCCGAGTCGGCGCTAACCTGCAGCACCCGGGTCACCTATAGTTTTACCACTGCGTGTTTATCCTTGCTTGAAGTAGAAATACAGAGAGTGCTGGTTACTTTGTGCATGGCAAAAGTGCTGGATTCACCGTCCACAGTCTCCCGTCCCCTGATAGGTCCCTGTTGAATACGATATTTGCGCATGCATGCAATGCACGCCCCCTTTCGACCTAGAAGAGGCGGCACCAAGGACCCCAAAATTCGAACACCTAGCGTCATTCTCGGCTTGCTTGTTCAATAATCGACCTTGAATGTTAATAACAACGATGTAACTGTATTACGGGGGACCATAGTTAATAGGACCAAATATATTTAGTAAAAATAGGTAAATATATAGGGTTTTGTGTGTACCGTAGGTCCTATTTACTATGGTCCCCCGTAATAGTAAACATTCATAAATCGTAGTGCATGAACAAAATTCGCACAAACTGGCGCGCTCCATACAAAATTTGACACAAGTGGCGAACATCTGCTGTACACACATATATATATATACATATCTATACACAGTACTGCAACTACAGGACACCTTGTCGAAAGTTATTGAGGTATGTTTTGCCAAATCTAAGCAGGATGCGTTTCTATCTTTATTTCATGCATTTACAGCTAAACCTCGAGGCCTTTGTGCTCAGCGACAGACTCTGCAATGCATTCCGTATCTTGCCAGAGAAACGTAACATTATAATATTCCCTTTTACACTGCACTGTACTACACATAGGTATGTATCTGTCTTCTGATGCCGAGCAACAGGAGGCCAGTACCAAACGTTCGCACCACCCCAAGTCGCGAGTCTTCGCTAAGCTACAGTACAGTATGGGCCCGCCAAAAAAAACCTAACTAATTAATCTGGGCACGCCTGAGATTCTTATCGGGGCGCCATCTTCGAACATAGGCTATTACATAGGATTTAGTAACCCTGTTTTCGTAGCGTTGTATAAGAGACTTGTGTTCTATTGGGCACTTTCTTATTGGCGGGCCTATACTGCTGCAGGCGATTTTTGACTGCCGTCGACGGAACATTTGCTGCGCAGGTGCCTGTATGCTTTGCGAAAAGCCGACCGACCCTACCAGGTGCACACACAAGTACCGTATATCACGCCAAGCGACACACCCCCCTGGAACCAAGTTTAGGAGATGTGCTCCAAAATCATTCGGGGCGCACACCAAACACAATGGTTGTTCTGAAAAAGATCGCGTCGATACGTAGGTCTCCGTAGGCGTGTCGCCCGGCGTTTACGCTTCCCCCCGTTGCCGAGGAAACCCGGCTTTGAAATCCAACCAACGAGGACGTGTCCTGCTTGAAACTATTGTGGTCAACTTGTACGCGTCGTTCGTTGTGAGTTGGTCTATGTCTTGAGGGAGCGTTACTTCGCGGCCGAACGCTTCATGAACCTCGAAGGCGAAATTTCCAATCGCTCTCAATAAAGCATACTTTAACTACAGCAGAAAAGGGATCGCTCTTTTTCAGGGGGACACTATTACGGGGGACCATAGTAAACAGGACCAAATATTGTGAGTAAAAATACCGAAATATATAGGTTTTTGTGTGTATCGTAGGTCCTATTTAATACGCCCCCCGTAATAACAAGTTCGCACGGGGATTCTGTTCTGACGAGACCTGCAAGCACAACGCTGCGTACATCAACTTTCATGCGGTGGGCAAGTCGACAACCAGTTAGTTGTTACGCCCGGATGCAGAGAAGCCGTACGGCGCTATATGGGGGATGTAACGCTTGTCCGTCTGTCGTCGTGGGGGTCGACACTCTTTACATGTGATGAGCAGATCGCTCACCTTGTTCGATGTCATTTGCAGACGCCCGAAATAGGCGACGCTGTCGACACTCACAGAAGAATCAGGTGAGTGCTGGTAGCTTGGATTCATGCAGAGTGTATTTTTTTTTGCATGACACGAACCTCTCTGAAACGCGCCCCCTTGCACACCCGAGTGTCAGAGGCGGAACGTTACACACATCGCACGATTCAGATAGTCTTAAATCAGATCCCCACTCATGGTCAAAACATTCGCACGACAGATACTTGAAGATGTTTCTGATATGTATCGATCTAGCTGGTGTTGCCCAGTGGAAGCCGCGTGCACTCAATCTCCACGATGTACGAGGCACACATTTCCTGGATTGGATCAATAGTGGGCTGTAAAGGTATTTCCTGGATTGGATCAATAGTGGGCTGTAAAGGTCTGGTACTTTTTTTCGGAAACCACAGAGGAGTTGCTACGAACGATGCGTGTGTGTTGATGCCCTGTCTCTGTGAAGAAGGGGCACCAAATACAAAGTGTCTGAGCATCACTTGTGATGAAGAAGAAGATCCATAGAAGACGAGGAAAGGAGAGGGAGTGATTGAGGCGGGGAAGACCGTAACCAGATCATCCCGGGAAGACGCACACCACGGAAAGATGTACTCTGCGGGCTTCTGCATTATTAATAGCCAACAGTCCGTCGTATGTATGGCGACATTACCTCTTATTCATGCTTGCTTGCGACTTATCTTTTTAATATATGCCCTGCGTTGTTATTGTCAACGTCTAGATCTGGTAACGTAGCTGGATATATATATATATAATATGCCGAACAGCAGAAAAAAAAGGAACCCCTGCATTTGACGTTTCACAGGAAATTGCACCCACTAGAGTATCCACAAAAACGATTTTCGTTACTATCAGTGCTTTGTGATTGCACATCAAGTAGATGCTGTTATGAATAGATCTCAACGTACGTATGCTATTCTCCCTGAGGGAGCCAAGAGCTATAATAGTGTAAACGAAACGTAGATTGTATACGCCAAATGACTCATACTCCGTATATAGCCAGTCCTGCGTGATGGCAGCGGGCAATATGGAAAACAGCAAACCCACATGTTCCAACAAAATACATGAAAATGCGCAGGTCCGTGAAGAAAAGCTATTAAGGAGGACCATAGCAAGTAACACCTGCGGTGCACACAAAAACCTATGTAGTTCCCTATTTTTATTGACAATTTTTGGTCCCATTTACTATGGTCCTACCTGATAATCGTGGTTGTAAAATACCACTGAGCCATGTCCTATCAACCAAGAGAACATGAGATTATCTTATGTACTTGCGACGCACCCAGTCACGATAATACGACGATAGTATAGCTACCTGCCGGAACAATGATGGGCGGACTTTGGTGGTCTAACTTCGAGAAGCGCACGACCTTTTGCCCGCTGAAAAGTGCCGATAGGTTTGAAGCGAATCGCACGGATTCGACCGTATTGATCCGTATAGCCTCCTTCTCGTACGTATGGCCATCTCATATTCTGGGTTCCACAGGGTTGGATGTGAAAACAAACTGAAAATATCTCGGTCGGTCAATTTTCGGTTTTACACCAAACGAAAATGTCGAGCAATTTCTGGAGGTGGTTTTAGGAAACCGATAAAAAATGCAACCAACCGTGCACGTCTTGGTCGATTTGTTGGACTCGATGAATCCAGCTACGTACGTACTCCTACTGCTGTATGTACCTGATACCTGGTACGTATGTACAAGTAATCCGGTGCACAAAAGTCAGCATTTCAAAAGCTGTACATCTGGTATAATAGTTAACTGCGTTAATAACATTATTTGTGTTCATGTTGTTGGTATAAATCACGTGACGACACGGGTCGAATGATGTCAAGGGTCATTCCTGCCCAATTCGCGGTTGTTATTGTTGCCCACCATCTCTTGGTAGACTGGGGAATACCCCGTGAGCCACGCGTACGTACGCATTGTGTTTTGTATTCCTCTACGGTGGATCCTACGTCCGAGGAGGGCGGCCCCCGACGAGCCTCCATGCCCCCCTGGGGGGGACTAATCCTCCTGCCGCTCGTGTGGCGCTGCCCGCAACAGACGGCGGGGCCGTATTCAATGCCCTGGTACCCATTATGTAAAGCGTACCAGGTAGGAACCATTGTTTTATTATGGACATCTGACGTACTTGGTGTTTACAACAGCTGAACGAAGGGTGGGTGTAAAATATTGCAGTTTTCAATCCCTTTGTCCGATGCTCGAGATTGATTCACGTCGCGTGGTCAGTGGATGGTGGTCGTATAGTTGAAGTCATACAACCGGCATACACCGTACCAGATGGACTATCAAGGAGTGGCTTACTCGAAGCAAATGTGCATGCATGCCAGGCACTGCCGTATACTGCTCTGTATCGCGTTCTCCTTAGCCCCGCAAAATGTTCTCCACCGCCCCAATTGCTGGGTACCAAGCACAGCCAGCGGCACAAACAGTGGATGAGATTACCAGGAATATCGACAAAACTCCGAGATAATAGTATACACGAAGTAGTGGTTTGAGAACCTGCACCGACTTTCGATCATGTGGAATACTGTTGCTTGTACGCAGGAACACGACCCATAAGACCCATCGTAGATTGAGGAGTTTCATGCCGGAAAGGGACTCAGGTAGTAGGGTATTGGGATATCGGGGTAATGCGTACCCAAGCCGGCGTCCCCGGTTACTTGGTCGGTGGTCCGCGAGCCTATCAATATCAAATTCGTGGGTTCGAGTCTCACCGAGTGCATGCTTGTAGGGACTTTCTCTTGCACAAAATTGATTGGCGGAAAGCGCGAGCGCGTGAGTTCGCTGTACATCCGATGAAAATCGACGAGCAGTGGGAATGCTGAACCCTATGCGCGAAAAACAATAAAGGCACGTACGGGGGGGAGAAGGGACGACACCTGTGACCACGGGTTGTCCAGAAGATCGCTGAGGGTAAAACCTCCTGCGAGTTAGGCTGGAAAGTAAAAATGACGGTTTTAAAAAAAAAAAAAAACAAAGAAAAATAATGCCACTCGTTAGGTGTAGCTCCATAGGAGGCGAGTCGACTCGACAGCTCGGACGTAATATAAGAGGAGTTCCGTGTTACTGTCTGGAGTCTGCCACGCGTTCGTAGGTAACGTGCCTGTATAATAAGGCGTACCGCCATGTACATACACTATTCAGACATGTAGCCCAACTACCGCACGTTGAAAAGTGCCAAGTGTCAAGTTTGCAGCTGCGAGAGAACGGGTGCTATATCGTGGTCCCAGAGCACGTTTTATCTTGCAAGCTTGACGTCCAGCGCAACAGCATTGTAGCATCGGGAAAATCCACGATAGAGAGCAGCTAGCTGTGGACCTACAGGGTGTGCTTTCAACAGATCACCTTCATTTGTTTCAGCGTTGTACCGTACATAAGTACCAAATGCCCTGCATACGGCGGTGGTGGTCTTATTGCAAGGCGACCTATTACGGGGGGAAATAGTAAGTAGGACCAAATGTTGCTTGTAAAAATAGGAAAATACAAGGCTTTCCTTCGGAGTGGGTATTCCGTCGTTTCTTGTACAAATACATTTAGTTTGGTTGGCTTTGGGCTATGACGCCAATTACAGTTTTGGTTGGCTTTGGGCTTTGACGCCAATTGCAGTTATATTGCAATTGGGGTAATAGCCCAAAGCCAACCAAACTAAATGTTATGACGCCAATTGCAGTTATATTGCCAGTTATATTGCAATTGGGGCAATACCCAAAGCCAACCAAACTAAATGTATTTTTGTAAGAAACGGTGAAGGATGTAATAATCGCGTTTATTTGTGAGTGTAATGTGAAACGTAAGATCGGGTGACGCAAGAGTAAGAATGGCATTCGTCTAATAATAAGGATAACATATTTCATCAGTGCGGGGAGAGAGTGGAGTAGTGCACGGCATGTGGATGATATACAACATACAGGCTGTTGTTTCAAGGAAGGTTCGGGACGGAGGGGAAAGCAGCAGTGCCGGCTGAAAAGTATACTCACAGCATTGTCAGATTATCTTGAGAGGAAATATCCCGTGAGGTATTGCGGAGATTCGGGGGGGTTTCGTGTCTGAGTGGATCTACGATCGGGATACCATCTTTACCCCTGAATTGTGTTTTAGGCCGCATGTGTCTGTGACGTACGCTGTGGCTTGCTACTTCTTCTTGTAATCTACTTCCTTTCCCGACTCCGTGTCGACGACTCCGTGTCGAGGACTCCGTGTCCAGGACTCCGCGTCCTTCAATCCAAACTACTAAACCGGGGTTAATCAGCCACCGTACAAAAGGGGGTCCGTCCACCCAGGGGCTAACACGCCACCGCCACCGCTGCTATCAAGTCCAGCTTCAATACATTTCATATCATCAACAGGGCTCCTCAGCCACGACAAGGGTACGGGTTGTTTATAGGGTTTATTTCGTCTTTCTTTTTCGCCGAGCATCGGGCTATCCCCCTCGGCAACAACAACAAGGGCGCCCGGAGCACAGGGGCTACTCAACACGCTAGCGTTGGTACGAGTCGTCCACGCTTCTGTGCAAAAGGGCTGTGAGGATGAGGTTCTTCCCGTTTAGGATTCCTTATCTGGGGACTTGGATTACGCCGGTCATCGATGGAGACATGGCGATGGGAGGAGGAGGAGGAGCAGCAGCATCTCCTCAGGATTCTGGTCAGGATGAGGCTGATCAGCGAGGGGTGGCCTCAGAGGAAAGGAGGGAGGATGCACGACAGGACCTGCCGAGTCCAGAGGACATCCGGCGGCTGACAATCCTGGCGGATCTGATACGTCAAGGGGTTGGGCAACAGAGCGGGCCCGCCCACCCTTCAGGCATGTCTACAACTGTAGAAGTACGAACTAAACTTGAGATTAGAGAGTGGACTGGTATGGTAGGAAAAGGAGAAAGCCTTCACACTAAGTTTAGGGTGTTTGAGAGTTCATTTCGTGCATATCTGGCAGCTGAGAAATTGTCTGACGTTCTTGGGTACGAGGACATTCCCGTAGGGTTGCCTGACGTGGATTTGGAAATGCTCAAATTGAACAGAGGTGCAGAAAGAGTGGAGAAGTCTTTGAGAGTATGGAACTTGCTGCTGACAAAAATCACCGACGGTCCGACTCAAAACCGAATCGTCGCGTCTGGGAGCCCTCAGCAAGGATGGAGGATTTTTGTGTCACAGTACAGAGAAGGATATGACATGGAGGGAGAGCGTTTAGAGAGGGAATGGAACGAGTTGTGGCAGGGCGATGGTGAAGATGTCTTGGAATACCTTCGTCGTGGGGAGACTATCGTGATGAACATGAACTCCCGCTTGGGCCCTAGTGGCCACGGTAAAAAGCCTGAAGATGTTGTATGTCGTCATATCGCCCGACGTCTAAACACCTCTTTTACCCGCGCTCGGGAATCCCTTATTTTTTTTTCCGAATCTCTCGAGGAAACACCTGGAGTTTACCTTGACACAGGCCCAGCACGAGCGTCGGCAGTCCGGGGGAGAGGGACACCGAAGTGAGGAGACGAGGCACGCGCTCTACACTGGCGGCATGGGTCGGAGTGGACCATCCTACGGCAGGGGCCAGGATGATGGTGGAGCACGCGCTGCAGGATGGAACGGTGGAGGAGCACGCGCTGCAGGATGGAACGGTGGAGGAGCAGGCGCTGCCGGATGGAACGGTGGCGGAGCAGGCGAGCGAGGCCCTCACCAACAGTCACCGATGTTCTGCAGACGACACGGCCCGAACGACTCCCACAACACCGCGGACTGCGTGGCCCTTCGACGGGAGTTCGAGGAATTCTTGGCCTTCCGCGAGCAGAGAGGAGCCCAGGGATTTGCGCATGAAGGCCGACAGACGGGGCGGGAAATTGACGGAATTCGCCGCCCGGACTTCGTGCAAGATCGACCCAGGGAGCAGCCACAACGTTCAGACGGGAATTGGGGTCGAGGCCTCCCGCCAAGGCAGGCACCTGGTCGTGGACGCGGGCCTGCAGGGTACACGGGTCGCCAACCGGGGGGGAGAGGTTTCGCGGACGGGCGTCCTTCCTCCTCCGGCGGCAGGGGGGCGAGCAGAGCACCGAATTTCCGCCCTAATTTTCCACCTCGCTCTGCCACCCACAACGGGCCCCCGCGTTACGCGAACTACGCTGGGCACAACGACGGCTACGGGTACAACGCTACTGCGGACGAGCGCTGGGCTGCTTCGGAATGGCAATCCTACGAGGAGCAGCAGTACTCCCCCGAGACGCAAGAGTACGGCCTCGCAGCTCAAGCGAGCGGCTCTCGGGAAGGCTACGGAGACGTGAGCGGAGGATACGGCTCAGGCTATTTCTCCGGCGGCGGGGGAGTTTACCCGCCGCAGCCCGCCGTTCATGGCGATGGCACATACGGCTCTTACGCAGGATACTCTCCAGCTGGACCAGACGCCTTTCAGCCGATGCGGTATCTGGAACCGAACGGCGCGTCACAGCAGCAGCAACAGCAGCAGCAGCAGCAGCAGCAGCAGCAGCAACAGCAGCAACAGCAATACGGAGTTCAGCAGCCCGCCAGCGCCGCCTCATTCTCTCTCACTTCGTCGTCTCCCTCTTCCGGATCGCCGTCGTCTCAAGGGCCTCTTCGTAGCTGTGTGGCATTGAATGTGTCTCTCGAGGCAAGTTTGATTTGGTGTCCGATTTGGTGTCTGATTCGGCGTCTGACTTGATTGATTTCGGTGTGGAATCTCCTGCTTCTGAGTGCAAGTCTGGTGTGACTAAGGAGAGTGAGACTGTGCTTGTGAGTGCGCATGTGACGGAATCTGCTGTGAGTGCTGCTTTGCTGTGCGAACCCCAATCCTCGCTCACTCCCTCCCCTCCCGGAAGTGAGAAATGGACGTCTGATTCTGGATCCACGTCGTACGTAACGAACGACAAGACTCTCATGTACGATTTGCGTGACGTTGAGCCAAACCGCGAGTTCATCCAGATTGGAAACAAAGGCATGATTCCCGTGGTAGGGGTAGGAAGCATCAACTTGCGATTCCACATGTATGATGAAGACGGATTCGTGAAGGATTTTGACGTGCAATTGAAGGAAGTTTTGTATGCACCACAGATCGGCTTCAACTTTTTTTCCGCGTGGAAAGCTTCTCACCGCCAGGTCGTTACCCTCGATCCCACGGGTACCCACCTCATGGAAGGGCAACTCAACTTTGCACGTGGTAAATCGAGCGATTTCTTGTATGCCACACGTTTGCCCAACGACCCAAGCAGGCAGGTGATCAGTGTTCCCCGATTGTTTCCGACTCCGTCTTGCCCGCCTGCATCAGATGACGTACGTGATGTTGCGAATTCGTTTTTTCGACTTGTCTTTGTGTGCAGAAACGCATCCCGACATGCACCTCGGTCGGGAAGTCGAGGGAGTTCTGAGTGACGTGAGGCCTGACGGTGGTTGTGATGAGAGTTCCAGTTGGTGTTTCTCGCCTGAAGTGATCCCAGAGAGTGAAGCAGAAATGGACGCGCGACAGTTTGACAGAATAGAGCATGAGCAGGCGAATGCTGTTTTGGGTCCCGGTTCGAATCCGTTCTTTGTGGGAAACCGCACGTCACACATCGACGTTAACGACTTCCACCGTGCGAATGGCCACCTTTCCGAATTTCTGTTGCGAGAGACCGCCCGCCAACAGGGTATCACTCTCACAGGTGTGATGCAGCCGTGTGGGGATTGCATGGCAGCGAAGGGGAGGAACACACCCGTGAGAAAAAGGGCGGGCTCGCGGGCGGAGGAGCCGAACGACCTCGTGCACCTCGACTTCTGCGGGCCGTACAGCGCTTCCCTCGGCGGCAATTGCTACATGCTGTACGCCGTGGATAGCGCGACGCGGTTTTCCAAGTCGTACGCTTTGCGGCGGCGATCGGAGGGTCTCGTGGTGTTCAAGCGTCTCATCGTGGATCTCGCTCGCATCGCCAAGCGCCCCGTCCGCTGCATTCGCGTGGACAACGACGCCGTCTGGACCAGCGTCGCTTTCCGCGATTTCTGCGCGAGCGCGGGCATCGCCGTCGAGTTTTCTCCGCCCGGCGTCCAGCAGTACAACGGAGTGGCCGAAAGCGCGATCTGGCGGGCGAACAAGGCGGGGATGGCTGCGCGGCGCTGTGCCGCCCGTCTTCTCGGGCCTGGGGGTTTCTTGAACATCCCCGGCCTCGACGAGCGCGGCGACAAGCTGTGGGCCGAGTCTGCAAAATGGGCGACGGAGGCGTTCAACCAGTCGGGGACGACCGCAAACGAGGGCCGCCGGTCGCCGCAGGAGCTGTTCACCGGGAAGAAGGGGCCTTTCCGTGTCCTGCCGTTTTTCCAGCGAGGATACATGCGCGTCGAGCGGCGGAACAAGATGGAGGACCAGGCCGTCGTCTGCCACTACCTGAACGGAGGCGACAACCACGCGGACTGCTGCGTCAAGGTCGTGAAGGCGCGCACGGGGCATGTTTGCTACACGAGCAACGTATCGTGGGCGTCGCTGCCGTCGTCGGGGGGGGGGAATTCACGTGGAGACAATTCACGTGGAGTCGGTGTCCCTCTCTCCCCTTCCGCGCCTGCGCCGCCCCCGCACCCAGGTTTCCAGATCCAGTTCGTGCCGCCGCAAGGGCCTGCCGCTCCGCCGCCGTTCAGGGCCGCCGCCGCGCCGTCGCCGTTGTCCGTGGAGCCGCCCAGGTTCGGAGCCATGCCGCTGCCCAGAGGAGCTTCGCCGTCTTCTGCGCCGGCCGCGTCATCGCCGGCGCCGTCGCCGCAGCAAGCATCGGGAGCGCCGTCGTCGTCCGGCTCGCACCCGCTTCCGGCATGGTCTCCGTCCCCGATCCATGGAGCTTCTTCGCTTGGTGGTTCATCATCATCTGAGCCGACGCCGGCGGCGTCGTCGCGGCAACAGCGCCCGCCGCCGGCAGCTGCCGCGAGATTTCCGCCTCTCACTCCGCATGCTATGAGACAGGTCGGGGGTGAAGGGGATCGTCGGATTCAAGGGCGCACTCGGCTGCAAGCACGGGCGATCGCGGAGCAGAGGATGCTTTCTCCGATGGTGGATGGGGCCGTAAACTCGCCGCTGCCGGAGTCTTCGCCGGGAGATGGGCACCGTTTGGGTCTTGCTTCTCAGGTCGGGCCGAACGTGATGGCGGCGTGGGAGAGGACTGCCTGTGCGACGAGGGAGCATATCGATGCGGTCATTCGTGACGAGGTTCCGCCTCTTCAGCGTCCCGAAATGCCCACTTGACACGCGAGTGACCTTCACGTGCCGAAAAGTTACAGGGATGCCGTGCAGGGTGATCATTCGGTGCAGTTTTCAGATGCCATGCAGAGAGAAATTCACGGGTTGGCTGAAGGACAGGTTTTCGAGCCTGTGCCGGAGCAACAGCAGATAGACAATTGTATCGGGTCGAAATGGGTGTTTGACTGGAAGGTTGATGCGTTCGGTTGGCCTGTGAAAGCGAAGGCGAGACTTGTTGCCAGAGGTGATATGCAGAGAGAATTCTTGGATTTTGGGGAACTGTATGCACCTACTGTAGATGTGTCGTGTGTTCGTTTGCTGGCAGCCTTGGCGTGTGAGCTTGACTTGGGGTTGTTTCACCTGGATGTTGATCAGGCTTTCGTCCGAGCGGAACTCGAGGAAGAGGTGTTCATGCGTTTACCGCAGGGATGTGGTGCGTTGTCGGGGAAGATCGTGAATTTGGGCAAGAGTCTTTACGGGTTGAGGCAGGCATCCAGGCAGTGGTTTGCGAAGTTGAAGAAATGTCTTTTGCGTCTGAGTTTCGAACAGTGCCTGGCAGATCCATGTGTGTTTCGTCTGATTGAGGAAGGAAAAGTCGTTTTGCTCTTGGTGGTTCACGTCGACGACATTTTTGCAGTGGGAGAACAGGCAAGGTGTGATCAGTTCAAGGAAGACCTGAACAAATTGGTTCCAGTGAAGAACTTGGGGGATTTGACGTGGTATTCCGGGTGCTATTACGAGAGAGACAGGGAGGCAGGAAGATTGACGATTTCCCAGAAGACATACGTCGACAACCTGGCAGGAGAATACGGTGTTACGTGGGGGAAAAGTACGCCGTTGAGCACGACGTACAGACTTTGGGAGTTTGATGTAGATGAGCCGGAGGTGAACGAACCTTTTCGACAATTGGTCGGATCGCTTCTGTGGGTCGCTCGGTTGACCAGACCCGATCTTTTGAACGCAGTACGGGCAGTAGCGAGGTATTGCAGTTCGCCGAAACTGATTCACTGGAATGCGGCGCTCAATATCCTGGGGTATGCAGTGAGGACGAGCCATTTTGGTATTTCATTTCAGAGAGGTACTGTCGAGGGGCTGAACTTGGTTGCATTTGCAGACGCTGACTACGCAAGCAAGGCAGCAGACAGGAGGTCGGTGTCAGGAGGAGTGATTCTGTGTGCGGGGGGGCCGGTCAGCTGTATCTCGAAGACGCAGAATTGTGTGACAACATCTACGACGCAGGCAGAGTATGTGAGCATGGCTATGGTTGCGCACGATATTTTGTTTCTGAGGCAGGTATGGCGGTTCATGTTGCCGAAGGCTGGTATGCCGTGCATTCCTTTGTTTGAGGATAACGAGGGGGCGATTCAGATCGCGAAGCATCCGATTTCGAATTCGAACTCGAAGCACATTGACGTGCGGCACCACTTTCTGAGGGAGCTAGTGGAGAGGAAGGAATTGGAAATTATTCACGTAGCTTCGAGGTACCAGCACGCAGACTTTCTCACGAAGCCGTTGCCTGAGAGAGAGTTTGAGTTCCACCGGAATTTTGTGATGAATTTGAGGTGATTTTTCGGATGACAGTTTTTGTTTTCAGATGGAGGATTAAGTGTTCGTGATTTTATGGAGTTTGTCGGGTTCACCGTTTTCACTTGGTGACACCGCATGTTTTTTCTGGTTCTGTTGGAGCGCAGTTTGTGGAGGATAACATGAAATTACCGTTTTACAAGGGTGGTTTCCACTGCGCAATCTATATTTTTTAGTTTTGATACCTTGACGTGAAATTGGCGTTTTACCATGCGATTTCACGAAATTGGATATTTGAAGAAATGAAGAATTGCCGTTTTACCCTGGCGATTTTGAAAAGGGACTACATTTTAGGATTGATGAAACCTCGCAGAATTGCCGTTTTACATTGACGATTTGGGTAGGTTTCGAAAACAATGTTTGAATCGTTGGAGTTATTTTCTCTGTTCGAAATATTTTTGAATTCCAGGATGCGAGGATGGTTTGATTTTCTTGGAATTTATTTTTGGTATTGATTGAGGAATGATTTGAATGATAGTGAGAACGTTGTTTTCTGTATTGAATGAGTACAAGTATGATTTCCGGTATGACAATTTGACGAAGAGTTGAAGATTCGGGTCGAAATCATGACAATGTCGCGAGCAGGGGGGCTGAAAAGTATACTCACAGCATTGTCAGATTATCTTGAGAGGAAATATCCCGTGAGGTATTGCGGAGATTCGGGGGGGTTTCGTGTCTGAGTGGATCTACGATCGGGATACCATCTTTACCCCTGAATTGTGTTTTAGGCCGCATGTGTCTGTGACGTACGCTGTGGCTTGCTACTTCTTCTTGTAATCTACTTCCTTTCCCGACTCCGTGTCGACGACTCCGTGTCGAGGACTCCGTGTCCAGGACTCCGCGTCCTTCAATCCAAACTACTAAACCGGGGTTAATCAGCCACCGTACAAAAGGGGGTCCGTCCACCCAGGGGCTAACACGCCACCGCCACCGCTGCTATCAAGTCCAGCTTCAATACATTTCATATCATCAACAGGGCTCCTCAGCCACGACAAGGGTACGGGTTGTTTATAGGGTTTATTTCGTCTTTCTTTTTCGCCGAGCATCGGGCTATCCCCCTCGGCAACAACAACAAGGGCGCCCGGAGCACAGGGGCTACTCAACACCGGCAACGACAACGGTTATGGAAATGTTGTATAGTTGCTGGGCGGCCGCGATTTCGATTTAGCCAGCATAGGAGTTTGGATGAGACATGGTATGTAAATAGTCTTCCAGGCTGCTGTAGTAACGAGGCGGGAGGCCCAGAATGTGGATCTGTCCGCTGTTGAACCCGTTGGGTATGTGTAGGGAGAAATAGTCGTGATTTTGGGAAATGTGGGAAACAATTTGTTGCCTCTCATTCGTCCTGGATGGAGACAATCTGCTTGGCGTCCTGCTTCGGAATTCCGCGAAGCCCTGGAGCAGGCGAAATGGAAGGGAGTCTTCTTGCGCTTGATGATGATGTCTCCGTCTTTGATGGTGGAGTCCGTCAGGCGGCAGTTGTAGCACTTGCCACCGACCTGGTCGAAGTAAACAGGGTGCGCGGGGCGGGAGTGGGGTGCAGGAAATGGCGGGGGAGGGGGAAGGGGGGGGGGGGGGGGGGGGGGGGGGGGCAGAGTTCATTATTTGTACTGCTCTACAGCGGCACAACAGCAGTACGTAATCGCTTGCTATACGACGGCAGCAGCAGCAGCAGAAGCAGCAAGTACATGCGTAAAACGCAGCAGGAAGACGGCCAAAACATTTTTTAACGTACCAAAACGACCATTTGTGTGCAAAAACGACCAAGAAAAACAGTAATCCGAATACATAAGAACAATCAGTGGATATTGAGCCAGCATTAGCAGTATCAGCAGCAGCAGCAGCAGCAGCCGCAACGGCTTCGAGCAGTGGTTGCGGCAGCATTAGAAACATTAGCAGCAGCAGAAGCAGCAATGGATCGCCGCAGCGTTGGCAGCAGTAGCGGCATAGCAAAGATATGATAAAAAAGAAGAAACAAAGTATGTACCCTGGTATGCCGCGACCGCAAAAAACTACGGAATTTCATTGGCGAAACAAAAATATGTACACACAAATGACCAGCATGATGTACAACGCGCAGCAGCAGCACCACAGCAGCGTAGCAGCTATATGGAAAGAACGAAGCCCAAAACGACAAAAAGCAGTACGTACGCAAAATGCAGCAGCAAAATGACCAAAATATTTTTTCCAGGTACCCAAACGACCATTTAGGTACAAAAACGATCAAGCAAAACAATAATCCGAGTACATGCGAACATCCAGTGAATATTGCGGCAGCATTATTATTAGCATTAGCAGCAGCAGCAGCAGCAGCAACAACGGATCGCCGCAACGTTGGCTGCTGCAGCAGCAGCATAGCAACGATATGAAAAGGAGGAAGAAAAAAACTACGTACCCTGGTCGGCCGCAATCGCAAAACGTACGGTAATTATTGACGATACAGAAATATGTACACACACACGAGTGTAATACACACACGAATCACGTCCAGCATGATGTACGGCAACAACGCAGCAACACCACAAAAAAAATCGTTGACGATACAGAAATATGTACACACGCACAAGTGCACACAAATCATGTCCAGCGTGATGTGTACGGGAAACAACGCAGCAGCGCCACAAAACGACAAAACGACCAAGAAACACAATTATCCGAGTACATACGAACATTCAGTGAATATTGCGGCACCACTAGCAGCAGCAGCAGCAGCAGCAGCAGCAGCAGCAGCAGCAGCAGCAGAAGCAGCAACGGATCGCCACAGCGTTGGCAGCATCAGCAGCAGCATAGCAACGATATGAATAGAAGGAAGAAAAAAAGTATGTACCCCGAGTCCGTCCGAAAAGTATTTTTGGTACCTCACTATAGATAGACCCACCCCGGCATGCTGTACGGCAACAACGCAGCAGCAGCATAGCAACAATACGAAAAGAACCAAGCTAAAATACGAGAAAAAGTAGTTCGTACGCAAAATGCAGGAGCAAAACGACCAAAATATTTTTTTTACGTATAAAAAAAAAACATTTGGGTACAAAAACGGCCAACAAAAACAATAATCCGCGTTGGCAGCAGCAACACAGCAACGATATGAAAAGAAGGAAGAAGAAAAGTATGTACCCTGGTATGCCGCGATCACAAAACCTACGGAAATTCAGTGACGATACAGAAATATGTAAACACACAAGTGCAGCATGATGTACAGCAACAACGCAGCAGCACCACAGCAGCAGCAAGCAGCAGCATAGCAACGATAGGAAAAAAAATCAAGCCAAAAACGAGAAAAAGCAGTACGTACGCAAAATGCAGGAGCGAAACGACAAAAATATTTTTCACGTATCAAAAGAACCATTTGGGTACAAAAACGACCAATAAAAAACAATAATCCGAGTATATACGAACATTCAGTGGATATTGCGGCAGCATTAGCAGCAGAAGCAGCTACAGCATTAGCAGCAGCAGAAGCTGCAATGAATCGCCGCAGCGTTGGCAGCAGCAGCGTTGGCAGCAGCAGCAGCAGCAGCAGCAGCAGCATACGTAGCAACGATATGAAAATATGGAAGAAAAAAAGCATGATGTACCCTAGTACGTCCCCGGTGGCTTGGTAGGTGGTCCGCGTGCCTATCAAGATCAATTTCGTGGGTTCAAATCTCACCGAGTGCATGCTCGTAGGGACTTTTTCTTGCATAAAAAATTGATAAGCGGAAAGCGCGAGAGCGTGAGTTAGCTACATTCGATGAAAATCGACGAGCAGTGGGAATGCTGAACCCTATGCGCGATAAAAAATAAAGGCACGTACCGGGGGGGAGAAGGGAAGACACCTGTGACCACGGCTTGTCCAGAAGATCGTCGAGGGTAAAACCTCCTACGAGTGGGCTGGAAAGTAGAAGTGATGATGAAAAAAAAAACAAAAACAAAAAAAACAAAAACAAAAAAAAAATGCCGCCATCGCGAAACTACGGAATTTTATTGACGATCCGAAAATATGTACACTTCCAGCATGACGCACGGCAACAACGCAGCAGCACTACAGCAGCAGCAAGTGCACAGCAGCAGCAAGTGCATAGGAGCAGCAGGTGCACAGCAGCAGCACTCATGGCGTGGCGCTGACAGCAGCAGCAGCAGCAGCAGCAGCAGCCGAAACGAGCAAAGGGGATACGTAGGGTCACCAAAACATGTACACATAGAAATCGTGCGCACCGAAAATGCACCACAGTAGCAGCAGCACTCACATCGTTCGGTGCAGCGGTGACGGCGACAGCTGAATCCTTCGTTCCTTCGTTCACGTCCCGCAAACGGTTGTGCATGTGCGCGTTCGCGTGCACTGTGTAAGAGGAGCCGACACAACGCACGAAGGGGAAAGAACGAGCATGGATGAGTCCAAAAAATAAAAAACGCTTTGAGGTAGGTTTGTATGCAAAAAGGCAATTGAAAACCCCCAAAAAACGTACTGGCAACAGACAGCATTCATAGACCCAAGACACTCACCACTGTCAGCAGTCTCGAGGGAGTACGAGACAGTCCCTTCCTTGATCGGGCAAGCACATAACTCGCAGTTGGTTGCCCAATACAGGATGATCCCGCCACCATCGCACATGAGATCCTCGCAGGTGGCGAAGGCCACGTTTTTGCCACCAGGCGCGGAGTTCTTGGGCAAGTAAGTAAGTGCTGGTCCGTGCACCGGTCGCAAACAACAGTCGGCACCAGGTCGGTCTTTGTCGTTGCCGCTCTCTTGCCAGAGGGCGAGGACCACGCGCCTCTCGACGAGGGGGAGGTGAGCTTAGGGGGCGTGGAGAAGGGAGAGGCGGGGGTTGCAGCACAGCAGCAAGCAGCTTGGCCGCCTACAGCTGCATCTAGATGCCGTTCGTCGAAGGCGAGACGCCTCTTCTAGGCGTTGTGCGAAGAGCTGTCTATTGTCTATTGGTTGCAGTTTGCGAAGAAAGAAGAAAGGTTGTTTGGCTGTTTGGCTGTTCGGCTGTTTCAAAGAAGAAGGGCTGTTTGCGAAGAGCTGTCTATCAGTCGGTCTGTCTGCCAAGAGCTAGCAAGTGACAACGACCTCAAAAATCGTAATTATAGTTGTATCTATATAGTTTTTTGCATGTACCGTAGGTCCTATTTACTATGGTCCCCCGTAATAGTGACAAGCGGCTTGAAGTCACCTTATGTATTGCCGTACTCGCCCTATAGCCGAATAGCACCTAAATAGATACCAGGTAAGGCGCAAACGCCTTATATAGGTACCATGCCTGAATAATCAGGTGCATCGCCTTGTATTATAGGTAATTCCAGCCATGTACCAAACACAGCAGCTTTTGAGTGCCAACTTTCAGATTGGGAGCTGCGAGAGAACGTGTGTCCTATCGTGTTCCCATGGCATGTTTTTTTCTCGCAAGCTTGACGTCTATCGAAATGGAGTTAGATCGTGATGATCTGCGATGGAGGGCAACCTGCGAAGGAGGGCAGCTATTAATAGCTGTGGACGTACAGTATACACAATGAAGCCCGCTGCCTTTTAACATATTATCGTCATTTATTGCAGCATCGTACCGTACTGCACCTAGGTCCAACACGCCTTGCATAAATCCACGAAAAACGCCGCAGACACGGATACACTTAAATACTACGAGCTAGACATCAGCACCGCCCTGACGATCCCCGAACATGATGTGTACATGTATTTTTCTCTGCGATGCACCTTTAACGTCCACTCTCTTGGCCGGTCTCTTCTAGGCGTAGGCCCTCACGGAAGCTAGTTTTGGCCGGCGTAGAATGGGGGCTACTGTCCCGTTTATTACCGTAGTCCCGTTTTGGGGACAAAAAAGTCAGTATTTGACTGGTTTGTCCCCAAAATCGGGACCGACTGCAGTTCTAAATGGGTTAAGGCGGGGGGTGAATCAAGGTTATTGATTTGCAACCGCGCAGAGTCACTCGGGCGAGGGGCCGTCCAATATATTTGGACTCACACGGTTTTATGGTTTTGGTTTCGCGATATGTACCGCCATGGGCTTGGTTGTCAGGTTCGCCAAAACAAACTGGTTTCAAGTCCAGTTTTGAGCGAGGCAAAGGACCACTCGCCCGAGTGGCCTAAAAAAACGGTACGAAGTGAGGCTAAAGCCAATTAGATTCCTTCTCATAGGACCAACCACACGCGGGCCACGCCGAATTCTCCGATGTATATTTTATTATTCGACGAAACAAAACACATGGGTGCGGTAAAAGCGGCTCAGGAAAGAGAGATGTATTCGGACGGGGGAGAGGGCATGATTATGTGAGGTCGTGGGTTTCGTCTTGGAGGAGAGATGGATTTGAACGGGGAGGGGGGGCGCATGGCGTCTCGTCGTTGCTGCTGGCTTTGGCGTACTCTCGCAACTGACCGACGGTCGCTAACATACCTGAACAACCATATATATTGCACGGGGAGCTGTAGTAGCAGTTGCGAGAGCAGTGCACGGTTTGTGTGGCGAGGGGAGGGGTGGTGCCTTCGTCTGACTTGATATTTTTTTTTCATGTCGGATTCGTCCGAGTAAGGCGATCGCTCGCCTTCTATAGGTACTATTAATAGTGCGTATATAGCTGTATGTAGTACCTATGCAGGGCGAGCTATATATGCGCGGTACCTATATAAGGCGACTCGCCCTGCATAAGCTCCTAGTCATGTCAAGCTATCTTAGGTAGGTCGCCTTCTAACTGTACTCGCCTAAAAAAGTATCCCTTACGACGGAACCACCACTGGACACAAATCTCGATCTCTACGTGGTTTTGGTTGGGGGCAATTCGTCTCAATCTGTTCAATTATAGAGCCATGTATTGGCCCGAATCTATCCGCCGGCCAATCATGTACTCCGCGTGATTTTATACAGCCAATTATTCTGCTCGAAGAACGAATATATCGAAGGGATTGCGCAGGCGGCGTCGCGAGACCATTAGAGTGCGTTTTTCATGTGTGTGGGCAGTGCCATAGAAGGGGTGGTGCCTTATTTTTTCAGTTCCTCACACGAGAAGCTCAACATGCGGCAGGCGGCAAAATATGCTCAAGGCGAGACTACCGGAAACGGTAGGGCGAAAGCAAGACATTGTGCCGTATGAGCTGTTCACAGTGGAATTTCGACTAGTGGAGCATACTTGGTGCTACAGTTTGACATTCATCGTACGTACGCCACCAGAGGGCATACAACCTACGCATATATAGCTTTAGCCGATGTTCAAAGGCAGTACAATTTTCCGGAACGAGTAGATGCCTGCGTGGTTTGCGCGTGGCAAGCTAGAGGATGAGTATTGCGCAAGTAATAGTTGTCCCTATCAGGGAGAACTACGAACAGGTATACTATTCAATCATAACGCATTTCCAGCCGTGTTTTGGGCGATCGAAGAAACAGCGATAAATGAGGAAGGACGGCAACGACGGTCGACTCCTTCTCTTCAAGAGCATCCTCATGTGGTAATATTGGGCGGTGTTCGTCGATGGTATGTATTGTTTGGACTTTGGAAGCGAGGCCATGATTGGATCGAACAACTCCACCGGCCTGGTGTCCTTCGAAAAATCATACCTTGTAGCGAACCGCTTGTAAACGTCCGACCAGCGCCTTGAATATGTTGTTGTGTCCACCACCTCGGAACGATTGATGGTTAAAATTCTAAACCTTTTAACCGTGCTGTGTTTTTAGGAGAAAAGAACTAGCGCGTACAGCTTACGCCGGCGTCCACGGCTCCGCTCTTTATTTACTCTAGGCCGCCAATGATGTTGCACAGTAGGATCCACTAAACAAAGACAGACTGCTGGAGCAGACAGACCCACTACTTGATTACAGTGTGGTTCTAACAACGAAAAACACCAGTATGAGCAATCCTTAGAACTCCATCATGACACCACCCTTTAAACGCCTCGAGCTAACCCTCTTAAGGAAAACTGCAGTCCCGTTTGTGGGGAAAAAACACTTGAGAATTTGACTGGTTTGTCCCCCAATACGTGACTGCAGTCCTAAAACGATTAAGCCCATTTAGGTGGCACGTAGTTCAGAGCTCGCCGCTGAGCAAGACTGCATATCCAGTTTTCCCAGCGTCCCCCATAACGTGGGCCTTTTCATACTCCTGTTGGAATTTTCCTTAGTAGTGGGCCTATGTGCTGTTGGGGCCAGCGGAAGATGAGGTGTTCGCCACCTCCTTATTAATGCGCGGGGGGATGCAGGCTTTTTCCCGCTATCGTGCCGAAGATCCGAGGATGCAGTTCGGGAAAAGCTTCGAACGCAGGAAGTGAATAAGACAACAATACGTATGCGACGACGATAGGGCGACTTCGAGCAGTGTTGCTAGTTGTCGCTACGTAGAACGAAGATGACTGAATAAATTTAGATGTATACATACATATTCGTTTTGTAGAACATGACCCCGGATGAATGAATGACGTCCGGCGAAAGATTATAGGAAAAGGAAGAGCGATATACTCTGCAATGTATGCCAGAAATGAATTTTTGGCAAGAAATCTACGCGACAGCGCCTGCACCAACGTGCGGCTCGACGGTATTGGGCCGTGTATTCCTTCCATGAATTGGCAGTTTAATGATGTGGGTTTATGAAATGCATGGCACCACGCACTGGGTAGTGTGCTGTAAGTCTCCTTGTTCCTGGGCGCGCTTCTCCCCCGATGCCGGGCCTTGCTTACTGTAGAATCAGAACCCAACCAAAGACAGTTTCGTGGGAAGCAGCTATTGTATGTGCCCATCATTCAAACCTCCAATGTTATTTGAAGAGACAAACACACAAGTGGTTCGCTTGATCACACACAACATAAGGCCGCGGCCCGGCCCAGCCCATGACAGTTTCAAATCTTCAAGGCCCGGCCCGCCCGACCCACTACATTAGCAGCGAGTCGGGCGGACCCGCCATTTCCGTGGGCCGGCTTATTGATTCGCCGGGCCATCCCGTGGATTCGACAGGGCGGCCCACGGGCCGACCCATGTGTTATCCCATATTTAAAGGTACTGACGTTCTCTTTTTATATAATTTCTCTGTTTTTTCCAAGGGTACAGTCCCCAAACAAAACATCGACACCCCACTTTGTTTTCGAGTCCCAGACAAGGGATGCATACTAAAACCAAAGTAAACACACCTGAAAAAAACGCGTTTTATTTACTTTCTGACTCAACATCTCAACCCTCTAGTTCGTTCCCAATCCCAGCAACGTAGCGAGTTTGCCCCCGTCCTTCTCCTTTTTTTCATGCACCCCGGATTTTTCGTTTTTTTCTTCGCTCTGGCTTCCTTGCGACAAGCTGCTTCCGGCCCATGAGGTACGCATACCCACTACCCACACAGTTCTGCTCCACCAACGGCCCAGTCCGATGGCTTCTGTCCCGGCTGGTGGACCACCACCACTCTTTCAACTGTTGCGATGCCCGCAGCAGCGGCAGCACCCATCTGTTGCTGCAACACCTACCTGCTGCTGCATTAACACCTATTAATAGATGCTATCGAGCTAGCGTTGTCATCCGAAGAGAGCAAAGACAGCGACATATATCTTGTGGCGGGGGCTTCCCATCCATGCCACGGCAGCAATGCTCATCATCCCCAGTTCGGCAGCGAGACACACGGAGGTGAACGTCGCTGCAACTTTAGGTCAGAAGATGTCCCTTGTCTGGGTCTACTTCTCGAAGTTGTCACCAGCGGTTACGCCCTGGCCTAACCACGGTAATAACGTCACACGTTGCCTTCGTCGCCAAGACGGCAAGGAGCATCCTCTTTACGCTCACAACAGCACCAAGGCTTTGACCAGATATTTACGCAGGGACCACGAAGCGGCTAGCGAACTGGTTCTCGCCGTGGGGAGCAGATGAGCATAGGCGAAGAGTCAGCGCACAAAGGAAATCGTCAAGGCATCAGGTAGTGCACAACAATTCATGGGTCGCGGCCCGGGCCGGCCCACGAAAACAGGTAGGCCGCCTCACGGGCAGGGTAGAGCGGCCCATATATAGGTCACATCTCATTGTTCACGGCCCGGCCCGGCCCGTCAACTTCGAGATGGTAGGCCGCGACCTGACCCGGCCCTTCAAACGACTTTGATCCTGGACCGCCGCCCGGCCCGGCCCATAACTTGTTCATATTTTCATGGCCCGGCCCCGCCCGACCCATCACATTTTCGACTTTCGCGGCCCGGCCCGGCCTAGCCCATCACATTCTTGAAATATTAGGTCCGGCCCGGCCCGGCTAGGCCCGACCCATCACAATTTTCAGACCGGCCTCGCCTGGTTCGGTTCGGACCACCGGCCCATGGCAAACACTTTTTCAGGCGCTCTTCCGCAGGGGGCGCGGCATTCAACGACCCCCGGCGGTAAAGTGATGATCGAAAAACAGAAAAAAAAATACATCACCGGGTGTGCTCATGTTGAGGGTGTGTGTTGAGGGAGGGGCGCTCGCTCTATCGTACGTATACACTGTAAAACGGTCCACAATGAGTGACGACAATATGAGAGATGGCGCAAACAAGCCTGGTCTTCGATAGACTCGAGCACTCGCAGCAGCAGCGAGCGATCGTTAACTCTTCAGCGGTTCCGGGAATAGTGTATGCGATGCGGCAGAGCGCGAGTATCAAGCAAGAAAAGAAGACGAGTGCGTATTAAATGTGAACATCAGTATCCCAGCAATATTTCCGATGCGAAGGAAATACCCGGTGTGTTGCGGAACACCGTAGGGCGATGCACATCTCGTTCGTGCCAGACGTCGGATGATACGACAGGCACAGCATGATCATGGCATGACTCGAGAGGTCTACGTTGTTTACATTTGTTTTTTACTCCCATAAAAGTCAGCCGTGTGAGCAAAATTTGCTTCCGTTAACTTCACTTTCTATTTTACTCCCACATAATTGTTTTTGCCTCCATGGGACTTGTGTCGCTTCCATGGAAGTACGTGAGAACGTCCACCAATCATGGTCCACCAATCATGGATTAGATCAGGGTAGTTGGGTCCACAACATCTGTTGTCCTTGTTGTACGCACTTCCTTCCATGCAAGTTGCGACGCATTTCCATCGGAGTATACTTGAAACGTCAGCGCCAGCGAATTTACTTCCATGGAAGCAAACCACCTCCGTGGAAGTAGTTTGTTTAACCCATTGATATGCTTCTGCTGACATCGAAATATATGATACACTTTCTTCATGGAAGACGTGAAAACTTCATTTATTGGTGAAGGTGGAAGCTTTCACCAAATGCCGACAACCGAAGCTTCCACACCCACGTCCTGTAGAAACTACCATCAGCTTCCACAGGAATCCGCCGACTGCCCCAATACTTCCACTGGTGTTCGCGAAGTTCCGATTATGGTTTGGCTTGGCCTATTTCTACTCTCCCGATCTCAAACAATATTCAATTCCCTAAATAAGGACCCAAAATCGGCTGATATGGCCCATATCCTCATAAACAAATCGGACTGGGTTTGGCTTCTCGGGTTTCGATTAGGATCGTAAATTTATTGGCCAGCATAACTCCGAGTTGCCCCGGACTAATGAAAACATTGTATTCAGCAAGAAACTATAATCATCTACGTCACGTACTCATTCATACGTACGGCGTACCCCAGCAGCCAGAAGGAGAGAGGCATGATACATGGGCTGCCTCACACCATCAAGCTAGCTAACATAGCGCACGACCCATTCGGGGAGTCCGTGTCAACGCCAGGCCCCCGCAAAGGCCGGCAAAGTCATGCGGCAATATGCGTCGGAGGGCTGGCAGGGTGCAGCTTTAACATCGTTGACTGCGCTGTGTGCGTTGTGGACTGCTGCTGAAGTTGTTGCTCTGCTGTGCTGCTTGTTCTTACTGCGGCAAAAAAGTAGTGGTACTCTGGTCTCAGGGGCGTGTTACCGCACCACACGCACACCCACAGCGTGCCTGCGCACGCACAGCACGGCGGGCCCCGGTTGCATCGATCGGCACTCTGCGCGTGACTGCCATAGAGCACAGAGCGCACGCACACGCAGCGAGCCACGCAGCAGCAGCAGCGGGTAGCATCTCGCACGAAGCTGTTGGTGCTCCATTTTTTCGTACTTTCATTTCGTTATTTGTCGGTTGTTGCTGTGTACCAAATTCCTAGGATTTCATTTCCAGTTCAAAACCGAAATGCTCGTTTTGGGTTCCCGCAAGCAGTTTCAAACCCGATTCTGTTTTGGATTGGTGAATAGCCTCTGGTTCTTGACCCAACCATAACCTTTTCTTTCACGAACGCCTTACTTCCATGCAAGTAAATGTGGGAGAAATGAAATGTGGGAGAAACGTTCCCCTTCCACGGAAGTTGTTTCACTTCCATGGAAAACGTTTTACTTGCACGAACACTAAGGTGAAAATTACTTTCATGGAAGTTTTGTTTGCGACTATGGAGGTGCTTTAGCTCCCATCGAAGTGGTTTTTGCGTGGAAGTGTTTCTGCTTTCATCTAAGTGGTCGTATGTCCATGAAAGTAAAATTTACTTGCATGGAAGCGTTTTTGCTTCCATGGATAGCGCTTCCATGGATACATGTTTGCTTCCATGGTTCCTCAGATCAGGGTGACTGGTGTGAGGTTAGAAGTATGCTGCTGTTGGTGCTGCAGCAGGCCTTTTGCGCACCCGTGTTTCGCTCACGAGTACCACCCACCCCAAGAAGGGCACAGCGTGGTGCAGTCCAATGACGACTATGTGCCCTCCCGCGGTGGGGCGCGCTTTCTTTCCAGCACAGCTGGGTGCGGCTTTATTGTACCCGCGGCAGCAAGTAATTGTGAAATTTGGCCGGGAATCATTCATCCCCTATCGCGTTGCTAGTGGACTGCCAGGCGTTATTCCTGACCCCTAGGGGTACATACAGAAAACCAGGTAATACGTAAGGTAGTCGCAAAACAAAACTCGGACGAATCTCCGAGTCGATTTTATCGAAAAAGTGGACTGAGTGCAAAAAAAACGCCAAGCGATGCGACCATAGGGCAAGATTTTCGACAAGATCTTACAACAACAAAGAACGCACTTTGGGTTCTGTGTGTGTCCCATGGTCTAGCTGATGGCCGGCTGAGGAAACTTCATTCGAAGATGATCACGTTGCGTCTTGTACGGGACGGTATGGCCTACAATAGCCTCTTCCTCGTTATTGTTTTGGGGCGCGTCAGGATCCAGCAAGCTGACTGCGGCGCACATGTGGGAGAGGGCTTTTTGGTGGGGGCGGGGTGCACCGATGTCACGCATAGGCAAAATCGTATGACCATGGGCCCTCGCATCTCTACAATGCCGGGATGGACCACGTCGGGTTTTGACCGACCAGGCAGGCACTTCTTGCATCGAGCGCGAAGCACTGCCAAGTGTTCGGCGAGCGGCATGAAGGGCATGAAGGGCGTGAATGGTGGGCTACATCCTCATACCACTGTGAAGACCGCTTGCGAGGTGGACGTTCTTGTACATAGGTGACATCATCGAATGAGTGGGCGGGGTGGGGGTCCATTGAATTTTTTTACTGAAAGACATCTGGTCCTCATCACGTGTCAAACGTAAGGTATCTCGTGACGAGCTCTCGTACATACTTCCTTCGCGAGGTTGGAGCTGCCTTCCCGTCCTAGTAACAATCAGCTTGAACTAAGCTCGAATATTTTTGCAGCAAGTAGTGCGACGGCACACAAAAACAACTACTAGACATATGTAGTCCACGTACCTATTTCCTGTAAATTTCAGTTGGTCGATTACAATCTTGGATTGGACAGTGCGCTTCACGCTGTCAGACAGCGAACGAGCAAATGGGACAAGGCGACAGTACGGTTAATAACACCTTATCTAAATTTCACGCGGCAGAATACGCAGTTCAAGGCCGATATACGAAATACAACATTGGCCGTTGCTTAATCAACCCCAAACAATTTGCAGTGCAACACCAACAACTGTTTTCGGCCGTCGATGTCGCCGCTGACGTCGCCTCCACGATCACAGTGTTGCTGCTTCTGTGTTCTTCAAACATTCGTGTTCCTCGGAGACAAAATGTTTGCGTATCCGCCCCTCGCTTGGCTTCGATACTTAAATTGTGCGGTGGTGCGCTCCACATGACATAGCCCGTAGTACCCCGCAGGCTGACGCCTCTCCACCCCCGGCTATTATTAGGTGTAAATAATCGGTCCTTCTGTCCAACCTCGACCACCACGGGACGGGAGCTTTTAACCGTCTTTCGCTGCGTGGCTGCACAAGGTGGTGGATGTTGTAAGGCTTGCACTGATTGCCGTAGTGGTGGGTTAGTGTGTATACGTACCTGTACACTCGTAGTTCAAAAGAACCAATAGGTCACAATTGGCTTGGGCGGCAGGACGATTCCCTCTAGGAGAATCTCACAAGGTCCTGCCCACAACGATTGGGTCGAAGGATGGGCAGGCACGGTGGACCGTGTGTTGAGATCGAGTAACGGGTGCCTTTCTGAATTCCCATCTTTCTGGAGGGGAAGATCACGTTTTTTGTTTGTGCCATGCTGTGGATCTAGTACTTCGGTGGCCTTCACCCTGTGGGCAGATCTCAGTAGAATGTAAACACGTTTTCGTTCAGCAGCTATATGCCCCGCTTGCAGGGGTTGAACATTGTCCGTGTTAAAGGCCGTACAGTTCTCGAGTTCTACGTTGCACCTTGACAAAGTGTCTTCTATTACTGTGGTTGAGTTGCATTTACTCGAAGGACAGATATCAGGTGAGTGGCATTTACTCGGAGGATAGATCTCAGCTGAGTGGCATTTACTCGACTGACACATCTCAGCAGTAGACCAACGGGTTTCCGATAAGCATGCACGTCCTGGTTGCAGTGGTGACACATTGTCAATGTTAGAGGCCGCACAGCCCCTCGAGTGTCATTCAATACCTTGCGAAGGAGCCTCCAAAATCCACACATTTCCACACCCACCAGTGGTTGGGTGCATTTCCACCACCTCCCCCATCCCCTGACGTGTTGTTTACTCAAGCCCGGCATATTTGGAGTAGCAGGGAACACGAATTCAAGCACCCTAAACCCAAACAGCGAGATGCTCTGAGATGAGGTACAGCAAAACAAAGCGGTGAAGCGTCAGACTTGGCAATGGCGACGGGCTTTCAGCCACATTGTGGTGCTCAACACACACGGTACCCCAGGCGGTTGAAGTTGGCTCCAACCGACCGACCGTATGTGTTCCATCTACCGATACCACAGTAGTGGTGGCCGTACGGAGTCAAACGTTCCCGTTCGTGCATGTGATGCACCGCAACAAACTTGAAACCTTGGGGCAGGATCGCGCCTGGGACCGCTTTGCTTCTTGATGACACACGGGCATCGGTAAATAACCAGGCTGGGAATTGCCTTAGCACACGTCACCGACCATACTTATTCGTTGCCTATTCAAAGAGGGTTACAGTTAATGTACGAGTAGTTGCGTGCGGCAACTTGCGGACTTCTGTGCCTTCGTATCTGGCTGGCTCGTGTGCGACTCGAACTGTGTTTTCGTCACCCGGGGACTATGTTTGCGACTCCAAAGACGATGAGTGCGGTCTCACCAATCTACTATCACGGGGGACCATAGTAAATAGGACCAAACATTGTAATTAAAAATGGGCAAATATATAGGATTTTGTGTGTACCGTAGGTCTTATTAACTATGGTCCCCCGCAATAGAAAGTGTGCGGACGCGTGCAACGGTAGAGGTAGCGTTTTTTAGGTTAACTATTTCTCACAGCCGGGGCTCTTCGACTGAGAGACTGCCCGATATCGCTGGAAGATCCAGCGAGTTTCTATTCTTTTTCAACGAATCTCTGTAACATGGGATTGTTTGACACCTGGTTAAAAAAAAACGGTTTTGCTCGAGATCAGGGGTTTATAGAGCTCCTCAAGCCAGGAGCTTCAGAAAATACAAGGTGCACATCTATCGTCTATAGTATAGCGTGCCACCTGCGCAACGGTTTAAATACAATCGTGCTGCGCACGTGTCACACACCCCTTCCCGTTGCCCGCCGGACACATCCCTTCTCTACGTCAGCAGCCTAAGATAGGCTGCTTGGTGTGAACGATGCCGAAATTGCACTTGTTTGTTAGCCCACAACCATGTTTCGCTCGTACACCCCCTTGTTTCAAGATTGCGGTCATCCCGGTCCGCGCACGGTTTGCAAACCAAACTACTACATGCCCATACGAGGTTTACAAAACAATCTGCCTTCGTTTGCTCGAAGGCTTTGAAGCAGCCGCTACATAGAAACGCCTCCATATATGTTGAAAACAGTGTTTTTTGTTTTTTGCCATCAAGAACACCTTCAAAATATTGCGTACAAGTAGAGATTCTTGGGTGCGGTTCTCACTTTCGAACCTGTTTGCGGTATTCACGCGAGGTCCGCATTTACGTTTGCCCTAGCGCTCATCCCCGCATTGTTTCCCCCTTTGATGTGCCAGAACGGGGTTAAATAGTAAATTCTTCAAGGCCAGTTACCTTGCTTACTTTATGGAGTTACCCTGATCTATCACGCGCACCCCATTTGAGAGGCGTGACATCACTTCTTCCGGCAATCCTAACCTGGCACACGTTCTGATATCGGCTACGCATGAACTTTATCACACGACTCAATGTGGCGCCTTTGGCTGCTGCTGTCGCGTTGTGGCTCTTCTAGCTATAAATAGAACGATCTTAAATTGCTATTGCCCTCCATGAAATGCATTCGAGCGCTGTTATTAGTTTGCTTGTCAGTTTTGTGAAGTCGGAGTTGGAGTTGGTGAGAGTGCCGAGAGCGACCAGCCGGCACCGGCACAGACGGCACTCCAGCAGGTGAGGTTTGGCTCGGACTGAAACGTCTGCATTTTATCCTTGGGAAACCAAGAAACAAAGGCTCGCGCGCCTCATTATTATATCCGAGCGGGTACTGCATTACAGTATATAGTAGTATGCCAGTACAGCAGTACGATAATACGGCGGGAGTAGGACGCCCCATCCCCCAACAGCCACTAGAAGGTTGTGGCTTGCCTGGTCCATACGTCGGTAGTGTTTAAGGGAAACTACGTCTGCCGATATCTGTATAGCGCAGAATGTCTCCCCTCGCCTTTAAGAAGAGCCCACAGCTCACGGCTCCGGCTTCGAGCGATGGAAACCGGAAGCCTACCCTTCCCTACGTACGGAAAGACGCACTCTGTTTAGGAAGCATGCTATCGTAACGTCATGTAGAGTCCAGGTGGTGGAGGGTCAGTAGGTACAGCTTGCAAGATTTGAAACTTATATATTTTCTGAAATCGGGGAGACGACACATAGGACGTCACAAAAGTGATCGCCAGACGAATCGACCGAGTATGTCTGTACAACACAGAGAAGCGCAAAGTACAAGCGAATTATAATGTCCCCAACAGGCAGTTAAAAAGTAGTCGACAGCCGAAGGAATAGACAGAAGATGTGTGCACCACACAGAGGAGCGCAAAATGAAAGCGAATTAAACTTTTTCGTGATGTTGGTATCAATAGTAGTGATGCACCAGACTCTTTCACAGCCTACTATTACTATTAATAGAAGAGTGGGAATGACGAACGTGACAGATCTACGGCGGCACAGGGTTCTGCAGCGGGGTTTCTAAGCATTGTTTGCGCTTGTACGGACGACTGTTACAAAGTAATCGACCCAACTCGTGGTCGTACTGGGCGGGGATATGGGATCTTCGACGCGGCTCTTTTTCAGTTTGTAACCGCGTGAAAGAAGCACAATCAATTGCACGGATACATGCGACCGCGTACGTAGATGTTCGTCCTTGCTGGTTCAGCACAATACAGAAGAATCTGTATGCCCCCAGCATGATTCATCGCAGATATGACTACAGTATCACTGAGGTCGCTTCTGGGCATTTTTGTTTCATATTGTGGCACATCCTGGCCCACCAAAAGCGCACAGCACACAGCACAGCTCTCCTGCTGCATGCAGCCACACAGCTCTGCACCAACAACGCATTTTTCCTAATACGGGAGACCATAGTAAACAGGACCAATTACTGGTACTAAAATAGGGAAAAGTATAGGTTTTTGGGTGTACCCGTTGTCCTATTTACTATGGTCCCCCGTAAATAGTGAGCGAGCGTAGCGGGTGGTTACACCGCCATACAGTCCGAACCTCCAACGTAAGTTCAACCCGCTTCGCGGCACAGTATGAACTCGCAGCCATCACCCTGCAACATCAACCAGCTATGTCGGCGGCGCTGAGGGCCATCCAGCACTCGTGACTCAACCGACAGCCTCTCGTAGGTACTGGAAGTATATGACCACGATATTTCCCCGACTTCTTGTCGAGCACACGCAGCACATCAAACACCACAATGCACAGCACAACCCGGCGCATAGACCACAATTCCAACGCCCCACCCAACTCAAGGCTAACTAGCGGATAGTAAGCGTTCACACGATGGCGACCAGCCTGGTGAACTCTGCTGTCCCAGAGACCTGACACGCTCGTCGAGTGACTGCTCTCTTGTTCAGCCTGTGCGGCCTCACAACTGTTTTCAACGCCGCCGGCATTGCTGCTGTTGTTGCAAGGTGATAGCTGCGAGTTCATACGATACAACGAGGAAGCGGGTTGTACTGGGTTGATTCGGGGATTTGGATTGTATGGCGGTGCTATATGTGCGCCCCTGCTGCAGAGGCTGCTCCTGCTGCATATGCTGCTGCAGCTGCGGGCTGTGCTCGTATGGTTGGGCCCTCGGTTCAACAGCATTATCCTTGATATCGGGCATGCTCTACTCGTGTCCTCGTATGGTTGAGCCCCTCCGGTGGTGTAGGTAGAGTATGGGCATGGTATGGTGCGTGGTACGGTACGGTGTGGCATGGTGTGTGGTGTGGCACGGTATGTGATATCATATGTTGGTATGGTATGAGGGTACGGTTTGTTGGTGGATACACTACATGGAAAAATCGCGGTATGTGATATGGCATGTTTGTGATATGGTATGATCTCACGGTGTGGTGGATGTATAATAAGCTAAATATTGCCTAATGGTATGGTATGTTTCAGTATTTGACGTCCGTAAGAGTCGAATACGTTGTGCGAATATCAACGATCTTACATATCGATCACTGGAACGTGTTCGAAAATACAAGACATGCAGACAGACGGACACACAGACAGACACATTTGCAATTACCGAAACAGAGACTCCGCTTTACAAACTGAGAACTATTAGTAGATGCGGCTGTTTCGTGATGCCACTTCATGTAGAGGGCGTACTTGGTATGTACGTCGTCTATCTTGTAGTAGATAAATTTCGCGACTTGTGTCGTTCGAGAGGAACCGGTAGACCGGGACTGAAGGCGATACTTTCCTTGAGGAGCTGATTTCATTTCCTATACAGTCAACTGGCGGAAAATTCAGAAATACATCATTGTAGAGCAGGGCACGGGTTGCGCTGCTATTCCCTAGGTGTTACCATATAATAAACGTTGGACGGAGGTATGGAAATTCTCTTGCGACGTAGATACTTGCTACGTAGAATATCACTTGTTTGAAGATGCTGTTATCGCCGCTATTTCGAAGCAAAAAACAAAACGTAATATCACAGTCGCATCGCGCAGATTGCGATGACCTCGACGTGTCGCGAACACACCCATGACAAATAAAACGCCACACAGTAAAGCCAAGATGACAAAAGGCATACAAGTAGACTGCTCGCCGATGATCGTTACGTACATGCACCCCGTAAACAACACTCTGTCGACCAAACAGATAACATAAATGTAGCTGCGCAGAGCTCGAAGGGCTGGACGCGCCTGCAACATTTCTGCCAAATGCGTTCTAGCAAAAAGAGGAAAAGAAGAAGACAGGCAGTCCTAATAGTCGAGAGGCAATATCACACAAAAAAATAAAACGTTTCAACACACATGTAAAGAACACGACAGACGCTCAAGGCGGCGGTACGTCGGACTCGAGTCGACAGGGCCACTTCGTAGTGAGCAGGACTTTGGTAAGGCGAAGGCATGATTGGTCCTTGTCTAAGTGCCTTGATTATCTCCAAGTGTTCTTGGCTTGCGAGCTCATGGAAGCTAGTACAAGGGTATGCTGTCGTTTGTGACTGGGGAACAGGCAATGTCTTAGACTTCCGAAGGTAGGCATACATATGCTGGCAACCATGATACCACTCATCGTAGAAATCATCGCAAGACGTGGTACCCCCCCCCCCCGAGTATACAATCGTACTTCAACTGCCGCCCTCTTGAAGGCAACTGGGTCACGAAATGGTTCGGAACGGAATACATGACAGCTACGGGGCAGTACTCAACGCCTATCATCAAAATGGGTGACGGTGGCGGCGGCTCTCCGGCGTCCTCGTAGATGTCTACACATGCAGACTCGAAGAAAACGCGATCTGGGGCGTTGTCCGCACTCAAAAGAAGAATCAACCATAAGGATGTGCTGACGTGCCGGGTGCAGCTCTCGTCGCAGAGGGGGGGCGGAGAAGGTCCAGGAAATGAGAAGTCGGAGGCGGCTCCGGTCAGGAACAAGGCATTGACTGCATCCTGGAGTAACTGGGGTGGTCCGTGCGAAATCAAGACTGATGCGGGATCTCGACATCGTGTACATTGGGATGCGTTTAACTCGATATGGCCATGGTCCTCGATATGGCAATCGGTAGTGTAGTGCCAGTTGAAGCCGAGAGCCGTCCGAGTGTACATGATACGAGCATGCCGTTCCACGAGGTCACCTGGCAATTCGCTGTTGGGGTGGAGTTGATCATCAGGTCGAAGGCTGATCGCTTCGTATATGGAGCCCGGCGTTCCCATTACGGATCCTAGGTCCGGTAGGCCGCTACTACCAAGGATCTTGTCACGTGCTTGAGCCAAAGAGTCCTGTATTCCGCAAAAGAATGTGACGCATACCGCACGAAATGATACAATAAAAGCTTTAGAAGACACATGGAAGCACAACGTAGAAGAATATATATATGGGTACTTGCGGGCGTCGGTAAGTATTGGGGGGTATTAGTACGACGAGATGTGGATAACAAAACAAGCACGAACTTACCAAGAGGGTGCGTTGGAGAGGCTTGCCGTTGAACATGCAGGCACGCACAGCCGCAAGAGTGGAGAAGAAGATGACTCCAGCTGGTGCTGCCTTGGTTGGGTTGGGGAGAGGGTGTTCTTCCCAAGCAGCTATAGCGGAGGCGATGGCGGCGTTGAAGAAGCAATTGTTGTTCTCATTGGCCGGCAGAAAAGGTAAAGGGCGGATGGAGCCGGTGTCTGTTTGTCCGTCGTTGGTGTGGGATGTATAACTAGCCGGAGGACTTATTGTGACCGGTCGGAATGTAGAGGGATCATCCAGCAACAAGTCTAGTGTAGCCTCGTCGAGGCGTTCGAGGTAGTTGATCATAGCCGCTACGTCGTCGTCCTGTGGATTGGTCAGATCGTCGAGAGTAACCGGCGACAGCAAGAACAGCTTGCTGGCATCGGTCGCTCGGGACAGAGCGACGTAGACAGCCGCGCTGTCCATATAGCCGTCTACTGGCTTACGAATGTCGAGCACAAGTTTAGGGATGGTTTCGCCTTGCGCTCGATAGACTGAGGAAAGAATGCCAAGAGACAGAGGCACCTGCATTCTGGTGATGGTGAATTTCCGCCTGCCTTTACCAACGATGGAAAACTTCCTGTTAACCGGACTGCAGCCGATGACACCTCGAGGGAGCCCGTCCAGCTTCAGCCCAGCTTTGTCGGCGGCGTCGATGTAGATGAGCACTCGCGTAGGTGGATATGCGGTAGTTCGACGACATGATATCCGGTGACCTTAATACGATGGTATGGTTATCGCGGGTCGAACTCGATGTTCACGACTACCGCGTCGGCGTTGTTCGTCACGCCGAGAAAGACTTATTGGGGCTGTTTGCTGAGTACGACAGGGGTACCAATCGCCAGGCACGAGATCTGCGCTAAATTACTCGTCTTGGAGTCGTCTACTTAACGAACGCCGTCGCGCAAGCCACATGGCCATTGGTCTTGGGGATCATTTTTTATGAGCGATGGAGGACGAAACTCTCTTCCTTCTTGCCGCACATTGTCGGATATCGTCGTCTCGACACTTTAGACAGCACTGCACGTATAAAACTTACACACATACTGTAATACAGGTACTTGTGCACGTAAAACATTCGGAGAGTTCACGATGTTTACGGGTTACTCGTATGAACATGTACGATGCGAAAAAGCACGGAGAGAGAAAAGTTCCCTGTGTCCTCTCATGTAATAATGTTTTGCCTGATTGGAACACGTTCCACCGCGGTCAAAAATAAAAAAAACGAACAGCAGAGCTTCCCCCTTAGCCTTCTACGCCGCCCGCCCGTCTCGCGACCACCTCACCGCCGATTCGGTCCGGATAAAGTTTTCCTCCCTCTCTGCCACAGTGAGCCCCGTCGTCCGCCTCGCGTGAAGCCCGGTGCTCACCGTGGCCCTTCTTCGCCACTTCGGCAAAGTTGGTGCTCAAACTGCATTGAAGGCTCTTTGAATTTTAGTTTGGTCGAAAGAATAAGCACCGCTTGAATATTATTTCGTATATCAAAACGACCCTTGTACTCGTATATGGTGCAAGCGGAGCCTCACAAGGAGGCCAGACAGAACCCATTCGTGCTTCCTACGTGTCTCGAGGCACACGCGACGCCTAGTCATGCAAACGGCGACCGCGCTCCTTGCAACACCCCCTCTACCTGCTAGCACCCGCTGACACCCGCTGCGGCGCCAGGCTCGCCCGCGGTACCGTGTTTTGAGTACACGCACGCGCACGAAACGAAATATAATGTAAAGCAAAGCTTGACTCGTACGGTACCTGGTATGAACACGAGTACAAGATGGCGCTTCTATCATCGAACGCGGTTTTGTTCGCAAATATAAGCTGTACCGGGACATTGCTTTTTTGCCAGAAAACGGTATAACTTGACAGAAAACGTCATATAACTTTATTTGGTGTGCCCTGATCACCTCGTTTTACTTTTTCGTCCCGTAAACTGGCAAAATTAGATGGTGTACCGTTTTTTGGCGTTTCCGCAAGTGAGACGGAAGTACATGGATTTTTTGCATAAAACGGTATACCTTGACAGAAAATGTCATCTAACTTGGGTTTGGTGTACCCTGATTGCCTGGTTTGAGTTTTTGTACTGTAAACTGGCAAAAAATTGCTGGTGTACCGTTTCTTGTAGGACATGAAATTAATTTAGCTTTTAGATAACCCTAGGTACACCTAGGGAATATAGATAGAACCTATGCATTTACATGCGTTTGCTTGCCATGGTAAGTTCAACGGTGAAAGAGAACACGCATGTGTTTGCGAGGACATTCCACTGAGAAAGCTACGCATGTAATGTGGCAATGGCGTCGCTGTAGTATTTCCAAATGAGCCATTAGGTTTTCCGATGCGGCTTCCATGGAGGGGGGTTGTTACGAAACAGGTACCAGCGTACCTGTTGTGCTCGTCAATGCTCACTAGAGACTGCAGCACAACTAAGCACGTATCATACCACAGCAGCCGTGTCTGTAGCAACAGTATAAATGTTGTTTTGTCGTTCTGTCATGTATTAGGTATGGCGGTTGGCGTGTGTACCAGCTCGTAGCTGGTGCGCCTAGACTCGATTGCCGATGGCCGGTCAATACACAGTCAAAATGCTCGAGGCAAACGTATAGCCACTGTTAGGTGACTTGTACGAGAAGCTTCAATAGAAGAGAAGAAGAATATGGTGTGGTGACCCCAAGCCACAGTGTTGATTCATTTGCTCAGCTGGAAGCTGATGATGGTGAGCAAAAGTAGAGTAGACAAGTGGGCGTGCAAACCCTCCTGTTTGTTGTTCCAATCTTGATGATCTTTAACAGATACATATACCTCCTACGACGACGTTCGTCAGGTGATGACACACTCGTACCCGATCACGGCCTATGACAACGTTCGTCAGGTAATGACACACCCAAAATCGACCTTTTATGGATTCCTTATACCGTCTAGCAGATTATGCCGTGTTATCCAGTGACGACAAAATGATAGGTACTGCCAAGTAACATCTCCAATACGGCTTCTCGTTACAATAACTCGTTTCATGCTGGTAGTTCCAGGCAAACAAAACAAAAAGTACGACCTCATATCGAGGTAATGCTACTTCTGCGCTACATGCCATACTTCAAAAAATGCACGCAAAAAGGCCATAATTGTTGCGGTGAAAGTAATCAACTTAAACTACTGAGAGCTAACTCACTCTGCTATAATATTCGGGGGGTTACACACAACAAGCAGATGTAAAATATCCAGCTCTGCTACTTTTCTGCAGAGGTTATGTAAGATTAGCTACCAGTCCAAGAATCATCAAACCGTGAACTACATTCCAGTCGGTTAAACGACAAAAGAATACTAAATGTTTGTAGTAGTCTCCAACAGTGAATTTGTTCATCATTCCGTAACAAGAATAGGAGTGAACAAACTATTAACGTTCCTGCCGCCCACAAAACAAACAAAGGATCGTGTTTTTGATACTGCCAGCTTAACGCTGTAACAAAACATACTGTTATCAGAGAGACATCCCCTCGTGTGTGCGAATCTCCTGTTTGGACTCATCTAGGTGGAAAGTTCTCCTGCTATACATGCTGAAGTTCTGGAGATGACGCACTCTCTTCAACTACACATTCGAACATAATGATTCGACTTGGTTACAATGCACCCTTGCTTGGTACTGTCTGCGATTTATCTTTTTAATCTTCCACAACACCGGTCATTGTACTGCACTGTAGGGAAGATGGACGGGATACGCTACCAATGAGTGCAAAAGATCCAGTGATCAGTTCGTTGACCCAAGGAAATGAAATTCTTATCCGCCCCGTACAAATTGAACATGCGACAACCTACAGCTTCGGTAAGGGAGACAATACAGTTCACACTTTCAGTGGCTTGACCTTGTTGGTGTAGACGTCGGTGGTCGTCCGATGCGCTTGGTCCGTCATTCTTTGCTTAGGACTTGAGGCTCAACTTATGTTGAAGTTGGAGAGGTAGTCTTTTCATTTCCCTCAAAACTGATGGTCGTCTCAGCTCCGCCTCCACTGTTAATTAAGCAGTCAGTGTCTGCTTCTTGGTCCCGATGTTGATGGGCTCTCCGTCCAGCAAGAAGAGGATTCTTGAAGTTGGCTTGCGGTTGTACACGAACGCCGTAGTCGCCAGTGGCTGTTGATCGTCCTGCGTCGATGCCGCAGAGCCCGTCCCGGGGTGTGCCCGTGGTTGTCCTTCCGCTATCGTGAGCGTGTGGACCTCTTTCAGCTGACGGTTTGTCTCTGTGTTCTCTGTTTTGGGCTCGGCTCCTGTGGAGGCACGAGCCAGACACAGCCCTCGAGAAGCTGACACGACCCCTGGTGAAGCAGGCGGTGATGTCTCAGCTGATACTCCGGTGATGCCAGACGATGATGATCCAGCTGATGATCCGGTGATGCCAGGTGATGATCCGGCGGATGATCTGGTGATCCCAGATGATGTTGATTCAGTGATCCCAGACGTGCACGCTCCGGTGATCCCATACGTTGATGCTACGATGATCCCAGACGATGATGATCCAGCTGATTCAGATGATCTGGTAATCCCAGACGTGGATGCTCCAGTGATCCTAGACGCTGATGCCCCGATGATTCCAGATGATGATGCCACGATTATCCCAGATAGATACTGATGCTCTGATGACCCCAGATGTCGATGATCCGATGATCCCGGGTGATGCTGCTCCGGGAAATGAATGGCAACGTAGTGTTTTGGTGGGGATTTGATTACCCAGTTTCCCCCCTCCGAGATCCGAAAAGGGTCTGTATTGGTGCAGGCGAAATCCACACACGTGTCCGGGGGGTCTTCCCCGATGACCTCTTGGCGTGCATGCTGTCGAAGGTCTCCTCGACGCTTGGATTGTGTACCGTACTGGCGGTCTCGTGATGCGGTGCATCCAGTGACTCCAGCCAGAGTGGAAGATTCAACCCCGGGCGAAGCAGCAGGAGATGCGTCCCAGGGTGAAAAAGAAGATGTAGATCCTGATGATGACGACGACACTCCAGCTTGTTGCGGTAGTATTCTAGTCTCTGACGATGGCGTTCCGGTCCCTGATGAGGAATCGTTAGTCCTTGGTGATGGTGTTCCGGCCCCTAGTCAGGATACTCCAGCTCCCGTCGATGATGCTCCCGCTGTTGTTGTCGACGACGTGTTCTCTTCCAGAAGGTTGCTTGCGGACGGTTTCTCGTCGTCGTTGACCGGAGGTGATATCGCGCTCAGTACAGCGCCGTTACTTTGCGGCGGGTAACGTTCCGAGTCGTCGTAAGATGTAGCCTTGTGTACAGAACACCATTTCTGCTCAGCTTCATCGTTGGATCCTGCCTTGATCTTGGGGAAGATTGTTTGTTGTACTTGTTGACTTGTTCTTGAAGAGCCCGCTGACCATTCCCGCACGTACAAGTCGAGTCTTCGTTTGCCCTGTCATAGTCAGAAATTACCCTGTCAAAAGAAGCCTGCGCTCCCGTGCCGGTCGTTTCTTCGGTTGGTCTGGGTTTCCCTCTGATCAGGCTTGCAATGTCTCGGCGCGCGACGCTGAGCACTACCGCCTGCCTCTTACGCCAAGTGCGAAAATCCCCTGGCTTGCCGCCGTCGGACTTCGTCAGTCCTTTGATAGCATTGGCGAGGTTGCCACTGTTATTCAATGCTGAGTCCCCCATGATGATGAGTAGTACTTGGCCAGGCGGTCATGTATGATACTACACCGGTAGTACCGTATGTACAGCAGTATCTCTTGGAGTGGCTGCCGCACAATGGCTCGGGGATCCCGAGGCTTTTAATATGCCGTATGTACGTATAATATAGCAGGACAATACTCGACTTTGGGTCGAGATTTTAGAGTCCAGACTATTACGGGGGTCCACAGTTAACGGGGCCAAATTTTGTTAGTAAAATAGGTAAACATATAGGTTTTTATGTACACCATAGGTCCTACTAACTATGGACCCCCGTTATAGCTTCGTATGAGAAATATGGCACGAGGTAAGATGTACACACACCTTCAACACAGCAGTGATGCTCGCTGGGTATCTCGCACAGATGACACAGTCCTGACGGCACTAGTACGGTAGCAGTTGATAGCAGACGCCTATCTATGCGGGACCCTTTGGATGCCCGCAGTGAAACTGATACCGCTCACTTTTACGTTTGAAGTTGGTGTCGTACTTGTATGATTCTACAGCAGTACGAGTAGTGCACTCAGGTACCTTATTAATAGCACTACTGTAGGTACCAGTACTGCTGCGTGAATAACTTGTCGTATCCTCCTCGCAGAAACTATTGAAAAAAAGCTCTCGTTCCAACAGTCGTGTGGGGTCACAGATCTACGTGAAGTGCTACAGTAGTGACGACTGCAAAACAAAAATCTCTCTGGGGTCGACGACCCTCTTGGAAATTTATCGAAGTCCAGCGCTCCTTTGACAGATATCAGAATACTTGTCGGGAGTTAACTTCTATGCCGCTGTAGTAACGACCGTCATGTAATCTCTCTGGGGCCGACGACCCTCTTGGAAATTTATCGAAGTTCAGCGCTCCTCTATCAGATAGCAAAATGCTTATCGGGAGTCAACTTCTATGCCACTGTAGTAATGACTTTCAAGCAATCTCTCTGGGGCCGACGGTCCTCTTGGAAATTTATCGAAGTTCAGCGATCTTTTAACATATAGCAGAATGCTTACCGGGAGTTAACTTCTATGCCGCTGTTGCTCAGAGTGACTGTGGCTTATGATCCACGAAATGGACTACACTAGACAGAGCTCCTTAACCCCAGCGGTGCTGTGGGTTGTGGCGAAGTGGTGCTTGACAGCGTACAGCAGACTCTTACTCGACGTGTTGATCGAGGTTTTGTATTTTCTAGGCCCCCTCGCAATGGAAGGTCCTGTCAGAAAATGGTGAAGTCAGGGACTCCTTTGACAGACAGCTATCACGCTTGTCGGGAGTTTGCTTCTGTGCCACTGTTGTAGTGACGACTAGAAAATAAATCTCACTGGCGCCGACGCCCTCTTGGAAATTCGAATTTCAGCGGTCCTTTGACAGATAACAGGGTTCTTATCGGGAGTTAACTTCTATACAGCTGTTGCTCAGAGTGACTGAGGCTTACGATCCACGAAATGTACTACGCTCAGCAGAGCTCCTAACTTTCAGGCGTGCTGGGTTGTGATGTGGAGTTGCTGTTGAGCAGCGTACAGCGGTTTCACTCGAGTTTTGCTCGAGATTATTGGTCCTCGTCTATGAAAAGACAAAGGGGAGCAGGTGAGATTTTCACAGCTCCTTACGCGGTGGTGCGCTGTGGGTGTCTCTATCGTAGTTACAGCAATTTGACTACAGCAGTAGTGAACTACAGCAGTAGTGAACCAGACAGAAGTAGTAGAATGCCCTACGCAGGACCCTCTTAGAAGCACGCGGTGTCGGTACCACGTGTAACTCACGTTTCAACGAAGTACGTAGACCTTCTATGTTTGGTTCCTCTCGTCGTGGAAGAAGCTCCCTTTTCCGTACGTGGCAGCAGGTTTCTTGATCTTGAAAAAATCCAGTCCTCCTCCTGCTGTATAGCGAGCCAGTAGCAGTTCAGGGTGGCGGACTTGGGCCACCGTTGCTAGTAGCTTGCCGCGTTTACGCGTTTCGAGGCTCATAACCTATTAGGTATGCGGTTGGCGTGTGCACCAGCTCGTAGCTGGTGTGTACGCCCAGACTCGATTGCCGATGGCCGGTCAATACACAGTCAAGATGTTCGAGGCAAACGTATAGCTACTGTTAGGTGACTTGTACGAGAAGCTTCAATAGAAGAGAAGATGGTGTGGTGACTCCAAGCCACAGTGTTGACTCATTTGTTAAGCTGGAAGCTGATGATGGTGAGCAACAGTAGAGCAAACAAGTGGGCGTGCAAATGGTCCTGTTTGTTGTTCCAATCTTGATGATCTTTAACAGATACATACACCTCCCACGACGACGTTCGTCAGATGATGTGCTACAGCGGGTGGCGCCAGAGAGGGAGGTTCATAGCGCTGTGACTGTCGTGACCAGCGCTATGGGGAGGATAATACGGCTCGAGATCACTGTCCTGATCAGGGTCACGCGTCGGGTCTATTCGATAGGCAGAGGGCAAGCTTTGGTTAGCATCCTCTGGGCGGATCTTATAGGGGCAGGGAGGATCCCCGGTGTGGGAACGCCTTCGGTCTCGGGTACAGAGCCAGCAACGAGGTTCCGGGACCACCCGGTGTTTACAAAACACCACCAAGAGTGCAGAAAGAAAGTCAAAGCCAAGCGATCTGTGGTACCTGTCCTATCGACCCCCAGCCCCTTGGGCCCTGCCTTGCCCGTCGTGCCCGTCATCGTGTCTGTGGTGCTACGTTGAGTGTTCACGCTGACTGCTTGCATTTTCCGCATTGATCGATCCACGTTCTGCGTGACCCGATCATTACTGCTTGAAGGCACTTCCTCGAACTCCCAAACAACAGGTGAGCCGGCCTCAGAGATCTAACGAGCGCAGGTTCTTTTTACGGTCTGAGAGCTGTACCCTGCTGTAACATGATGAACCCAGGCTGATCGAAGTGCATTGCAGGAGATCGGAGTGTTCGAAAAACGTGTGCAAGAGATCGGAGCGATTGCAAACTTGTGAAATAATGTCATCGTGTTCTCTGTATAAATCCCACGTTTGATCTTGCATAATACTTCATTGCATACCAGTTACTTCGTATATTCATACATCCACATGTTTTCGTTGTTGCCTGCCTTGTATGATGGTGATACGTGCAATATGCTGTCATGTATTCACGCTGCCAATGGTGCTCTGCTTGTTTGTTTCGTGAGGCTTTGAAGATACTTATCTGGTCAATGCATGCAGGCATACTCGTTGCTCGTGCTCCGTTTGCCTGTTGCTCGTGCTCGTCTGTTCGCTCGTTATTCATGATCGCACACTCATGTATGTTCGTTAATAAATGACTGCATGCTATTGACCACATGTTGTCTTCAAAACCGAATGCAATCGACAGGTATCGATACAAGCCAAAGGTGCCGTACGTACTAAAGCACGCATGCTCTCGTGTACCGTTTGCCTGGTTAGGTGATACCGGAAACTAACAACGTTGAGCCTTACGCCGTTTGGGCGTACGTAACCCTATAAAACCATGAACCTCTGGACAACACCGTGCATTGTCGGCTGGCAAACATAGAACTTTCAAGAAAACCATATATATTTTGGTGACCATTAATAGTATTCTTGCCGCGATGCTTGTAGACTACATCAGTAGTAATAGACCAATCGTCGTATTATGCACACCAAATGGAAAGTCCGACGCACGTTTGACCCTCTTCGATGTCTCCGGTCGTACCATTTTCTGTGTTGTATACCAACCGAGCGTTGCGCTCGAGTATCAGGTACAACACTTGAAGGACTGAAAAGCCAAGTACACGAGGAAAGGACACAAAAAACTGGAGCAGATGAAGATCGGCCACGCAAGCCCTCGGGGGGCACGGGTCACACGGGGTGACATAGTTTCAGCTGGACGATGATGAGCTTGCACACAACTGAGGAAGGTGTGGCTTGCTGTGTCCGGAGGGTTCGGGCTAGAATATATCGATGCAGCCCAACCTGAGCAGTACCAGGCCAACAGGTATGGAGCGGGTGAAACACGACCGTGGTGATCCTTCTCTTTTTCTGATGTATCCACGGTCAAAAATGCTGATATTTTTCTTGCTGTACGTTATTCTTCAAGCGTACAGGGGGGTGGCTCGCAGTATGCTTTTTACACACACGTACATAAAGGACGTACCAGTATACAACATACCTATAATACTAAAACTGCTGTACGGCAAGATCCCGAAGGACCCTTTGGCTCGCAGGTGGCTCGCAGCACGCTTTTTACACATACGCACATAGAGGACGTATACAATATGTCCACAATACTAAAACTGCTGTACGGCTAGATCCCGAGGGACCCTTTGGCTCGCAGTATGCTTTTTGCACAAACGTACATAGAGGACGTATACAATATATCCATGATACTAAAATTGTATGGCAAGATCTCGAGGGACCCTTGAGCCTGTCTCTCTTCCTATCTTGACGAGTTATCATGTTGACTCGTTGAAACAGCGCCTACACAGCAGCATCTGCTGGATGAACAGAGTGAAGCTGGGTGGAAGACGTTGGTCTAAAAAACTCAAGACAACAAGCAACCTGGAGGATGTATATAAATATATGGGTAATACTCTTGGTCGTACGGCAAGATCTCCCTCGATCCTTGGGCCTTACTATAGTTGTCCCTTACTCCCGCAGCAAAGCATCAATACCATTGCCTCTCGGCATAAAGTGCTGTTGTGAAGCCGTTCTATATGGTATTCATACTACTATAAAGAAATTAACTGTTGATGATACTATAGGTCGTACGGCAAGATCTCCCTCGATCCTGGGCCCTAAAATAGTGTCCCATACTGCCGCAGCAAAGTATCAACACTGCTGCCTGCTCCCGGCATGAAGTACTGCAGTGAAACCGGTCAGCTGTCCAGTACAGCAATCAGGTTTTTATTCGAGTGAAAGCACCGCATGAAAGCTACGTTGAAACTGAGAACTGTACAACGACTGATATGTTCACAACATAGCTGGTGTTGTGGTCTTCTCGTACCCGGTACATTGGCATTTCACTTGTTCTACCCGTTACGGTATTCTCGTACCCGGTACGTTGGCAATTCACTTGCTTTACCCGGTATTCACCGGTACGCTGGCATTTCCCTTGCTTTCTTTCTTCACTCTTTGCAATGAGTAAAGCAAGAACGGACACTGGGTTGGACTGATGTAGTTGGGTATATAGAACGGTCTGGCACACACATAAGGGAAGTACGTACCCCTACGACTGATACCCGTGGGGTCTCCATACATTCTACGTCCAATGGTATTACAAAAAGGTTTTTACATCCGTACGATCGCACATTATTCATGTTGACTGCAAAGTATGTTGTCTTCATTCATATTCTATAAAATACAGCAGTATCTTCAGCATACCGAGCGGTATCACACAGCCTCAGTTTACTCTTGGCAGATACCCCGTATAATTCTGTCCACTACGGCGAGGAAGTGAGCAATGAGATAATTACTGCTGTGCATGAGCTTCGTACGATACTATTGATATTGTACTTCTCCGTCCATGGCCAAAGATTCGATTGAAGCATTATTATCTGCTGTAGATTACGTAAATAATGTCCGCACAGAAACACAAAGATTATATTTATTAGAGTTCGACCTTCCACATACGTATACCCGATCTGGGTCGTGCCCTGAAAGAGTTTCGTTGGTTTTGATACGGTTGGCCTCTTGCTTTCATCTAAAGGCCCGCGTGGTCTAGTAGTGTGTCGCTTCTGTTTTCAGCGTTGAACCATGGATCTCGAATCTCAAGATGGATAAGGCGGGGATTTACACAATATACACAATAAAAAGGTGTGGAATCAACTGCTGAGACCGCCTAACGAATGTAGGCGCAACGAAGAACTTAAGTATTTCCGCAATAAAAACCCAAGGCACAGACCACATCGGGGAGAGGAATAAAGAGCTTGCTGTGTGACACTGGGTGTCTGTACGTAGGAGGGATAGAGAAAAAAGGGCGAAGATAACAAATGGGATGGAAATCAATGATATATCTGTATCGTACATACATAACTACGTACGAAAAAAAATGTAAGGTACCTGGTGTGAAAAATCAGCAAACGAGTACGAAGAAACACTGCATGGTCGGTGGGCGTAGAGGTGTTTCAAGATCGGTTTGGTTTGAAGAATACATTGCCTGCCACTACTTACCGGTTGTTAGGTCCAGACCTTGCGTAAGTATCATCTGAAGATTGGGTTGTCGGAGAACGAATCTGGCCAGCAGGAAAACGCTGTAACTCCAAGAGTGTGGGGTGGTCAAATACATACTATTGTGGTACGCATTTCGTGTGATGTTCTCACACAATAACATCAAACTCCTGAAATCCCACCCGTGGTCACAGAGCAGGCTGTAAAACTAAAATACATCGTGACTGGAGCAAACAAATAAGTACGAAATAGTGCCGTACCGGTAGGTGAGAGAAACGGTATTAACGAGCTATTCGATATGGTGTATACCATCCCGTATCAATTGCAAATGAATGACACCATGAACGTGTCCATGCTATTACATTTACACCCTATTAATAGAGCTAAAAACAAAAAGACAAAGAAAGAATAGTCTGTGCATGAACCAGAGCAGAGTGTGAGCGTCGCATGTACACCCAGCATAGAACATTGAGCGGGCTAGAACTTTGGGAAAGAATATCAACGTTGATGTGAAAACAGGTGCTTGTTAGGACGTGCCGAAACGACCCCGGATGGTTGGCTCCTATCATGAGTGCTTTGCCTGCAGGAATTGCGACTGCTCTCCCGGAACTGATACATGCATCCTAAGCGGTGGATTCGAGATACATACACTATGCAAACCAAACTGGGCAGAGAAAACCTAGCCTTTTCCGATAGTAAAAACCCTCCCCAGGACGCATATACTCAGTCGCTGCTTCACTCACTAACGCGGTGAACAGAAAGTCAACCGATTTTGACGCTGTTGTAAGTATCTGACATGGTTCCCAATGTCGACTGGGCATCTTAGCCTTTGGAGTACTGCACTGCTGTACATGTACCTAAGTTTGACCCTAATTCCAAGTGTTTCGTCGTCGCAATGGAAGGGCAGTTCTAAAAGCCACATGCCCAATGCCCAAACTAGAGGTTCCCTGAATGTCAAAAACAAAACGCTAACGGTGCGGGAGTTTGCGAACGCGAGCGTGCAGGTGTTGAGCGTACCACGCATCCCTGTTTTATTTGTCCGTATCCGAGTAGCAGATGATACGCCTGATCAGAGAGGAATGCTAGAAGAGACACTAAATTGCATGGCACCGAATGCCGAGAAACATGTTGGGATCATACTGCTGCTCTCCAGGTGACTATCGTTGATCGCCACGATGGCACAATAACAGTGACAGTCGAATAAGAGGCAAGTCGACACAAAACCCCAGCTAAGAGAGTGGTATAGCTGGATACAGCCAAGCATCTATTACGACCGACCAGGCTCCTTAACCCAACATCAGGGGGATACAGACCATCAGTGTTTCGCTATACGTTTTCGTGATAATACCTAGGCTTTGGGATTGTTCACACAGATTCAGTTTATATACAGATACTCGACGTCACGCGCACAGGAGGTACATGAGAAGGCGTAAACCAGGTATCATAACGTTTGGATCCCCACATGTAGGAAGGAACGAGTGCATGTGTAAGTCGCCACACCACGCACAGGTACACATTTGTGAGACGCTAAACCGACATGGAACGTGACGAGCTTTGGTATGATCTGCGCAACCTAACAGGATACTATTTGTCGCTCCAAGCATAGTGGTCGAGGGTTGAAGGAACGAATCGACAGGTGTGATTGGAATGCCAGTAGGTGGTAGGCAGTTTCTGTTCTGGGGGGGTGTTTGTCTCCACCTTGCTGCAACGACTTCCACAAAAAGCGTTATACAAGGGGTACGATTTGGAAGTAGGTCTGGACGAATGCCGTTTTAAGACGCGTGGTTGATTTTAGCACGAACAAGTTGCACGAGTGGACAGTGTCCGTGCTGGGGGGGTGGCGTAAACGTCAGTACCTTCAAACACTTTTTAACTCGGAATCAAATATTTACCTTGGCTAGCGCCAGTAAGTCGATGTGGAGTACCTTGAAACGACCTAGGTCACTCGAATAAAGGTGGCGCAAACGCCAGTAGCTTCAAACACTTACTTAACTCGGAATCAAATATTTACCTTAGCTAGTGCCAGCAAGTCGATGTGGCGTGAACGTCAGTACCTTGAAACGACCTAAGTCACTCGAATAACAATTTTGGCCCGGAGTAGAAAGAACTCATGAACTTCCTACAGCCCGTGATGAACGTACACATAAAACGACCTCCACATTCGCAAGGAAACGTGAAGTTTTGCCACATCGATACAAACAAGTACGTGAGTACGTTGGAATACTGATCGGTGAACCGTTATAACAGGTTTGACAAGTCAAGCCCGCGGATATATATATATATATATAGAGGGGCAAGGTGGACAGCCACCGCAGCGTCTCGGTAGTGTGGCCACGTATAGCCATACGACAAAAGACTAGCAGAATTATCTGAAGTCTCAGTTAAATATTAGGTGGTGGGGTAGGACGATAGTAGCTTTCAGTGGAATCTATGTCTGGCCGAAGGCTTAAACGTGTAGGTTATTGTCAAAGTGCAGACGTAGGCCTTCGAGAGGAACCCCCACCTCAGATGCAGGTAAGCCAGGAAGAAAACATGTTTTTTCGCAGATGAGTACATGCTCCGAGCGTTTTGACAGATGTGGCGCAGGCAGTTACAAGTGAAGACTGTACGAGGGTCAGGTCCGCCGCGCTTCTCAGCACCGTCCAAGGTCAGCACCGCGGGAACAAGAGGCGCTGCAACATTGGACCGACGGCGATAGACGGGGGAGGATGGCTGAAGAATACCTGGACGAAGGTCAAGACCGCCGTTCTTCTTACCACCGTCCAAGGGCAACACCGCGGAAAGGAAGGGCGCTGCAACATCGGGCCGACGGCGATGGATGGAGGAGGAAAGCTGAAGAACATCTGGACTAAGGTCAGGACCGCCGATCTTCTTACCACCGTCCAAGGGTAACACCGCGGAAAGGAAGGGCGCTGCAACATCGGGCCGACGGCGATGGATGGAAGAGGAATGCTGAAGAACATCTGGACGAAGGTCAGGACCGCTGCTCTTCTTACCACCGTCTGAGGGCAGCACTAAGGGAAGGAGAGGTGCGGAGGTGGAAGGCGCAGGCGCTGCAGCAGTCCATGATCGTAATACCCGCCGGGCACCGTCGCTCATATGCGCCGGTCTGAGGGGGTGTCCGAGGAGGAAAGCGCACACGCTGTCGCCGGGCTAGCACCGGGGCGCCGGCTTTGTCCGACAATGGTTATGTGTCGGGCAGGGGGGGTGATACAGCGGGTGGCGCCAGGAGGGAGGTTCATAGCGCTGTGACTGTCGTGACCAGCGCTATGGGGAGGATAATACGGCTCGAGACCACTGTCCTGATCAGGGTCGCCCGTCGGGTCTATTCGATAGGCAGAGGGCAAGCTTTGGTTAGCATCCTCTGGGCGGATCTTATAGGGGCAGGGAGGATCCCCGGTGTGGGAACGCTTTCGGTCTCGGGTACAGAGCCAGTAACGAGGTTCCGGGACCACCCGGTGTTTACAAAGCACCACCAAGAGTGCAGAAAGAAAATCAAAGCCAAGTGATCTGTGATACCTGTCCTATCGACCCCCAGCCCCTTGGGCCCTGCCTTGCCCGTCGTGCCCGTCATCGTGTCTGTGGTGCTACATTGAGTGTTCACGCTGAATGCTTGCATTTTCCGCATTGATCGATCCACGTTCTGCGTGACCCGATCATTACTGCTTGAAGGCACTTCCTCGAACTCCCAAACAACAGGTGAGCCGGCCTCAGAGATCTAACGAGCGCAGGTCCTTTTTACGGTCTGAGAGCTGTACCCTGCTGTAACAGATGACACACCCGTACCCGATTACGGCCGATGACAACGTTCGTCAGGTAATGACACACCCAAAATCGACATTTTATGGATTCCTGATACCGTATACTACCAGATTATTCTGTGTTATCCAGTGACGACAAAATGATAGCTACTGTCAAGTAACATCTCCAATATCATCAACCTGTGGTCACAAGACATGGCCCAATATAAATTTGGATTCGAAGATTAACTCAGGGAGAAAAATAAACCAGAAATTATTACATATAGTAACTGAAACAGATCGTATCCCGAGACACGAGCAAAAGTATATGTAGCGATATCGAGTAGATAAGCAACCGTTCAATCAGCAACTGTTCACAAGGACAGCTGACGAACAATCAATTTGTTTCGTGAATATCCTCGAGTTGACAAGGATCGTCCCCCGCGCTTCAAGTTCCGCGAGGAAACTAGGCAAAGAGGTCGCAAGGGCTGATAATGTAACTGTTATGGGCTTAGGACCAGTAGTTCGTCGAAACATGTTTCAAAAGTTTGAGAACCACACGGACCCCATGCTCCCATTTGGCTCTCATCCCACACCTCGACCCGAGTCCTCCAAGCTGAACCGGAATGGAGAATCACAACTGGCCGCCGGCAGGGCATACAAGCTCTCGGATTCCACGCCGACGGCCGCAAACCTGAGGCCAAATCGACAAACAAAAAGCCATACCTCGAGATCCTTGCGACGAGACTGCAAGAAAAACTCACTGCTGCAACTACAGCATAAGCGAGCTCAAGACTTTGCGGCACCAATCAACTTGCAGCACCCATCCTGCTATTTACTATACTTTGCGAAACTCTTCTCTTCGCACGGTACGAGCACCAGCATGGACTTCAGAATCCCTTACGTAATCCACGCAAGGTTTTTCGTCTTGCAAGCGGCACGGTCATCGTCAAGCGTCTTGTGCACTTTCCACCCAAACCGGTGCTACGGTTCGAGAGACGGGTCGCACATTTTAGCCCACATTTTCCTCACTCACGGATCTTCTCCACTCTCAAACTACCCAATATCGTTGAATCCGAAAGAGGTTTTCAAGATGTTCGCTATACTTGTAACAGATACTCGAACCTAACGTGCAAGATTGTGTATATTATTATGTACCAGGTATCGGACTTAGTATACACCTTTTGTTTAAACCAGGCCGGCCCCTATTTGAGGGATCTAATAAAAGATGTGTGCTATCCATATCGTAGCTCGGTACAACATCAACTACTACTGTAGGCAACTGCTGTAGGTCTTTTCACCACCATAAGCGCATGCCTGCGCTGCCACCTTCTAAGGATGTGCCGACACTACACCCGAACAAAGCCGCCTATCGTCAATCGGCCCCCTTTCGCTATTGACTACTGTAGTGTGTTGCATCGCTTTTATCACTGGGGCTTGTCGAACCGAATATCGTCCCTTTTTTTTGTCGCGAGTGAGGTCCCGGCCTACTCGAAGTCCCCGAGAGGGAAGAGACGGTATACGCCTTCTGCAGTCGTACCCATGACCTTTTCCCGCCACTGAGCAATAAGGTGGATGTAGCCCGAATATACTTTCTGACAGCGGTAGGCGTCTTGGTCACCTCTGTGCGACTTGCCGTTGAGCGACGAGGCTAGCATAATCTCGGAGGATGCCGAGGTAAGCCCGGCGACGATCGCTCTAGTCCCTGTGTCCTGTTTTCATATTTTGAAGGAAGCATCGACCGTGGGGGTTGGGGGGCGATCGAGTGGCGCCACGTTTGCGTTAAACCTTACAGTAGCTAACCAATACTCAGAACACGATACCTGTACTACCTGTGGTGGAATATTGGCCAACCGGAATAAACAAAATCTGGCAACATTACATCATTACATAAAGATATCGTTGACGAAAACGCGAGGTATTGGTCGTACACACCTTAACTCTGGTCAGGCACAGAGTTGCAGTTGCAGTGCGAATCTGAATGTATTGGCACCAGGCCAGTCGTTGCGGGAGCAGTCGGCAGTGGCCCATTTGGGTTTTGTCGTGCCGTGATATGTGGAACTCACCTTGTCGGTTTGCCGGGAACTGTGATATACCTGAATTTGCCTTGCCAGACGACACTTCTAAATATGTTTGGCCGGTTTTCCATCACTTCATGCATGTACGTCCGAAACGAGCTACAAGGAAAAATACCACATGAGGACTATTTGAGCTTCCACCCGATTGAGATTCGAACGACCGACTGCCCATATTTCGTGCCTTGGAGCTTTTTCGCGAGAGATTTCAGCCCTTTCATTCCTCATCGACTTCGCGTCGAACTGCGTCTACCCACGCTAGCAGCTCTTAGCAGCATTATATTGCTACGCACTGTAAATGGAGTGAATGGAGCAAAAGGAGTACTAACCGTAATCTTGGAGGTGAAGGTGTGAATCCTGTTGCCGAGCGCAGCCGGGTAGTCTTGTTGTATCATCTCAAGCAACTTCGCACCAGCTGATTTCGCCTGCCACGACGACGCCAACCGGGGATGAAGAGTATGTCTTGTCAGACGGGGTAAGCTGACTATTTCAAATATTAATGCGTTTGCCACCCGACAATGTGTTTTTAAGAGCACGAGGTTCAACGTTGATCTGCATAAACATTCTCCGAGACAACATAACTGAGGAGAACAAAAAACTAAAACATTTCGTTTTTAAGGATCCGATGTTTCCTGTCAATGAGTATTAAGGGCAGGTTACATACTTACGTTTTTCTTTTAATGGAGCTGTATGATTGGGTTTCACGCTGGGTAAGAAGGCGGTCTCCTACGAGGGAAAACCCGTTCGCTTGTTAGGCGCGACTGCGTGTTCATCGGTACTATTAATAGCAGGTTTCAAGACGGTCTCTTTTCATTGTTCGGTTTTCGACGACACATCAGCTACGAGGAAATACGCCGATATTCCTCGGAACTCTTGAAAATGTCACCCTCAATGGTATAATTTTCACGCGTGGAGCGTTTGACGGAGATGGTATCGGGACAAGTCTACGGAGCAAGCAATCTAATTTCCCTTGATCTTTGTCCCACGGAATACTGCAGAAACGTCGAACATACTCGATGGTCAAACGTACTGAAGTTATCTTACCCCATCTCGGTATGTGCCCGAAGTCCCGGCGACTAAATCGGTGTTGACGAAGACTTGGTGCACCCCGTATCCAAGTGCGGCCCTTTGCTGTTCGATGATAACTTTTACCTGAGACAACACGGCAGACAAAGACCAGATAGGCATCGAAAACGTTGTGATGCCGCTTTACCGATGCCGCAAGATGCTGTACAGGCACAACGCCCGCCACTGTACTTGGGGGTGAAACCTTTTCGGCCAAAACGTTGCTGGCTGATAGCGCACACGGTGTAGGGAAGCACGGGCACATACTTACAATTCGGTAGTATAATGTATCGGTAGAGAGAGCATCTCCCGAGCATGTCATGCATCAGGGAAAAATATGCTTGCTTCTTCTACACGTCCCCAAGCCGCGACACAAGGCACACTCATGTCGTACACAGAGCACACTCAATATACTGCGCATACTGCATGACAGAATGTATTGCACTGTACCTCTTCATAGCAGTCGGTGAGGTTTCCTGTTGAACTCTCCGTCCGCCACTGCACCGCGATAAAATTTCCGAATCCCCAATCCTGTGGAATTGACCGGAAATAAGTTGGGACAATGAGGGGCGCACGACAAATCAAATAGAGAAAACGACAGCACACTCCATAAAAGGTCAGTATGACAAATAGTGGAGTGGAATTTCTACAAGACTTTTAACAAGCAGGAATGTGTCGTTGATATATATTGCTTTGGTTGTAGTCATTACAAGCGAACGCGAGTTTTTCCAATTTTCCTGCCGCCATTTTTCGCCAGCAAAACCTTTTGAGATCGCTATCCTATGCTTCCCATTGGATTTCCACCAGTCATTCGTGCGTAATACAAACGCTTATCCACGTATTCGATTAAACAGACGATTGGTTATGAGTCACAACTTCACATTTGCTTTTTTACTCTGGGGGTGCTTTTGCTGCTGTTTTGGCCGTCACACGTCTGCCGCAGCCGCCGCGTCTCCGACTCGACCGAGCCCAGACGACGAGTTCTCTCTTTCTCAGCAAAGCCTCTCGCTTAGCATCCGCGTGGGACGCCGCGAAGGGCCTGGTGACGGTCGTTGGACGATGCTACGGCCAACAAATTCACAAACAAACTCCACCTCCGGTTCCTCCGCAACGCTCTCGATTGATCGCGGAAAAGAGAACTGCTGCCAACAGATATTGCAGGGACGCCAAGATATTGGTTGTGACCGGCTCGGAACCTGTGGGTAGCTGCGCAGGCACTTTTCGCGTCACATGCGAACAAGTCCGTTGGATGCCATGTTTGAACGGTACACGAATTAGCACGATGTTTCTCGAAGAGATGAATATGGGGGTTTCCACCCAACTACAAAGCATTTCATGCATTAAACCGCCTGCTTATTGAGAGTAACCGTCAATTTGGCTTCGTGCGAGATTTCTGGATTGTCGTGTGTGGTGTGTGGGTAGCTTGAGGATCGCGTGGTTTGCCAAATAATACAGTCATCAAGAGAACTTCCACAGTACACAGTGGGAAACTCCTCATTACTCCCACTCTTCTACTAATAGTATCGTTAACTGCACCGAGCAGCCCCACACCCCGCAGGATTGACAAAGCCCTAAGCGTCTGTGATTCACAGGATCGGCGCCACGAGGTGGCGGCCTCAAGATTTACGCGAACGTGCCACGTGTACCACTCGTAGACGAAATCAGTAACGTATTGCGATCCGATCCGGATGTATTCTGTCTGGCGACCAAACAAAAATAGCACGACAGACTAGAACGACAATGGGACTATACCAAAGAATCACTGCACTCTAACCGTCTATCATCCACTGACCCACACCAGTTGATGACAGCTATAAATACCCTGCTGCACGAGTTCCTAGCGATAGCTATACCATATTTAAAAGTGGGGTCTTATTTAGTTTTACAAAATGAATTGCTCCGACTGACCACGCTTCTCAGAGTGGTATACCAGTACATCATGGAAAGCAATCTGAAGAAAGTCACAAGCACAGTTCGTCCCGCTAATACGCACCTGGTATTTGCTACAGTGGGGCGTTGGATGCAGTAGGGATTGTTTCCCCAGGCTGGTTCCAGCAAGAGGCATACTATGTCGCCCTCGGGCTAAAGTTTGAAGACATTGTTGGCTAAGTCTCTAATTGTACTTTGGCAATCGCATTAAATACGACTTTATTAATAACGGGAACCTATCGAAAACTGTTTCATGTCGCTTATGGTCTGGACGTCGGGAGATACTCATACGAACACATGCGACGTGAAACATAACTTCAACGGCGAGGCACAGCACGCGAGGGTATGCACCGATCGCCGTTTGGCAACAAATTACTCTTCAAAAGAAGACAACGTCGAGCGCAAAGTGCGGCCTCGCTGGTACGCATTCAGCCAAGAACTCTCTACACAACGGGGTGCGCACAAGTTTCCATTATACGTTTGGTCTGTCCTGTGCGGGGGTCTCTCTGTCCTTCGCTCACCACATGATATGCATTATAGTATAGAGCGATATCCATAGAAGTTGCCCTACGGTACGCAGGGGAGGGTACTCAAACATGGCCGTACTCGTATGACCATATACCCTCGCATCCCCACAACGCCGGGACGGAGCATTTCGGGTATTCACGGACCAGGAAGGCAGCTTGCAGCAAGCCCGAAGCGTCGGTCGGTGTTGGGCGAGTCGCATGAAGGGGAAGTTGCATCCTACTATGAACCGCTTGTGAGACAGACTTGCACATGGATGACAGCTTCAATGAGTTGGGCTTGGGGGATGTATTTGTTGTTTGCCTTAGTCACTTGACCATTGACCACGCATCCGATTCGAGACGGAGCACCGTTGCTATTCCTACTAAATACATCTCCAACCGCTGGGCGCTCACTGCGTTGTTTCCATACATATACTACAAAAAATATTTTATCTAATCTTACCCCATTCCTGTCTCGCCGTCTGTGACCAACATCTATCTCCTAGGATAGCGATTGTTTTCTCTCTAGAGTATCAAACTGCTCCATATCACATTCATTTGTTTTCTTCATCTCTTAACACATCCCGTTCTTCCTTGCAAATTTCACACTTTCCTACTAGGTGAGTTTTACTCTATTGCTTTGTTATATGACACATCTGTGCATCTACTTCCTCCTCCTCCCAGCTACCGGTATGCTTCTTTCTTCTTTCTGGCAGGTCTAGCTCCCCTGCACGAAATCACAGTTTCAGCGTCTTCGCGAAGTCCATTGGCCCGTGCAAATACGTTTCGGTTCCTATGCCTTCTCTTAAGCCCCCGTATATCTTCAAGTGTTTTTCCGTTTTCACCTCTTCTTCCAGCGCTAGCATTTCCCTTATTTATATCCTTTCCACCACTGTACTTCTGTCTTGTACCTCTCATATTCCTCTAAGGACAATCTTTCTCCTTGTTTTCCTCCTGTATTGATCCATATTTTCTCGACTACGCTATCCCATCTTATTCCAGCCCTTCGTTTCATTACTTTCTCCCATACAGTTCTATCAGCTATGGCTAGGAAACCTCTATTTTGGCATGTTCTTTGCTTTGCATTGCCGTTTTAACTTTCTCACATCTCTCGCACTTAACTTGACTGTGTATGCTCAGGTCTGCTTTGAATACAGTGTTACTCGTCCTACTTGAGCATCCTCTTGGTGGCATGTTTTCAGCTCCTGACATCTGTACTGTTTCTAGCTGTTTTACGAGCTTCGCTTTCCCTTCCCATACTTGTCGTGCACATTCTAGCTTGGCACTATCACATTCATCAGGATACATCTCCTAATCCTAGTGCCAAGGTGTGAGTCAGTCAGGATCGCATTCATCTTGCCTACATGTGATCTGCCCTTTCCTGTAACTTTTGCCATGATGTGTGCATCTCTAGAGCAGTCTTTTGAGATCTCTACGCCAAGGTGCGCACACTGGTCTTCGATCAGTAGTTCATCTTCTCCCCGCTCCCACCTCAAATTTACTGGGTTCACCTTGTCTTCGCTAAATACGTAGGGGGCGTACTCATTTGCTGCTTGCCTTAGTCATTTGACCATTGACCACGCATCCCTTTCGAGACGGAGCACCGTTCCTACTCCTAATAGAGACACCTCCAACAATTGGGCGCTCGTTACGTTGTTTCCAAATATTACATAGAAACGTTTTGCTAATCTTATACCTTTCCTGTTTGGACTCCTGTGGCCACCATCTATCTCTTATGATTGCGATCGTTCTCTCGCTGCTGTTCATTGTATCAAACTCCTCCACGTCACGTTTGTGTATTTCCCTCATCTCCTCTTCTAACATATCCCGTTCCTCCTTGTATATCCCATATTCTCCAACTATGTGAGTTCTACTCTATTGCTTTGCCACACGGGCACATCTGTGCATCTACTTTCCTCCTCCTTCCGGCTACTGGTGTACCTTTTCCTTCTTTCTGGCAGGTCCAGGCCCCCCACACGAAAGTGCAGTTTCAGCGTTTTCGCGAAGTCCATTGGGCCATGCAAATACGTTTTCATTCCTATTCCTTCTCCCGTATATCTCTAAGTGTTTTTCCGATTCCACCTTGTTGCTTAGAGCTAGCCTTTCCTTTCGTTCTATCATTTCTTCTACTTCTGCCTTGTATCTCCCAAACTTCCCGGCGGACATCATCGTTTCTTGGTTTCCCATTATGTCCTTCCATATTTTCTCAACTACGCCATCCCACCTTAATCCAGCTCGCCCTTTTGTTACGTTTTCCCATACAGCTCTATCAACTATGGCTGGCAACCTCTTTTTTGGCATGTTCCTTACTTTATATTGCCAGTTCAACTTTATCATGTCTCTATTTGTCTTGAGTGGGCGCATTCCCAGTTCTGCTCTCAATACTGTATTACTACTCGTACTCGAGCATCTTAGGATTTTTGTAGCTGCTGTCATTTGTACTGTTTCCAACTGCTTACGAGTTTCGTGTTCCCTTCCCATACTTCTCCTGCATATTCTAGCTCTGGTACTATCACATTCATCAGGATACGCCTCTTAATCCTAGTGTCAAAGTGCGAGTCTGATAGGATCGCATCCATCTTGCCTACTTGTGCCTTACCCTTTCCTATTACTTTTGCTACATGTGCATCCCAAGAGCAGTATTTTGAGATCTCTACGCCAAGGTATGTATACTGGTCTTCGATCGGCAATTCATCTTATCCCCACTTCCAACTGAAATTTACCGGGTTTACCTTATCTTCGTCACAAACAACTACTTCGCATTTCTTGACGCTCGCCGTCACCCTCCATTTCCTGGTGTATTCTAGCGCCTTCTCTATTTATTTCCGCAATCCTTCGGGTGTTTCTGATATCCCCACGAAGTCGTCCGCAAACATCATTCTCGACACCGTAACTTCCTCTACCGTGACTCCCTCCCTTGCTGCCTCGACTGCTGCTGTCAGGTCGTTAATATGTATACATACATATATATCTTGAATAAGCTAGGTGACAACGTACATCCCTGTGCAACTCCTTGCAATATATCAACATACTTCGATATTTCCCCGTCCAGCATCACAGCACTTCTCGCACATTCCGTCATATTTTTCATCATTTCTCCACATCTTTCCTCTGCTCCCTATTTCGCACAGTTTTTCCACAACTCCTTTCCCCGTACTGTGTCGTAGGCTTTCTGCACATCTAGAAAGAAACAGTACGACGTTAGTCCCACATCTTTCCTACCTTGAATACTCTTACCTAAGGTGTACACATGGTCTACGCAGCTACGGTTTGGTGCTTGCGTGAGTCATTATCATTGATCACGAATCATTTTCGAGACTGACCACCGCTCTTACTCCTAATAAGGACACCTTCAACAGTTGGGGGCTCATGGCGTTTTTCCAAACACTACATAGAAAAACAAGGTTAATCGTATCCCCTTCCGGTTTCGTGCGCTTGTCGCCACGATCCATCTCCTACGATGGCGATCGTTTTCTCGCTGCTATCTTCAGTAGTACCAAACCAGTCATGTCACAAGCGTCTATTTCCCTTGTCTCTTCTTGTAAAACATCTCGTTCCTTCTTGTAAGTTTCACATCTTTTACTCTGTGAGCTCTACGCTTTCATTGTTTTGCCATAGTGGCACATCTGTGCATCTACTTCCTCTTCCTACAGGCTACTGGCATGCTTCTTTCTGTGGCAGGTCCAGGTCTCCAACATGAAATCGCTGTGGTAGCGTTTTCGCGAACTCCATTGGGTCGTGCAAATAAGTTCGCATTCGTATCCCTTCGCTTAAGCCACCGTATATCACTACGTGTTTCTCCGATACCACCTCTTTTCCTAGCGCTAGCCTTTCCCTTATTTCTATCTTTTTTATACCTCTGTCTTGTACCTCCCACTCGTCTTTGCGGACATCATCCCTGCTTGGGTTCCTCCTATATCCCTCCATATTTTCTCGACTACTCTATCCCACCTTATTCCAGCTCATCCCTTCGTTACTTTATCCCATACAGCTCTATCGCTCCACCAATCTTTGGAAAAAATCTTGCTGACTGTAATGGGGCCTCTCAACTGCAGATATCACCCAACATCGGTACTTTTCGTCTAAATAGTGGCTTACGCTTCTTCTTTAGCTTAAGAAATAACGCTACCGTAGGCTGTGGGGTCGCTCGTCGGCGTACGCGAAAATGGCTTCCGAAATCCGTTTTGGGTGCGATATAAAGTCTTCAAGAGAGGAACCCCCGGAAAATAGCAGGTCCACCCCTATCCACAATCGTGATGTGCACTTCTGTTGTAGCACACGTCATTACTCCGCTCTTCTGATTTTCGTTGCTTTCGTTCTTAAGCGGGGCGAAGGATAGACATTTCAAGCATCTTTCGAACCGTATCCAATCACTCACTCACGCGGCGTTTCCAGGACATACTCTAGGTGGATACTGTAAGCTATCGTTTGGAAAGCAAATACAAAACAGCTTCACATTACGTCTAGCCATTGGCACGCGGCTCCGAATCTCGCGCAACTGCTCAAAGACTCGGAAGAGTTTACGCCACCTTTTCGAACGGTCGAACCCCAGGTTGGTTTTAGAATAATCCTGATTAAGGTACACCTCTCGTGTCTCCCTGGTCTAATGTTTACCAAGCGCTCACCTCGAGCAAACAACACCAGCGTTTTTCGACACTTCCATGATCGTGGTCTCGCTTGCAGTACTGTATGTCATTCACGAAATTGCTTTGATCTAAGGACGCGGCCAATACGCTACCAGTACAGCTTTTGGCAACCACTTGCAAGCTTGGAAACACCTTGTGCTCGCCAAGCGCTATTCTTCGTGTACACGAATTCGGAATATAAATGGTTGACTCTGTTTTCGGTAACGTAAATACGTGCGAACCTTCAGTTTTTACCAGGTACTGGTTTAGGTCTCTTCAACTAACGAGAACAAATTCACACTCTGTCAAGGCCTAAATAGACTTGTTTCCGCCCATACACCCAAAATAACTTTACTATTAGTGCGTTGTGAAACATATTTACTTACGGAACCATTTTGATATACGTATAGTAGTTCTTCTGTGGGTGAGAGTTGTCAAATTGCCACGTCTAGCATCTAAAACATGGGTGTCCTAGAAAATATCACTCACTAAAATATGTTTCAATTACATACCGGTATACCGTTACACCGGTACATTTTCGAAAACAGGGATGAGAAATTATTATCGCCCGACCAGCGACCTTAGAAGAGCGATTGTCCTTGGCTGTTCCCCCTTGTTTGGGTTAAACTGGAACCCTAACCCTCTGCGCGTATTCCAGCTATTGCTGCTGTACGCTCGTACAGTAGTACGTCTAGAACAAAGCTATGTACCAGTCAGGGGGTCACGGAGCAGGGGCAAACTTGCAACAAAACTATATCGAGAAAGGACACTGCCGAGGTTTGAACTGTGTACTTACCTCTTGCTCTTGTATTAGTGTGCGCATTAACGAACTTAACTCTTGCTTTTGGATTTGTGTTCGCATTAAACAGTTGACTTACCTCCTGGGTCACTGCAAGTGTGTGCATTACACAGCGGGCTTGCCTATTGCTCTTGGATTACTGTAGTGTGCGCATCGAACAGTTTACTTACCGCTTTCCTCTTGCATTTTTGTGCGCATTAAACAACGTACTTACCTCTTGCTCTTGTATTAGGGTTCGAACAACACCCGCGAAGAAGGGATTCGGCCTGAGGTACTGCAGCGCGTCACGTTCCAATGCACTTTTCCGCATGCTCTCCATAACGATGACCTGCAGCAGAAGCAGCAGAAACAGGTTTATTGGGTCGAAGGCAAGACCTACGCATGTCTTAAAAGATTCAGTCAGCCTTAGTGAGGGTTTACGCGTTATTTCTCCGTTAGCTGGAGACAGTGCAATTCGCTCAACTTGTTGCAGTCAGACGCGGTCAGAAATTACCGGTATGCAAGGATGAATATACATGTAAGATACAGTGTGTGCAGGTTACGCGTGCTACGGAAAGGATATACAGCACCGACATCTTCTGAGACGCCACGCTTTGGGAGCTCACATCTCATCGGAAGACAGACGTGCGACTCATCCAGTCTCATGGCCCACGAAGAATGCGGTAAAGCAAAAAAGGTATTCGAACGAAACGGGTACTTGCTCAGTTGAGTCCCGTTCGTCAGAACTAATTTGGGCCCCAAACGTGCTACTCCTATCCCCTGTCGTAACGCGGCAGAGTCAAGCTGCATTTACCCGTCATTGCGGTGTGCATATACTTGCCATTACGTCGCCCATACATCTTCCATTGCGGGTGTACGTGTATCGGACATTGCGGTGTGCGTATACCTCACACGGCGGGTGTGCATACACCTGACATTGATACGGCAATGTTATATACACATAATTCGCTCAAGGCGCACACGCCAGCCTCCCCGCTAGGTGGACACATATCAGGCACCATAGCCGTGCACACAGCCATGAATACAACCGTGAACACAACTGTGAACATGGCCGTGAACATGACCGGAAAGAAACCGTCCGCACACTCGTCAAAACACCCGTCAACATAGCCGAGGACGGAGTCGACTCCACGGACGTTCACCCCCGAAAACAACGAAATACCTGTGTACGTGGAAAACGACGAATACAGGGCCATGTTTCTCAGGAAGCTGACTGCACAGAACGCCGTACATGCTCACATGTTTCGCTACAGAGCCGTGCTGCTACTGTTCAAGAGCGGCGTTACGCTGTTGAGCCCGCACATTTGTCACTGACGGTGCTACTCAACCATTTCAATCACTGTATCTGAGACATCTGTCGCTAGGCAACTACTAACCGCTGCCAGGTAGTGTGGTTGCGCATAGGGCTTACAGTAGCTTACAATGCGTTCGACGTCGGTTCGGTTGTTGGTCGCTACAGCTCAGAGCAGGAATTGAGACACAGAGCTCAAGTGACGAGCCTTGAGAATTTTAGGTGCTGCCCTTATCGTAGCACGTATCTATCAATAGTGTTACAATACTGGCTGTACTTGCTTTAGGCTGGCTCCCATCGCTTGTTGCACATACTCGTACCATGGTCTGACATATGAAACGACCACTGCTGTAGTTATTTACGGAGACTGAGGAGAATTTGTGTTCCCCCGACCAGCAGCACAACTAACACATTTTGGGATGGCTTCATAGGGTCCCAGGGAGTTACTAGTGGGAGAGATGGTTCCGAAAGGAATGCCCCCATACTACTCCACTCTAAATGATAATTGGCAGTATAGTTGTGCCCGTGGTGTGGTTGCCTGCCCTCGATATCTAGTATGCTGCTCTTCACTATTAAATAGACGGCAGTGGTTGGGTCTTTATGTCGCTGGTTTCTGTCATTCAATGTGTGCGTGTTGCTCTGACCATCGTCATATCGGATTGTTGTTTCCATATGGTGCACGGGCGATCAAAGCAAGAGAACTACCTATAAGCACTAAACTGTTTCCCGCGGCAAATCGCCAAATTGTGGGCAGAAGCAATCAAGAATAATATCTACGCCGTGGGGCGTATGTGGCCCCGTGGTATTCACCATTAATCGTATATAGTATAATACTTAGTAAGACTGATCGCCGCTATTTTGTGCTCGCCTGTGAGTGGGAGTGTTCCTCGAAGTACTCGACTACATCCTCCTCTGTCTTAATTTTGCCGAGCAGATTGGAATCGTCATCACAAAGAATGTTAACGAAGTTCTCGGCTGGTATCCGGCCGTCCGTTGTCATCATCCGGAAGCGCTCCAAGTCCAAGATCCGGTGTACCTACAGAGAGTATGTATGGCATTGGTTGGGGACATTCGTGAACATTAGTTGAAATCATTGGCTGGTTGATGGCACGGTTGATGCCATTGGTTGATGGGATTGCTTGATGACATTATCAACTGAGGGCATTAGGGTGTTTGCGAAGAGATTAATTGGGTTGGGTTTCTTGGAGTTGGTTTCGTACATAAGAGCAGTCCCAACCCACGGAACGACGTGCTGCAGGAAATAGTGGCCAAACTGCCGTTTTGAACGCAAGTATGTTCGCGTCAGGTAACTCTTTCGGTTGGTTGGTAAACGGAACAGCTTTTGATTGGCTATTGCCTTCTAATTAATATGTTTAACAAATCAGCTCGTGTTGATCGGTTTCAAATAATTTTATAACCTGCCCAAATTGTATGATCGATCGCAAACACGCTATTGATTAATGCTTGATTGGTGATATTGGTTGATGATAATTACATAAATAAATGTTGTTGATGACTTCAGCTATTAATAATTGGTTCATGACATTGGATGACTCTATTGGTTGATAACAGTAGTCGTTGATGACATTGGTTGATGCGACAGTAGTAGTTGATAGCAGTTGATGATTGTGTTAGTTGACTGCATTGATTAAATCTATACTGATTGGCTGTTGACACAGTTAAACTGTTGTAGTTGGTTCATGCTATTGATTGATGACACTGACCAGTAGCAATAATTGATAACTAGGGCTGCGAGTTGGCTTACTATAAGTCGCCAACTAACTATTAGTTGGTAAGTGTCCATTGTTAACGTAGTTGTGTTCAGGAAGTTGCTGAATCCGTTTGTTTGTTTATCTAACTGGCGCGTTTGTGCCTCGGGTTACCTATTTCGCTATCAGGCAGTAAGAACAAAAAGTCAGTTAGTTGGCTCACTTCGCCACACTCAACTTATCCATGTAATAACTAGCCGCGAAGTCGAGGAAACTCGCAGCCTAACAGTAGAGTAGTTCATGGGAATACTTGAAAGTGTCGGCTGATGACATCAACTGTGATGTCTCTGGTTGGTGACATTCGTCGAGGATATTGATTGACGACCATCATAATTGACAATGTTGGTGACGACATACATCGAATGAGGATTGGCTAATGATATTAATGATGTTGATTGACGAAATTGGTGGATGACATGACCTGATCATATTGGTAGATGAAAATATTTGATGCACATTGTGATTGGTGCCATTGGTTTATGTTGGTCGATCGGTTGTTGATAACGACCAGCTGTGGGACGAACATGTATGTGCGCGCTCTGAACATAAATTCATTTTTTTCTACGTACTCGTCGACAACCCGCACACCCCGCGCCCTTGCTAGTTCTTCATCTTGGAGAGGTAAAAGCTTCGTGGTTACACCACATGAGACAGAAAAAAACATATCGCAAATGCAGTAAATATAAATGAAAAGGCGATGCCATGCCCACATACTGGATACCACAGGCACAACATACACAATCCAGCGAGTCAGATACACACTTCATGAGAAAACTGAACAAATACCAGTAAAACAAAGCAGCAAAATAATACGAAGAAACATTAACTTCATTCCACAAGAGCGCCTGGTAAGTTCGGCAGTATTCACGAAAGGCGGGTCATCCTATACACACTTGGAGTCGCAATAAGCTATTTCAGGTCGCTGTAGAGCTACAGGTGTATTATACCAGGCTCACGGCGGTCTAAACGTTTAAGCTGTGTCAACGCCAGGAATACACTACAACAGGTAACTGGTACACCGTACCACTAGGCAACTGGTACAGTCATGGGAAGCCTACCACTGGCGAATGAGGAACAAGGACTCACATGCAGAGCTCCATGGCGTCCCAGTATATGCCGAACCCATGACGACTGTCTTCGAAGCCCACGTTTCTGCCAGTCACAATTCAGCGAGCAGACGGAGTTTCGGGCGACGACGTGAAACAAAAAAGGATTAGTTTCCATCTCAAATATCTGACAGTCATTGAGTAACCGTGAACATGTTTGCTGGTGCACCGTTATCTTACGTCCAATCCTGGATGCCTGGCACCTGTTGGTGGATAATACACGTCAGGTATCTGTTAACCAACACACATCGTGGTGGCATGAACGAAGGAGGAAACATGAATGCTAGTGCTTTGTGGCTCGGTAAGCGATTCTGTTACCAACGATGTATGGAGACCAACTCCTTGCACAAATCGGACATAAATCAAACATCACTTCATCAAGGTCTTTCGGGCAAGATCTACTACTGTAGTAACTGTAGCACGTTCCTATCATATATGATCTACAGTAGTAGCTCGTTCGTGTTGCCGGGTGGAGGCTGAATAGCCTACATGATTACCGCAGCACGTGTTTCCTGGGTCGGTCAATAGTCATAGCTCGGTCGGTGTCGTGACCTATGGCTGATGTTGTGTTCGTACAGCAGTACTTCAAAGTATATAGACTCATCGTTTTTCGAGTCTACCACTCTACGGCCCGGTTCTCGCAGTCACGATTGACGCGGGCATAACGCGTTAAATAGTATTCGCCGACAGTATAAGAACGATACAGTAGATCGGTGAAAAACCGTACTTCTCGTCTCCTGCTTCTCAAGCCCCCGACGTCGCCTTCGGTAAAGGGCTTTCGCGATGACAACTCGTTCATGCAAGGTGGGGCTGCATCTCGATGCCAAATATGCGATGGGATACCGCAAACGTATCGCAATTTCGCGTCTAGTCCAGCAAGAATACAAGGTCAGCAGAGTACGAGGGCGAGAAAACTAACAAGAACGTACAATGACGCGTTCTATGGAACGGGCAGCCGATAGTTTTCCTCAGGCTCCTCTCTCTGTATAGTATGTATACACTATTTAATAACTCTCTCAAGCAACAACCAGCCTTTATAAACAAAGTGTCAGCTATGCTCGGTACCCACAATCCCACAGGCTTCGCATCTAACGAGCGACAACTATTGTAATTTACCTGGTACATAGAATATCGGAAACTATTGGGGAGATCCTCAGTTGCAACGGCTGAGGAGCCCCCCACGGTGAGAAACGTTTGAGTTCAAAACGGGCAACCCTTACCCTACCGTCCAGTAATCCACCTCCAAAGCTCACCTTGAATCTTTAACGGGATACTCCACGAGTGTTCGGTCGAGCGCTTTTGCGATGAACAGCCCATCCGAAACAAGAAACTTGTTGCCCCCGAGTTGTTCTCTGTCGGTCCAGCCGTGCACGCAACACGTTAACATCGTGTGATGGGTTTGTTTGCGTTTGATGTTGGCTGTTGTCATGCAAGTGTTTCTTCCCCAGACCGGGAGGTAAGATGTCGTCGACCAGACTTCGAAGCTGGCTATGCTAGAAACGGGGCAGGCTAACCGGGAATACACTACGAACCAGCCAAGAAAGGTAAAGGGGAAGTGGGAAGTTCTTGTTCTCAAGAGTGTTAGAAGGATCGATACTACTGCTGTACGTGAGGATATTCGATTGATATCGGACTAAAAATAATTATCGGAACTACGGTACCTTGATTCAAGACAGACATTAGACACTACGGTTGTACGCACTGCCTTATTACCGGGGACCGTATTAAATAGGACCTGCGGTAAACACAAAACCTATATATTTACCTGTTTTTACAAGCAATATTTGGTCCTATTTACTACTGTACGGTCCCCCTTATTAGTATCCACTTCGAAGGCGCACGAAATAGAAGGCTTGACCGCATCGTTCGAAGTAGCGTGCTGTAGATATGTGTTCGGCAAACTTATACCGCCTCGACACATGTATGAACACATGTACACGAATGTGGGAAGTTATCCATACGCCGAGGAGTGATATTCTGATTAGTTCAGCGAAGCATGCTCCGTGGGGGTACGTATGAAATACGAAATATACAACACATTTATGCATGTATATACCGGGTACCACGAGTTATTTTATCCTGTTATATATCTAATATAAACCAGGGACTGTATCACGCATTGGGATGCTGCATTCGCTAAAGGATGTGAACTTTCGAAGGCACTGTATTGATGCGGTTGCCAACATCGTTGACACAATTGAAATTCAATCTTTGATTCGTGCAACACGTTAGACAAAAACATCCAAACGCTTCACCTCTCCACAACAAGCAGGGTCGATACTGCTGTACCTTACAACGAATCACACGACGAACTTCAGTTCTTCCAACGAATATCAACGGGGTCATGACCTTATCAAGCGTATGATCGACACTGTTGGACACACTCGCGCATACATGTATACTGGGTAGGGACAGAGCCAGGGCCCGAACGCGATGACCACACCGAAACAAGTTGGTCGCCGTGGTGCATTGTTCGCACCTCCCGTTCACGAATATGATGTACCCATTCGGGTCTGGGCTGTCAACAAGCTCCGGCCGTCCCCAGTGAGACAGGCACGCAGTCGAGTCCCACGCGGGTGTGATTGCGGCGTTCTCGTCATCTACAGCCTGCTGATGATCAATAATACAAAAGCAGAACAAAGGGGCAGAATCCTAAATAGCCCCATTTGTGTTTGTATATACAAATTGATTGCATAGAGCATAGGTGGATGGCATCAATCATTTAAAGACTCGAGCTGCACTAGTGCGAATTCATTATTTGTTTTGTTTTGGAAGTAGTCAAGGAGATGATGAGATAATAACTGTGACAACAGGTTAAGAAAGTTATCGGGATTTCTTTATACCCGACGGAAGAAATGGTAGCCTCTGTTCGGCTACGAGGTGCATCGGTCCTCGACGAGGCGACTACACCTCCTTGGAGCTTTAATGCCGGCATGAAGTGATAGCATGAGGCGAAGTAAGCAGGCCGAGGAAGAAGGGGGAGCTTCCTTTTTGTCGACACTATAACGATTGAGGGTCAATATATACGATATATCTACAGTAACCCCAACTTTAAGGCCAGTCCTGCTCGTCTCCTACACAACATTGGGAGTCAACCATGGTGTCGAGGAACTCGGTGAACTCTACTGTGGGTACAGGGAAAACCTGTAATCCCGTATGGTTGGTATACGAACATGGAGTCTACATCGCTGCTAGGGCAAAGGAGGAAACATCATACAAACAGGTCCATGCCGGCGGCGACCGCAACAAGAGTGGAGGCAATGCAAACCGATCGACGACGGAGGTTGCAGCACGTTCGAGGCTTGTAGACCTACAAACAGTTTGTAACAGTCATATATACACAATATTTCGAAGTACACGTCAATTATAGAGCGGTACGCACCCTCTAAAACACTTATAATTTGCCATGGCTTCATCAAGGCATATCGCTTAGATAGACGAGTGCAACTACATTATGCACAGTATACTGCGGAACAATTGAAGCCTGAACTAAAAAACGCACGCTTACCTCTTCCTGGTCTTCTGCACCTACATGCTTTTGCACATCGTACGTATGCCCCACCACTCCCAGGGAAATCTCGGGCAGACTCCTCGACACACGTCCGGCTTGGCCACGGTTTGTTGTTTCTCGCACCCGTATATGGACGTGTCCCTCGTCCGACGGAGCGGGGTCAATCTCCTTGCCTGTGGCCGAGCCCCCGCATACGGGTATCGACGTACTGCGGTGGCGCCCATAGTAAGAGGTTTGAACCGAACGTGTAACGTGTGAGAAGCGAACGTACAGTTACTGTAGGTGTGATTCGGTTGCCGTTGTCTCATCACTGAGTCGATGCGTTTCAAAGTTGTCATAGGGTTCATGTGCTCCGTACTTGAGTACTACTGCAATAACGTGCGTGCTTCCACAGACCGGGGGTAGCGTATACATGGGAGCCGCTACATGCAGTAGTGGATACCTGCTACTGGTTATATAGCCCATAAATTGGCAATTGGCAAAACGTTCCGGTGTTATGGGGTTCTACTTGTGGGAAGACCTCAACAGTCACCACATGGGCCTCTGCGCGGCGCCCTTCTTCGTTACCAATATGCGCGACACTATCAGTGCTGTGCCTGCGACAGTCTCTGCGACAACCTCAGCGAAAGCCTCTGCGACAGCCTCCGAAACAGCCTCCGCGACAGCTTCCGCGACACTAGGTACGATACGTGCTGCGGTAGGGGTTGTTGACATCACCACATTGCCAGTTTACCGCATTACCACTTTACAGCCTACAGTTATATTTATCTCTTACAAGGTTTGTCAACTGAGCAGTATACCGGGTATGACATGCTCTTTGCCGTCTTCTCAAACGAACCTATAATTTGTTTGACACCAACTGGAAAGACAAGGTTCACCTGATGAAACTGTTTCACCCACCCATACCCATACCAAGTATACTGTGTATTATATACATTACAGCAATAGGCCACGGATCCGATGTGTATCGAGGTCATCTCACTAGGTTTTCGGCTGTAGGGTGCAACTACAGGCATTGAGGTCCCCAAGCAAGGAGCCTTACACTGTACTCTAGCATGTACACTAGGTGCTACCAGCACCGTAGCATGGGTCGTACGCACCCTGTATAGACGCACTGCAGACCCGGGTTTCCACGTAGATCTCTGTGCGAGCGCCGAAGGAAGAGGCATATGGGTTGGAGATGAAGGGCCTGAGCTTGATACCTGCCTGGGTGGTTATACTACTGTACGCTGCATTAAATTTTATGTGTAGCAGTAGGTCGTACTTCATCAAATGGGGAAAACACTGTCCAATTTCAATGACGTCCAGCGATATCACTGGCATGGCAATCGTTGAGGTCAGTATCCCTGTGAATGATGAGCAATCGGCCTATGTAGATGACTTCTCAAAGGTGTTGGTTGCTTCCGATGCCGATACTCTTACTGCAATATACCGTAAACCGTTTTCTACCAGGGCGTCCGTACACCTAACGCCTGTCCCTCGAACCACACGGAAGAGCTTTTAGCCATCTAGTGTAAGACGCCTCATCGTTGGTGCGTATACAGCGTCGGCGTTCGCTATACCTGGTACGTCGTATCACACGTTCTTCTCAAAACTCCTTCTGGGTATAGACGGACGACACACCCCCAACTGTAGGACACGCGAGACATGGCACCCTTTTCTTCTCCATTCAACCAACTATCGATGGGGCTGTACTCACAGCTCCACGAGGGAATCCAGACCCTCGAAGACCTCGGCAGGGAGAGTTTGAAGATGGTTTGTGTCCAGACGCCTGATTAGCGAACCAATCGAAGCAATAATAGGGCAGCGGGAACGCACCTAAGGCGACGATGACGTGAGTGTTTACACGGTGCACACTGCGATAGGGGTGCAAGCTACTACTGCAGTTGGTTATGAGGCTCCTGACATGAGAAACTCGATGTATGTCTCAGCCAAACACCAATTTTGGGAAAAAAAAAACAAAGTGCAATCAGATGAACACTCCCATGGCCTATTCATAGTGGGTAACAAATCAAACTGCGAGACCCAAACGGCCGCATGGTTTTCCAATATTCCAACGACATCGGATAGCTCGTTGAGGAGTGTATTATCAGTCAGTCAAATGATACTTGGGCCAAATATGGTACTCCTGTACTGCTGTAGCCCCCCTATCATCGTATACAGCACACGCGACAACTAAGGTATGCTCATATCATCATACACACGTATCACCCATATCACGTCACGGCAGCTGGGTGCACTCGTGCAGACCCGGATGGGTCAATGGCCTGACAACTAGTTCGCTGCTACAGTTATTGATTAGCAGATACTATACATACAGGATAATTGGAACGCTTTTACACCCGGACCGGCGAACACAGAACACAAGAAGTACCTCAGGGCTCAATCGAACCCACCATCCACAACATCCTCCGGGGTTGATCTAGCCTCTAGAGTAGCTCAACCGTTGTTCCCTCGAACACAAACATGATCGAATATAGACGACACCATTTCCGATACAGCAGTATTATCATCTCCTTGGCTGCACTATAGATCTATCAACAGCAGTTAAATACATTCATTACAGTGTGACGGGGATTTCGGGGGCCACCAAATACATAAATGTATCGATACATTGTGCCTTTAATTCCACCAAGGTACGAGAGCTCACGAACATGGAGATCTACTGAATAGAGCCGACCTATAGCACACATTTTTGCTCCTTACCTGGGGAGGTCTCTTTCTGTAGTAGCACCCAACAATCGGCGTTAATACATGCAGTAGTATCGGAAGTTCAAACCAAGCTCATGCGCGATCCCATGGGTTTAGGTATTTAACGAGACATAATTGGAAATTTGAGCATATAGCTACAATGCAACTGTCCAGAAGGTTATCGGGGATACTCAGTACGTGGCAACGGCATGCAGGCATGGGTGACCGCAAGTCCATCAACCCACGCCCACCGGACTGATTGGTGAACACACAAAGAGAGGATATGTAGACCACTCTCCCGCAAACAAGAAATGAACGAATACAGAGCATGGGCACTCTTTATTCTACGCAACCGATACGACAGACGATCATGTTTATTGGTCACCAGTGTTTGTTGCAACCACGACATAGTAGAGGCATACGTTTAAGGGTACCGTACAGGACGCACTCACGAGACGGAGCTTAAACTGTCATTACACCTCTTCTTTTTACTGCACACGTATGTCCTGACGTAGCGGTATGCAGCAGATCAAGCTTCAACAGGCATGCGCGGACGTTCAATGTTGTCAGAAAATCGACCAGACGAAGGTACGTTGTTGTTGCTTTTCATGACTTTTTTTATGGAGAAACAGGCGTATGCCGGAAGAAATTTCAGACACTACTCACAGGGAGGTCATAGATGTCATGCCTTCGAACATGTTGCCCGGCAGTGTGGTGAACTCGTTTTCGCCTAGATCCCTGTAATTCGACCCAGTCAGCACATTTTTAGCGAAACAGCAATGCATAGACGTCGGCATTGAGTTCGTTAAACGTAGTTTACTCGTCATGTTTCTGAGGATGCGCATACAATAATATATTTCCCGCCCGGATGAACGGATGGCTACGAGAGCCGCACACAGCCGGTCTGGCCAGTGAGCCTTCCCTCGTAAACGAGTAGTTTCCTGGTGGAGACGAAGGCAGCGACGAGAAACTGACCGGGTTTGGAATTCACAATCATTTCTCAGTGAGCCTGGTCCACCCCCCTGCATTCTCCGGTTCCTATGATAATAATACAACCGTATATCTCTCACAGATACGAGGTGCCATATACAACATACAGCACCGAAGAAAGCACAACACCTCGGACGAATTTTCAAGCTGATTTTCGTGATAGCGAGAGAGTGCTCAGATAAAAGCCACTCGTCTATGGAAACATCCCTAAATCGGCGTGCCCCCGCCCCTTGGTTCCGAGAAAACCGACTGTGAAATTCGTGTCAGGGGATGTGTTATTGAGTGTGCTGCAGGAAGAGATAACCCTAGGACTATCAATAAGAGCAGACCGTAAGTTTATTGCGCCGTACGAGTAGAGTATACGAGGTAAACGGTATAGTAGTCAGTCTATAGATTATTCCCATAAACGGGCAAGCTGTACTCTCGTCCCCCTGCAGTAGATCGGCCCTAAACGCCAATCCCCCAGTTTTGAGCATGTAGTGGTCGATTATGAGGACAGGCACAAAACAGGTATGAAGCTCACATACAGGTTTGTGTAGGCCAATATGCGCGAAGAACCAGTTTGACAACATCTCTCGGCATTCCGCGAGAGTGTAGTCACAGTAGTTTGCCACGAGAGCACGGGTTGCGGGAAGGGTTAAGCCCAACGCGTCGTATAGGCGCCATGGCCAGCGCCATAGCTTTGAAAACCGAGGTGCGTCCGTGTTTTGATACGCCGTAGCTGAGACGAAAAGACAAAGAATACATACATGGACATTGCCACACACTGCTGCTGGTACTGCTACACGTACGTGCTGGGTGTACAGAAAGGACAACGTGCTATAAAGAAACGGCGACCTGTCATTTCCTTTGCACCTATTTCATACTGTGTATATACCAGGTATAACATAGCCCTCGTCTTCCCGTATCACCCCCCCTCACCCGTTGAATGACCAAATGACACGAACAATCGCCGTACAATAAACTATTCAACAAGTGATGTAAACTGTATGTCACGTTCCATGGAAGGAATACCGCGCGTCGACCACAGGGAGCGTACGATTCATTTGCTGTCTGCCATCCGGCATATACAGCTTTACGAGCGGTCACTCAGGTTCATTCTTCTTATCGGAGAGCTCTTATTCCGAAATTTCCAATGTTTGGAAATAATTGGATATATGTATCAATATACGGAGGCGTTCTGTCACTATTCGGTTCGTTTTTAACTGGGAGTTTTTCGTCCAAAATTCCAAAGTTTGAAGATAACTGGATACATGTATCAATATATAGAGGCGTCCTGAGACTATTCGTGAACTTCTCCATAAGTAAACATGCTCATGTGTTCGTTAAATTTGATGTATTTGGAAAAAAATATCAGGGAAATCTGGAAGATTGAAAAAATGCGCGAAAAAAGTATAGAAATTACGAAAAAAAAGCTCTCCGATAAGAATGACCATATAGAAGCATCCCCAGAGTTAAAACAAAAAAGGAAACGAAATAGAAACAGATGCACAAAGTCAAATTCCCTTCTACTGGTGTAGGGAAATGTAGACTAAAAATGTTACGTAACAAACGCTACATGAATTTAAGGCTTATAAATTCGATTTCCACCACATTCTCCCTCACTAAACCTGACTTGTCTCTCCTTGCGAGTAAGTCAGGAACCCGATGAGACTCTGAGTATCCAACTTTTACCTCCGGCTTTTCGGTACCGGACTCAGTATGGAATGATCGCATTGCTCTCATCGTTCCTTCCTAGGTGTTTTCTAAGTGAGTGAGTTTTACAGGTTCTTGAACATGAGATATTCCCCTTTTTTTTCCCTTGTTTTTCGAAGGATGAAGGCGAGAATCGAACCACGGACCTCGCGCTTCAAAATCTCACGTCCTGCCGTCGACGCCATTGTAGGAAAATGTAGACTAAAAATGTCACGTAACAAACGCTACATGAATTTAAGGCTTATAAACTCGATTTCCACCACACTGGGATGATGAATATGCGTGTTTGTCAGGTTTCTCAAGGGTACATGATGCGTTTTTTCTTCGTGTATGCAAGCATGTAGGCTAGAGTCGTCGTATTTAGCTTAAAATACTCGGCCTTGCGTCTTCGCGGTGAACAAAATAATAGTATTACATGCTGGAACCACACGGGAGCCCTCCGAGACCCTATTCGTAGTTAATTCGACTTGTGCCTGGACGATGTTTCCAAACAGTTCGCATTTTGTCACACCTAACCATACGACCACCTGTCAGGAAAAACAGACTTACAAGGTTTGTATGTTATTTCGCCCTATGCCGTCCAAACATCCCTCTAACGCATGGACGTCATCATCAGCAATCCTGCACAATCTTAGGTTCCTGCGGCGAAACGAGGGGTACAGTAGTAGTAGGCGATATCAACATCCACCGATGTACAAGGCGAGCGCGATGGCAGTAGCACCTGTTATCCATTCATACCAAGTTGGTTTTACGATCAGCTGCGGACGTCAAATCAAAAACGTGGTCGGGTGCCGCGAGGAAGAGCACCTGTGCATTGTTGCTTGCTAACCATGGCCTACTTTGCACGGGCAGGATCTACAGTTGCGTCTTGCGTGGCCCCACGGAATATTGCGCATGCATACATGTTCTGGAAAGCTTTTCTCACTGATATCGCGAATCCGTTCGTACAAGGGAAAAAACACACAGACAAGGGAAAATACACACAGAAGTACACTCCTACTTGTTTAGTTTATATTTGTACTGTATGTCCATTTTTTTTACTGACCGTTGCTGCCAACCAATTGCCGTGGACCCCTCTAATATATACCTGACATCTGATACTATAGGTATCTACTATTAATAGCACATGATTTTGGGGCATAGTCCCGAGATACAAAGCATTATTGACATCATTCCCGATAACTAAGGCAGAAGGCCAGCGCTTTGATTGCAATACGTCGTATGATATTTCGGGATGATCTAAAACCATGTCCCTAAAAAGTCAATGTCTGCACAGTTGATATTTGTGAATATAGTCCAACAGCGAATATAGTCCAACAGTAGACCCACAGCCTCCACGTAAACGTCGAGCACTAGAAACGGCGATCGACATTCTATCGGTAAGCGCCTTCTTGTACTTACACAGCAGTGGTGCCAGTGGAGCACTCATCGACGCAGAGGAAAGCGTCCACACCTGAAAAAGCAAATTCGCCCAATGCTAACGAACGCACCGTTGGAGAGAAACAAATTCAAGAGTCAAACGAACAGTCCACGTAACAATGTAATGAAGACAGATACACAGCACATACACGTGTCCACCCACAATGCACTCGCCGGCGGGCGTAGGACTAGCAGTGTTCGGCAGCGGACGCGTACCACGGTAAGAGGTACCAGTAGCATACGTTGGCAAACATGATGACAACTGCTGTGAGCTGCTGTGAGCTACTGCAAGCTACTGAAACGGGGATCCTCAACTGAGGAGGTATCCGATATCGTTGAAATACTACCAGGTATGCGGGGTTCACTACAGCAGTATCATCATGTCTTCTGTTTTCAACCTAATGTAGGCCATTATTTCCATTTTTCTCCAAAATGTTGTTTAGGCGAGGCATTCCAGGGAACCCCTCAAGCGAGGAGCCTCGTACACTGCGGCACTCGATCTGCTAGCGCTTTACTGTCGGCGCTACTCCTATCGTAGCATATACTATTGTGTACCGAATTAACTTTTTCTGGACTACTTTTACCTTTTTACTCCGGCCGCGGGTCTACGCTCTCGGTTACGGGGCACGCAGGCGGCTGGCGTGTACACCACGGCGCAAGTGCGACCGGCCGGGCTCCGTGGTGCGTGCTCTCAGTGTTTAAAGTCCCGAAATATAGTAACCCCGGGGATCCATCCCGACAAACTAGACCAAACCAGGTCTATGGAAACCCCAAAAGAGACCTTCCGATTTTTGCTGTACACCTCGCACCAGGGACGTAGAACATCTAGCACCGGGCATGTAGCTTAGCCATGGCCATATCGCACAGGGCACGCCCGCAGCCTGGTCGGGCACGCAGGGGGGTCGTGTGTACACAACAGCGGAAGTGTGGCTCCTGGCCGGGTTCCGTGGTGCATGCGCTGGGAGTTCACAGTTCAAAGTTGCGAAATCGGCAAGTAATCGCGGCCAGACGTTCCGCCCCCACAGCCAAGCCGGGCCGTGCAAACCCAACAATTTGATATTTTTCTCTGCTTGTTGCTGTCTGCTGTTTGTTGTTGTATCATGTCTGATCACAATGCGCCTGAAGCTCCCTACTATATGGCAGCCGCGGATCGACAGCAGTCGTACATCGATCTCTTCCTGCGGTGACAGCCGCGGGCGGTGTTTGCGTGTGTGTGCCATACGAACACACGTATTCTCAGGCCCAATTAAGTAAGTGCACATGCTGGGGTCAGGATGACGACACGAATGCACCCTTCCTTGAGATGTCAAAAGAAACCGCACAGCGACGGTACACACAACCCTAGCCGCAGCGACACAACAGCAGTTCAGCAGCACCAGCGAATCACACATTAGCCTTCGTAACAGTCATGGTGCCATATTTTTGTGTTCGTATGTTGGTGCAGTGTTCACCCGGAACGGAGATACCTCATGTTAATAGAACTACTTATAGATATCTCGATCTCTGAGCTAGCTCGGTTGGTACATCCCTGCCCTCTCACAGCTCCCACTTGGGAATCGCCTCCTTTTATTACTTGCCAGACCTCTCCGGCGGGTCTTTGTTTCTCCATTGTAATTTCTCTTCGTACTTCCAGTCGTCTTTTTTTTTTTCTTTCGTTTCGTGTGCGTGGGTGTACTTCGAGCACAGTTGCGCGGGCGAACCCGGCACCGTCGCGGGTGTCAGCGGGTGCTGGCGGGTAGAGTGGGAGTTGCAAGGAGCGCGGTCGCCGCTTTCGTGCCTAGGCGTCGCGTGTGCCTCGAGACACGGGGGATGCATCAATAAGCTCTGTCTGGCCTCCATTTACGATTTTGGATAGAGTACGTACGAGTATTTAAGGGTCCTTCAAGATTGTAAGATAACATTCAAGCGGTGCTTATTTTCGCGACCGGGCTGAGAGTCAAAAGAGGGAGGTACCCCGAAGGAGCACCAACATTGTCGAGCTTGCGTCGAGGTCCACGGTGAGCACCGGGCTTCACGCGAGGCGGGCGACGGGGCTCACTGTGGGAGAGAGCGAGTAAATCTTGACCCGGACTGAATCGGTGGCGGGATGGTCGCGAGAGGCGCGGGCGGCGTGCGAGGCTGAGACAGAAGCTCTGCTGTTCGATTTTTTCTTTATTTCTTTTTTTCCTTTTGACCGGTGTCCGGTGTTCCAATCAGGTGGTAGATTATTACACGAAAGGGGACGGGGATTTTATTTCTTTCAGAATTTTTCGGTTTCATTTTCATTGTTTTTGCTGTGTTGCTGTGCCGTGCTGTGCTTTATCTTTCGTACATACGCGTACAGATACAGAGCCTATCGAAATAAGAAAATAAGTACCCTACCTGGGGTGTGTACGTACGTACGACATTATTAAGGATTGGTGTGAAGTAGCGTGTATCAGCTCGAAGCTGGTGTACGCTTAGTCTCGCTTGCCGATGACCGGTCAAGACACAGAACTGATCGAGGTGCAAACGCTTGAGTTGCTGTCAGGCAGACTCGCGTGAAATCTTCGAATAGAAGAAAGATGATGATGTTGGCGACTCCAGGCCAAGGTTGATTAGTTATTAAGCTCAGCAGACAAGCTGATGATGATGAGCCAAAGTAGAGTGAACAAGTGGGCGTGCAAACGCTCCTCTTGGCTGTTTCCGATCTCGATGATCTTTAACAGATACATAACAGATACATGTACCTCCTACGACGACGTTCGTCAGGTGATGACACACCCGAATCCGATTACGGCCTATGACAACGTTCGTCAGGTGATGACACACCCGTACCCGACTACGGTCTATGACAACGTTCGTCAGGTGGTGACACACCCAAAATCGATCTATTATGGATCCCTTGTACCGTATACTACCAGATATTCCGTGGTATCCAGTGACGACAAAAAATGATAGCTACTGTCAAGTAACACCTCCAATAGACATGTGAGCGAGCGTAACGGAAAACCGCCCGCGACGCGAAGCTTGTGTACGTACGTACGACACCCGCGACGTGAAGCTTATGTCGCGTCCGAGCAGTTTTCTCCTGAAGCATGGCGGCGGGAGACTCTTGGCATTATCAAGTCGCCAGTTTGCAACTAACATAATAAAAAACTGTGTATTTCAATCATGAACTTCTGTCCGCTTCGCATAATTTGATGTATGTACTGTTTCATCCTGAGCGATCGTGGCGGGCGGCGTAGGCCGCCCGCGGAGCGAATCGCCTTGTACCTCCTACAATTTTAAAATTAACGACAACATGCCGTCGAACCTCATTTTCTGTCACACAGCAGTGTACCACCAGGTACACCGCTGCATAACAGCAGTAATACAGTAGTAAATAGTACATTGTAGAGCAGGGCAAGTTTTTGACCTGCTGTTCCCTACTGGTAGGTGTTACCATTTAATACAAGGTTGGACTATGGTATGGAAATTCTCTCGGGCCGTACATACTTGCTATCAATAGGTGAGGTAGAATATTACTTGTTTGAAGATGCTACTGCTGTTGTTGACGCTATTCAGAAAAAACAAGTGATAACAGCAGGAGATATCAGGCATGCTTATACAGTAGACGCTGATCACCCGACCCGAACTCTAACCATAACCCGAACGCTTGTGGTGACCTGTGCTTGGATGCAAAAAAGGTACCGCGGGTTGTGTGTATGGAGACGTCAGTAGTATCACTGTTGTAGTAGTCTTGTTTCGACCTGGCGTAGAAGGGTAGGTTGTCTGTCGTCCATTGTTGTTGTGGGCCGTTGTTGTCGTGGGCCGTTTGACTCTCTTGTCGCAGTCGGCCTTTTATTTACTGGAAATAATTATTCTGACTCTTTCAAGTCTGCCTATTAATAAGTCGGCATCGTTCTTTGAATTACGAAGCAAATACATGATACAACTTCAGTCGGCCTGTCGGAAGCTATCACCATTGTGCCAGTAGTAGGTCAGGTGATCTCGGCCGGTTGTCTGTGATCGCGACGACAGCAGCTACTTGTTTTGGTGGTGGTGCTGTCTCTCTCTGTAGTCGCACATGTCTCTGCTGGCCGCCAAAACTCTCGGCGGCCAAAGCTCATCAGGAAAAGCAGCGACACAGCTAGCCGGAAAAAAAAATCTCCCCCGTCAGCGGCAGGCGGCAGCTAAGCTACTCCTCAGAGGAGCTGCTGCTCAGGAGGAACTTCTGTTCAGGAAGAACCGCTGCTCAGGAGCAGCTAGCTACTTGTGGTAGTGGTGTGGTTGGTCCCTCTCTGTCGCTTAGGTATCTACCGTCGCGACAACCTGAAGAAGGATATATATGTCGGTCGCGGCCAAAGCTCACGGCGGACAAACTCTCGGCGGCCAAAGCTCAGCAGCAGCTTCTGAAGCACCAGCAAGCAGCGAGCTGCGAAAAAAGTTCCCCGCAGTCACAGCGGTAGGCAGCAGCTTAGCCGCTGCTCAGGATCAGCAGCTGCAAAAGTTCAAAGCTTTCGGCGGCCAAAGCTTTCACGAGAAGCTGCTGCTGCTGCTTCGGTCTCGTGACTCCTGACTCCTGACTCGTGACATCGCAATTTTTCGAGCGTTACAACTGCATAAATCATCAACAGACCATTTATTTGGCATGCTGTCCGTCGCGGTGGATGAGACAATACGTAGATACGAGTATCCTGGGCGCGTTTGTAGGTTGTCTCAACTGTTGCTCCACTTTGTCGGGTCCATTTGCTGCGTTTTGTACCGATGCAGGTGTCCGCGCTGTGGATCGCTGCGTGCCGCTCAATGCGTTAATATATCGCCTAATATGATCAGCAGCAGCAGATGAGTGGAAAAGACGATACATATATGTCATGTACTATTTACGGGGGACCATATAGTAATTAGGACCTACGGTCGACACAAAATCCTGTATATTTACGTATTTTTACTAACAATGTTTGGTCCTATTCACTATAGTCCCCCGTTAAAAAAAACAGTATTACCTGGTACAATAATTAGTTGTATGATCGCGCTCGCTACTACTACTACTACTTCTGTACTACTGCCGTGCTTCTGTAAACAACAAACAGCTAAATATGATGCACTGTTGTGACTGGGTACATCTACTACTGAAGATCCCTTTGTGGAGACAACGCTACCGCTACTAGAATACTACTTAATGAGTAGAACATGACGTAAGAATATGACTGACCAGACTGGCAAGGCAGTATCATAACACATGGTTGATGATTCCAATCTACCGATAGTCAGATGCGTACTCTGTTCGTTGTAATTTGGCTGTTTTACGACCGATGGATATCGATCTCACTGACAGGCAGATTTGTTCTGCGCAATGCCGTTGCCCATCTGCACTTTGGCTCGCTCACCGTTTAGAAAGCTTGAATAGACAGACATACTACGATTAGTTACAAATGATCAACGTTGAAGCTCACGCTGCGGCGAAGCCCCGTTTGCTATGCGCAGGATCTCACTGGAATCCGCGTGCAGTTTATCCGTATGAACAAGTACGAAAAAGCGCGGACATAGAAAATATCCCCGTCCCCTCTCATGCTATATTTTTCTTCCTGATTGGAACACCTTGCACCAGTCAAAAAAGAAACAAAACGAACAGCAGAGATTCCCTCTTAGCCTGGTACGCCGCCTGCCGTCTCGCGACCACCTCACTACCGATTCGGTCCGGGTAAAGGTTTCGTCCCTCTCTGCCACAGTGAGCCCCATCGCGCGCCTCGCGTGAAGTCCGGTGCTCACCGTGGCTCTTGTTTGCCACTTCGACAAAGTTGGTGATCAAACTGCATTGAGGTCTCTTTGAAGTTTAGTTTGGCTGCAAAAATAAGCACCGCTTGAATATTATTTCGCATACCAAAACGACTCGTATGTCTCGTATATGGTACAAGCGGAGCCTCACAAGGAGGCCAGGCAGAGCTCATTCGTGCTTCCCACGTGTCTCGACGCACGCCACGCCTAGCCACCAAAACGGCGACCGCGCTCTTTGCAACCCCCCTCTACCCGCCAGCACCCGCTGACACCCGCGACGGCGCCGGGCTCGCCCGTGGCGCCGTGCTCTGAGTACGCGCACGCGCACGAAACGAAAGAAAAAGTCTTCGGAAATATGAGCTACTTTTCACTCGTACCTCGTATGTTCGTATGAACACGAGTACAACAAGAAGGCGCTTGTCTTCACGAACGCGGTTTTTGTTCGTAATTATAAACTATACCGGGACATTGCTTTTTTAACAGAAAAAGGTATACTTGGACAGAAAACGAAAATATAACTTGCGTTTGGTGTGCCCTGATCAGCTCGTGTAGCTTTTTCGTACCGTAAACTGGCAAAAATACGATGGTGTACCGTTGTTTGTGATTTTGGCAAGTGAGGCGGACGGACATGGATGTTTCGCCATGAAATGGTATACCTTGACAGAAAACGTATTCTAACTTGGGTTTGGTGTACCTTGATTTCCTGGCTTGAATTTTTTGTTGCGTAAAATGGTAAAAAAGCACTGGTGTGCCGTTTTTTGTCATTTTGTCCGTTAGGCAGGAAATAAATCCTGCCTCTAGTTAACCCGAGGTAAATCCAGGGAATAGGACGCATGACTACGATGATGTTCCCCCGTTCATCTTGGAGTATCCCCGGGATTTCAGGTCAACGATATCTCGAAGGGGAACCTTGTACTACTTTGTACCAAATTTCCTTTTTTCCGCAGTGCTTTTACACTCTTCCTGCGGCAGAGGATCGTTTCTGGGGCTCAAAGCTTCGGGGCACACAAGTTGTTCCCTTGTATATCACAGCGGAAGTATCGGTCGCGGCCGGGCTCCGTGGCCTGCGACGATGTTGTGATGGCGGCGAGCTGCTGCACGCACCACTTCAAAGCCGCTAAATCTGGAAGTCACCGCGGGGGAGGCTTCTGCCCAGCTAGAGCCAAGCAGGTCCATGGAAACCCCGAGCGTTGATACGTTGATGTGTCCAATTCTGCATCCCTGATGTTTATTAGTGCTGCTTCTCAAATACCGCAGCAGGCAGCCCCTCAAAGCCTAGGCAGCCAGGGTACAACACCCGCGCTTGCAGCTTTTTTCTTTGTGACAGCCACGAGAGGTGCTGCTGCGTGTATGTGAGCGTGCGTCCGCGTGTTGGTATCTTACACCAGTAGCTACGGAGAGATCAAGTGCAATTTCAGCTATTACGGGGGGTCCATAGTTAAGAGGACCTATGGTATACATAAAAACCTATACATTTGCGTATTTTTACTGACAATATTTGGTCCTATTCCCTAGGTTTACCCTAGGGTAATCTAGAAGCAAAACTATTTTCCTGTCCTAACGGACAATATGACAAAAAACGGTACACCAGCGCTTTTTTGCCAGTTTACGGCACGAAAAACTCAAACAAGGCCATCAGGGTACACCCAACCCAAGTTACATGGCACTTTATGTCAAGGTATACCGTTTTTTGTCGAAAAACACCCACGTCCGTCCGTCTCACTTGCAACAATGCCAAAAAACGGTTCATCATCATATTCTTGCCAGTTTACGGTAACGAGGTGATCAGGGCACACCAAACCCAAGTCATATGACACTTTCTGTCAAGGTTTACCATTTTCTGGCAAACAATGTCCCGGTACAGCTTGTATTTTCGAACAAACACTACGTTCGTCAATAGAAGCACCTTTTTGTACTGTGTACTCGTGTTCAAACGAACGTACCTGGTACGAGTTAAGCGTTGCTTATTTATATATAATTTGAAGCCATTTTATTTCGTTTCGTGCGAGTGCGTGTAGTCAGACCACGGGCGAGCCTGGCGCCGCCGCGGGTGTCAGCGGTGCTAGCAGGTAGAGGGGGTGTTGCAAAGAGCGCGGTCGCTTTTTGCAGGGCTAGGCTTCGCGTGTGTCTCGAGACACGCAGGAAGCACGAATGGGCTCTGTCTGGCCTCCTTGTGAGGCTCCGCTTGCACCATATACGATACATAATGGTCGTTTTGATATGCGAAATAATATTCAAGCGGCGCTTATTTTTGCGACCAAAACTAAACTTCAAAGAGACTTCAATGCAGTTTGAGCACCAACTTTGTCGAAGTAGCGAAGAAGGGCCACGGTGAGCACCGGGCGTCACACGAGGCGGGCGACGACGCTCACTGTGGCAGAGATTGAGGAAAACGTTATCCGGACCCAATCGGTGGTGAGGTGGTCGCGAGACGGGCGGGCGGCGTACAAGGCTAAGAGGGAAGCTCTGCTGTTCGTTTTTTTTCTTTTTCACCAGTGGGAACGTATTCCGATCAGGCAGAAAATTATTACATGAGAGGAGACAGGCACTGGGCCAAGGGAAAGCAAAAAACAACGTAAAAAGAGGAGACAGGCACTGGGCCAAGGGATATTTACGCAAGCAAAAAACAACGTATAATCAGACTAGACTTTTCGAGCTTGCACCAATCAAAGCAGAGCTATGATTTACCGTATGACTTGCAAAATGGCTGTGATTGGCCAACAGTCCCGTTACAACTGCTGCTGAGCACAGATATCGTATTGAGCGTGCTACGAGTACAACAAGCAGGCTGTTGTACATCGCTGAGACCATGCCGCCCAGCAGCAGCTGCAGCAGGCAAAACCATGCACGTGAGGTGGCACATCCGCAGTATACTCTATGGATGGCTTGTATCGGGGCCTGCGATATGCATCACGGAGGATAGATAGGTAGAGTTTGGGGTGCGGGCGCATGTATGTATGCCGACTCCCGACCACATCCACGACGACGACGACCAACAACAACCGCCACCTGCTGTTGCCCAGCAGCATAGTAACAGGCCAAACCAGCGCGTGAGGTGCACACCCGCAGTGTATTCTTGACTACTGTACCTGTAGTTGCAAGTGTTGGAGCCTACGACGCGTCATCGAGGATAGATAGGCAGAGCTTGGTGTGCGGGGGCATGTGTTCAACCCGACTCTCGAACACGCCCACCGATCAACAACCAACTACTAACTGCTACCAGGCGAAACTGCGTGAGGTGACACATCCAGGGTGTACTCTTGGCTACGTTGTACCAGTAGCAGTTGCAAGTGTCGGAGCCTACGATGCATCATCGAGGATAAACAGAAAGAGCTTGGGGTGCGGGCGTATGTATGTATCTATGTACCCATGTATGTATCCTGACTCCCGACCACGCCCACCACAACGATCAACGACCAACTGCCACCAGACAAAACTACTCATCCTCCAGCAGCAGCAGGCACCCAGCAGCATACCAGCAGCAGGCAAAATCATGCGCACACGGTGGCATATGCGGGGTGTAATTGATGAGTAGTTGCATGTATCGGAACCTACGATGCAGCACCGGGGACGGATAGTAGGCAGAGCTGGGGGGTCACGGGCGCATGTACAGCATGAATGACATCCCGACTCCAAACCACACCGACCACAACGATCAACAACAGCCACCAGAAAAAAAAAAAAACTGCTGTACTCCTCTGCTGTTGATCTGAGCAGCAGCAGTGCAATTCTCACAGCGAATCGAGAGGACAGCAGTACGCATGTGCCTGCTGTCGCCACCGTTTGCCTGCGCCACCACCACGCACCGCCGTCTCTGCTGTTGTTCGAGCTGCGCGGTTGGTATTTTGGATAGACAAGCTCGTCATAATTTCATTCACGTATAGTGGACCCAAACGCTGCGTCACAGTAGTAGCAGGGTGTCCCCTGCAACCACTTGAGAGCACAGCAGTAGTAGTAGCAGTATAGTTCCTGCGGTCGTCCTTTGCCTCCACACCATGCACACCGCCTATATCTTGCTGTGCAAACGTTGCTCGACCGGCATTGAGGCGGTCGAAAATCGACTGAAACGCCTCAAAATCGGTGGACGACAGACAACCTACCCTTCTAACACCCTACACAGCTGGTCGAAACAAGACTGCAGCGATACTGACTTCTCGGTACCTGCAACCTATGATACCCACTTCTTGTAGTGCCAAGACCAAATTTTATAGTATCAAAACCACAAGAAAAAGCGGAAATTCTATGATACTAATACGTGCTTCCTACGTATTTTTCTTGATACTTACGTTATCATTAGAACGATAACGGCCCACGTCAACAACGGTGCTGCCGCTTAGCGGCCGGGGTCTCGATCGGACCTCTCTGTGTCACCCTTCGACCTGATGATCAACTCCACCCCAACAGCGGATGGTCAGGTGACGTCGTGGAACGGCATGCTCGTATCATGTACACTCAGACGGCTCTCGGATTCAACTGACAACACTACCGATTGCCATGTCGAGGACCACGGCCATATCGAGATAACCGCATTCCAATGTGCACGATGGCGAGATCCCGCACCAGTCTTGATTCCGCACGGACCACCCCAGTCACTCCAGGATGCAGTCAATGCCTTGTTCCTGACCCGGGCCGCCTCCGACTTCTCATTTCCTGGACCTGCTCCGTGCCCACCCTGCGACGAGAAGCTGCGCCCGGCACATCAGCACATCCATATGGTCGATTCTTCCTCGGAGTGCAGACAACGCCCCAGATCGCGTTTTCATCGCGTTTGCACGTGTAGAGATCTACGAGGACGCCGGAGAGCCGCCAGCACCGTCACCGATTTTCATGATGGGCGTTGAGTACTCCCTCGTAGCTGTCATGTACTCCATTCCGAAACTTTTCGTGACCCAGTTGCGTTCCAGAGGGCGGCGGTTGAAGTACGATTGTGTACTCGGGAGAAGTACCACGTCTTGAGACGATTTCGACTACGACTGGTATCATGGTTTCCAGCTTGTGTATGTCTACCTTCCAAAGCCTATGACCTTGCCTGTTCCCCAGGCACAAACGACACCAAACGGTAGTGCTAGCTACCATGAGCGCGCAAGCCAAGAACGCGCGGAGATAATCGAGGCGACTGGACAAGGACCCATCATGCCTCCGCCTTACCGAAGTCCTGGCCACTACGACGTGGGGAGCGCAGCTGTGCCTTGCCGAGTCGACTCCGACGTACCGCCGCCTTGAGCGTCTCACGTGTTCTTCACATGTATGTTGAAACGTTTTGATTTTTTGTGTGATATTGCTTCCCGATTCGCACTGCCTGCCTTCTTGTTTCCGTCTTTTTGCTAGAACGCATTTTGCAGAAATGTTGCACGGCGCGTCCAGCCTTTCGAGTTCTGCGCAGCCACATTTATGGTAACTGTTCGGTCGACAGAGTGTTTGTTTACGGGGTGCATGTACATAACGGTCATTAGCGAAAAGTCTACTTGTAGGCCTTTTGCCATCTTGGACTTCGCTGCGGCGTTTTATTTGGTATGGCTGTGTTCGCGACACGTCGAGGTCATCGCAATCTGCGCGATGCGACTGTGATGTTATGTTTTTTTTTTTTTGCTTCGAAATAGCGGCAACTACAGCATCTTCAAACAAGTAATTCTACGTGGCAAATATCGACGTCGCGAGAGAATTTTCACACCTCCGTCCAACCTTTTATTATTTGGTAACACCTAGGGAACAGCAGGGCAACCCTTGCCCTGTCCTACAATTTACTATGGTCCCCCGTACTATTTGTTTCTGGTATCATGCTATCTAATTTTGCCGTGTACTTGTGCAGGCAGCACACTGGTGTAAGCTTGAGCTTTTGACGTTGTGGCATCCATGATGGTGCAAGTGCAGTCGCAAAGTCTGCTATTCGTGGCACAGCTGGAGAACGTTTTTGCTATTCTACCGTGGTCGTGAGTGTGTGCTTCTGTGGGTGTACTATCCTGAACAAAACGAACTGAATGATTACAACCGGCACTAGCTCTTAACTTCCACAGCGCAGTACAGGTGCGGCACAAGCATCGGCACAACAACAGCGAACCTCACATAGACTCATTATTGGAACGCATGTTTTCGCCCTTGTCAACGTGGGACACCCCCGAGATTTCAAGTCAATCACATCCCGAAGGGGAACCTTATGTATGGTACAGTATTAAATAACCTGTGTCAACGCCACTTCCCATCCCTGAAACGTATGGGATGGTGCCTGACAAAGAAACGAACGTGACTGTGGCGGGCACCTTACAGTTGCTCAACTAACTCCCGCCGTTGCCTTGTGGTGGCCTCGACTCGTGTATATCAATGCCGTCGCCTCCACATTTTCGTGTGCCTGAAGACGGAAAATAAATAATTTACTCTATTTCCAGTACGAATTCATTAAATCGAAATTGAGGTCAAATTATTTAATCGATTTCGATTTGTACTCTTGATTGTCATATACATAGTAAATCTGATTCTCGATAAGAATGTATGTGCACCTACCTTTTTTTGTTTCAGTTGCAAGTCACTTTTTTTGCGATATTTTTTTTGTGTCAATTCGTTCCGTCCCTTGATAATGCATCCGTTCCCAAAGCACGGAGCCAGAACCCTGCCCACAAGAGAAGTACATTGTTTTGTTTCTTATATCATTTTTTTTGTGGTATTAATAGTATCATTATATTGTTGTTGTCGCAACATAGTTTTTTTTTTACTCCCTTTTCCGATATATTCTGGGATACATCCCTTACCATGATGATCCATCGATGTTGTTTCGTTTCCTATGTCAATTTCGTGGTATTTACATTTTGCGATATGCATTCTGTCCCGTGTTACTTTATTTTGTGACGTATTCCGATTAGGTCTTTGAGTATATGATATAGCGTACGGCATCAAATATATGTTTCCGGATATTTTCTGTCGCTCGAAATATTTTTATTCATCATTTTGCGATACGAATCATCCGATTGATATACCGAACATTCCGATGTACAGAGGAAATCTTTTTATCGTGTGTTCTATATCGATATACCGAACAATTCCGATGTACAGAGGAAATATATCATATGTCATCATCATATCATATTTAGCGATTTTATGATAGATGTATATCGATATCATATCAAATGTCGTCAAGCACATGTCATGATGATATGATATTCAGTGATTTTATTACATACGTATATCAATATACCGAACACGTATCGATATACCGAACAATTCCGATATACACAGGATACCTCATATCGATTGTCACCTTTGCCATACGTGATCATGTAATTTTTTGTGTTCATATATTGTTATGTATTGTTAATATCGATATCATATAATATCTCATCTTATCACATGCCATCATGATATGATATGTAGTGATATTATGATATATGTATATTGATATACCGAAAATATGTCGATATCCCGACCAAGTCCGATGTATACAGGATACCTCATATCGACTGTGACCTTTTCCATACGCCATCCCTGTACTTGTTTGTGTTGATCATATTGATATGATATATGTATATCGATATGCCGGACGTATTTCGATATACCGAGCCGATAGTCACCTTTTCCATACGTCATCATGTATACTTGATATCGATAGTCACCTTTTCCATACGTCATCATGTAATTTTTTGTTTCATCATATATATTGTTCTATTGCTAATATCGATGTCATATCATATGATATCTTATCATATGTCATATAATATTTATAAATATTATGATATATGTGTATCGATACACCGAACATATATATCGATATCCCGAACAATTCCGATATACGCAGGACACCTCTATCGATTGTGACCTTTTCTACGTCATTATGTACTTTTTGTGTTGATCATAATGATATGATATTTTCCTCGATATATATCGATGTACCGAACAATTCCGGTGTACAGAGGAGTAGTGATTTCATGAGATATGTATACCGATATGACAAACATATATCAATATGCCGAACAATTCCGATATACACAGGATACTTCATATCGATTGTCTCCGTAAGCCTCATATACATTTTGGTGTTTATCATATTATATGTATTCTGCTTTCGTGCTTTTTGATACGGTTCGTTGGTGTAAACTTGATATCGTAGTACTTTATTTTGCGATATATTCCGATTAGGTCGTTCAGCATAATATGCTGTACGGTATCATATATGTTTCCGGATATTTTTGGTCGCTCGAAATGTTTTTGTTCATCATTTTACGATATGTTCCGATAATGATGTTGAGCATATGATATTGAACGGTATGCTCATCTTTTTGCGATATGTTCCGATCATGTTGTTGAGCGTATATGACATTTTACGACATGATATACATTTCAGTGATTGTCAGTTGGTATGAGTATTTGTATACCACCCGAATAACCGGATGTCATTGTTGTTGTTATCGCTACATATATTTCTTCTTGGCCCTCCCTTTTCCGATATATTGTCGTATACATGCCGTACCATGATTGTTATCGCTACATAGATTTTTGTAACTCTCTTTTCCGATCTATTCTCGTATACATCCCGTACCATGATGGTCCATCGATGTTGTTTGATTTCTTCTATCATTTTGTGGTAATATAGTTTAATTATTGTTGTTATCGCTACATAGGTTTTTTTTCAACTCCCTTTTACGGTACTATGATCGTTATCGCTTCATCGTTTTTTTTGTTCAACTCTCCCTTTCCCGATATATTCTCGTATACATCCGTACCATGATGCGGTCCATCGATGTTGTTTTGTTTCTTTATCAACACTGTGGGAGTTGCATTTTGCGATATGCAATCTCTCCCGACATGGAACCTTGCGATGAAATATCGTCTTAGTAAAACGATGGTTATCGCCACATGTATTTTTTTCTTCTCCCTTTTCCGATACATTCTCGTTTTCATCCCGTACCATGATGGTCGATCGATGTTGTTTCTTATATCATTTATTGTGTGGTAGTATCATTATTTATTGTTTTTATCGCTACATACATTTTGTTTTGAACTCCCTTTTGCGATATATGAATATTCTCGTATACATCCCGTACCATGATGGTCCATCGACGACGTGGTTTTTGTTTCTGGGTATCATCTCTCGGGATATTTGTTGTCGTCCTTTTTCTATTTTATAATTGTGCGATATGTCCCGATAATGTTGTTGAGCATATGATATTTTGCCCATCTCTCTTTCACTTGGTTAAACCCCACCTCCTTCCCTACGTACGTACGTTGTTTCCACGATATTTTCGAAGGACAAAGCTAAAAAAAGAAAGGGTGCAAACCGATAGAATACAAACGCACGGGGAATCGCGACATAGGTTTTTCTTGGTGATTCACTTCTGCGAAATATTCCGCAATATATTTTTGCCGATTTGATTCCAGCCGCCGTAAATCTGCCTGCGCAGGCGAAGTTTCAGAACATGCCAGCAAAAAAGGCACGTTATATACAGTGGAAACCCGCACATGAAAATCACAACGAGGAGCACACAGCGCCCAGCGAACGAACACACAGCCACACACACTATAATAGCTCAGCAGTAGAAGAGGCACAAGCTCGCAGAGCGGGTGGCCTGAAGCGGCGGCTCTACGGCGGGTGCGGCTGGTGCTAGTGTTAATAATATTATACCCGGGTCGTTCATTGTACGCACCGTCAGATGTACTCTCGCACGCAAGATCTCACACCGCAGCAGCAGCATGAGCAGAGGATAGAGGCGGAACGGCACGAGCTTCCTCTCTGTTGTAGCTGCTACGGAACAGCAGGCTAGTCGCTCGTTCATAGTACCCCATGCTACAGCTATAGATACCTGCCTCTAGCGAGAGAAGCAACAAGACATAATCTCGTTATTACAGGAAATGACACTACTCGTACTCGTAAAGTACAACGGCATTGTACACCTTGGAAGCACTATTAATATTAATACCAGGTACGTTTTTGTTTAATTTTGGGTACTGCATCACATACCACTCTGGACACTGTGGGGGAGGTTTTACCACAAACCTTTGAACACGAAATCGCTTAAACTCGATTCCACGATCATCGACCTCTTGCCACCACGACCGCTTACTTAATCTGTCGCTCGGAGATGAACAATCCATGGACGAGATGACGGAAGCACTTAAGGGGATGTCAAACTGAAAAGCTGTCGGGCCAGATGGTCTCCCGGCCGAACTCCTGAAAATCGACCACGCCGCATTCGCCCAGTGCTTTCACAACATCCTTGTCAATGTTTGGGTAACAGGAGAAATCCCCCAGCAATGGAAAGATGCGATCATCAAGGTCCTTCACAAAAAGAAGGACCGAACTGATTGCAACAACTACAGAGGGATTTCGCTTGTTGCCCACGCAGGCAAAGTCTCGTTGAAAATCGTCGCGTCGCGCCTCAGCAACTACTGCGAGACCGAGGAATTACTCCCGGAGGAACAGTGCGGCTTCCGCCCCGCACGATCAACGATTGATATGTTGTTCGTCGTGCGCCGGTTGCAAGAGCTTGGAAGACAGAGGAAAATCCCCCTGTGCTTGTGCTTCATCGATCTGCAGAAAGCGTACGACTCTGTCGACCGAGAGCTGTTATGGGAAGTACTCACACGTTTTGGCGTACCAACCAAGATGCTGAGAATTATCCGTAATTTCCACGATGGCATGCGGGCTCGCGTGCGTACGGATGACGGCGAGCACTCGGAATGGTTTGATGTCACGCAGGGGCTGCGGCAAGGCTGTGTGCTGTCACCGTTACTGTTCAACATATTTTTCGCTGCTGCGTTGCACGTTGTACTAGTACGCTTTAGCCATGACGAAGCCATGGTAAGGGATTTGGTCCAACTCAGTGATGCTGGAGTAGTCGGAACGGAGGAGCAGGAGCCGTTGGCGTGCGTGCGAAGGGCTGCATGGGGCATGTTGTACGCCGATGACGCAGGGATTGTCTCGAAGTCGGCTGAAGGGCTCGCGAAAATGATGACAGCCATCGTGATTATCTTCGAAGCAGCAGGCCTTACGGTGTCGGAAAAGAAGACAGAGACTATGCTTCTACAAACGCCAGACCAGAAAACCCTCGCACCATCGCTCGTTATCGAAGCAGCAGGCCAGAGGTATAAGCAGACGGCCCAGTTCTTGTACCTAGGCGGCATTATCCTCGAAAACGCTGACCTCTCGCTCGAAATCGACCGACGGATCCGTCTCATGCGAGCATGCCTCAAACGGTTCGGCCCGGAGATGTATGATGGGACGACCGCCCCCCTTAGCCTGAAAGTCCGAATGCTGAAGGCCGAGGTGATTGAGACCCTGCTGTACCGGTGTGTGACGTGGACCCTCAGAGCGGAACACTTTGCCAAGCTTCGAACGGCTCACCACCAAGTCCTGTTGCGAGTCATTGGCTTCCAGCGCCGACTTCATACTGACCATGCCACCCTCTCGTACGCAAAGGCCCTCAAGATGACACGTTGCGAGAGCATCGAAACTACCATCCGCAAACGGCGTCTCTTCTTCGCGGAGGGGGTGTCACGGCAGAGCAAGGATCGATTACCCAGTGGGGTAATGTTCGGGACGATTGCTTGTGGGGAGAACCCGAGACCTGGCGGACAGGTTACGACTTGGAATAGATGCGTAGTCGAAGACCTTGGGGAGTTCCGAGCCACCGAAGGGTCAACGGAACTTGCTCCCTTGGTGTTTGAAGTTGAGCCCGCACTGTGGCCCACTGCTGCAAAAAAGGCGGGGAAGAGGTACCTGGGGATCCTGGAAGCAGCCGAACGGTTCATGGTGAGGTGGCACGAGGCTGAGGCTGAGTTGAGCAGGCAGCGCGCGCATCCGCCGTGGGCGGTGTCCAAGGGAATGGGGGGAGGAGGGGCAACAAGAGGAGTAGCAGAAAGCCCGACCAAGGGAATGAGGAGAGGGGGGGGAAGAGGAGTAGAAGGGAAACTGCAGTGGACGAAGTAGGAAGGAGATTGCAGATAGGGTAGCCAGATACCGGGCAGATTAGGAAGTAGAACATGCCTATACTACTCGTACCACCAATTGGTGCAGCTGGTTCGAACGTGGTATTCCTTTGTCTTCCTGTTGTTTTTGTTTTTTTTTGTTTCATTTTGTTTTCTTCTTTGCGCTGACCCTATGTGATTTTCATTATGTTTTCTGCCTCTTCCTTTCTCCGATTGATAAGCCTTATTGAAGGAGTTGTGTGGCGTGGGTGGATGACCAGCCTGCTTTGCTTGTTTCGTACTGTCTGACGCCGAGGGGCCGGGCATAGTTGACGAACGCTGGACGATGGTGGCAGACAGGGTGGCAAGGTACCAGGCGGGCCGACAGGGAGACCCTGGCTGTGCTACTCGTACCATAAACTGCTGCCGCTACCTGGAGCATGCCTTGTGCTTTGTTTGGTTTGCCTGTTATTTTTCCCTTGGTTCTTAGTCTTACTCTGTTGACCACCAGTGGTGTTTTTTTCTTTTTCCTTTTCTTTTTCTAGCTCCTTCTTTTCAAGTGTCTGCCAGATCCCCTGCGGGGGGGTACGATGGTTTGTTGCTATATATACATACAAGGCTTTCCTTCGGAGTGGGTATTCCGTCGTTTCGTGTACATATAACTGCAATTAATTGGCGTCATGGCCCAAAGCCAACCAAACTAGATGTATTTGTGTAAGAAACGGTGAAGGATGTAATAATCGCGTTTATTTCTTGATGTAATGTGAAACGTAAGATCGGGTGACGCAAGAGTAAGAATGACATTCGTCAAATAATAAGAATAACATATTTCATCAGTGTGGGGAGAGAATGTAGTAGTGCTTGGCATGTGGATGATATACAACATACAGGCTGTTGTTTAAAGGAAGGTTTGGGACAGGAGAGAAAGCAGCAGTGCCGGCAACGACAACGGTTATGGAAATGTTGTATAGTTGCTGGGCGGCCGCGATTTCGATGTAGCCAGCATAGGAGTTTGGATGAGACATGATATGTAAATAGTCTTCCAGGATGCTGTAGTAAGGAGGCGGGAGGTCCAGAATGTGGATCTGTTCGCTGTTGAACCCGTTGGATATGTGTAGGAAGAAATAATCGTGATTTTGGGAAATGTGGGAAACAATTTGTTTCCTTTCGTTCGTCCTGGATGGCGACAATCTGCTTGGCGTACTGCTTCGAAATTCCGCGAAGCCCTGGAGCAGGCGAAATGGAAGGGAGTATTTTTGCGCTTGATGATGATGTCTCCGTCTTTGATGGTGGAGTCCGTCAGGCGGCAGTTGTAGCACTTGCCACGGACCTGGTCGAAGTAAATATATAGGGTGCGCGGGGCGGGAGTGGCGTGCAGGGAATGGCGGGCGGGGGGGGGGGGGGGGGGGGGGAGAGTTCATTATTTGTACTACTCTACAGCGGCACAACAGCAGCACGTAATCGCTTGCTATACGACGGCAGCAGCAGCAGCAGCAGCAGCAGAAGCAGCAAGTACGTAATTTCATTGACGATACAGAAATATGTACACACACAAGTGTAGTACAGTACACACACAAATCACGTCCAGCATGATGTACGGCAACAACGCAGCAGCACCACACAAAAAAAAAATCATTTACGATACAGAAATATGTACATACGCACAAGTTTTTAAGTGTAATATACACACAAATCATGTCCAGCATGATGTACGGCAACAACGCAGCAGCGCCACAAAACGACCAGGAAACACAATTATCCGAGTACATACAAACATTCAGTGAATATCGCGGCAGCACTAAAAAGCAGCAGCAGCAGCAGCAGCAGCAGCAGCAGCAGCAGAAGCAGCAACGGACGCCACAGCGTTGGCAGCAGCAGCATAGCAACGATATGAAAAGAAGGGAGAAAAAAAGTATGTCCCCCGAGGCCGTCCGAAAAGTATTTTTGGTACCTTACTATAAACCCACATCCGCATGCTGTACGGCAACAACGCAGCAGCAGCATATTAGCAACAATACGAAATACGAGAAAAGTAGTACGTACGCAAAATGCAGGAGCAAAACGACCAAAAATATTTTTTTTACGTATCAAAAAAACCAGTTGGGTCCAAAATGGCCAATAAAAACAATAATCCGCGTTGGCAGCAGCGGCATAGCAACGATATGAAAATAAGGAAGAAAAAAAGTATGTACCCTGGTATGCCGCAATCGCAAAACCTACGGAATTTCATTGACGATACCGAAATACGTACACACACAAGCGCAGCATGATGTACGGCAACAACGCAGCAGCACCACAGCAGCAGCATAGCAACGATATATATGAAAATAACCAAGCCAAAAACGAGAAATTGCAGTACGTACGCAAAATGCAGGAGAAAAAACGACAAAAATAATTTTTCACGTATCAAAAGGAACCATTTGAGTACAAAAACGACCAAGAAAAACAGTAATCCGAGTACATACGAACATTCAGTGGAATTGCGGCAGCATTAGCAGCAGCAGCAGCAGAAGCAGCCACAGCCTTAGCAACAGCAGATGCTGCAACGAATCGCCGCAGCGTTGGCAGCGTTGGCAGCGTTGGCAGCAGCAGCAGCAGCAGCAGCAGCAGCAGCAGCATAGCAACGATATGAAAATAAGGAAGAAAAAAAGCATGTACCCTGGTATGCCGCCATCGCAAAACCTACGGAATTGACGATCCGAAAATATGTACGCTTCCAGCATGATGCACGGCAACAACGCAGCAGCACTACATACAACAGCAGCAATTGCACAGGAGCAGCAGGTGCACAGCACGGCAACAACGCAGCAGCACTACAGCAGCAGCGGATGCACAGGAGAAGCAGGTGCACAGCAGCAGCAGCACTCATGGCGTGGCGCTGACAGCAGCAGCAGCAGCAGCAGCGGCAGCCTAAAACGAGCAATATGAGCATGTGGGGTCACCAAAAAAACACGTACACACAGAAATCATGTGCATGCACCGAAAATGCACCACAGTAGCAGCAGCACTCACGTCGTTCGGTGAAAGCGGTGACGGCGACAGCTGAATCCTCCGTTCCTTCGTTCACGTCCCGCAAACAGTTGTGCATGTGCGCGTTCGCGTGCACTGTGTGTAAGAGGAGCCGACGCATCGCACGAAGGGGAAAGAACGAGCATGGATGAGTCAAAAAAAAAAAAAAAACGCTTTGAGGTAGGATTGTATGCAAAAAGGCAATTGAAAACCCCCCAAAAACGTACTGGCAACATACAGCATGCACAATAGACATAAGACACTCACCACTGTCAGCAGTCGCGAGGGAGTACGAGACAGTCCCTTCCTTGATCGGGCGAGCACAGAACTCGCAGTCGGTTGCCCTGTCAGGATGATCCCGCCACCACGCACGTGAGATCCTTGCAGGTGGCAAAGGCCACGTTTTTGCCACCAGGCGCGGAGTTCTTGACCAAGTGCTGGTCCGTGCACTGGTCGCAAACAACAGCCGGCACCAGGTCGGTCTTTGTCGTTGCCCCTCTCTTGCCAGAGGGCGAGGACCACGCGCCTCTCGACGAGGGGGAGGTGAGCTTAGAGGGCGTGGAGAAAGGAGAGGCGGGGGGTTGCAGCACCAGCAGGTTCGCCACCGACAGCAGCAGCTTGGCCGCCGACAGCTGCGCCTATCTATGCCGTTCGTCGAAGGCGAGACGCCTCTTTTCGGCCCCGTGCGAAGAGCTGTCTATTGGTTGGCAGTTTGCGGAAGACGAAAGAAGAAAATGTTGTTTGGCTGTTTGGCGAAGAAGAAAGAAGAAAGGTTGTTTGGCTGTTCGGCTGTTTCAATGAAGGAAGAAAGGTTGTTTGGCTGTTCGGCTATTTCAAAGAAGAAGGGCTGTTTGCGAAGAACTGTCTATCAGTCGGTCTGTCTGCCAAGAACTAGCAAGTGACAACGACCCCAAAAATCGTAATTATAGTTGTATTTATACCAGGTATATATTTGTTTTTTCTTCTTGTTTCTTTTTCTCTTTTGAATTGTCTTTGTTTTTTTTTTTCTCTTTGTTTCGTTTTAGTTTCTCTAGGTCATGGAATGGGTATGTCGTGCCTGTCGTACGCAGTATGATGACATGGCATTGCATTGCATGCGTGGCAACGTAGTATCTCTGTGCCGTAGCTTTATGACCACAGAACTTGTATCTCTCTAGGATTGAAGAATCGGCACGGACACTGGTTGTGCTGGATGTCGACGGGTAGAAAGAACGGTTTATTGTGAAGAAGAAAACAACAACAACAACAGCAACAACAACAACAACAACAACAACAACAACAACAACAACAACAACAACAACAACAACAACAACAACAACAACTAGTATACCGTTGGGAGTCTACTGCCGTGGTATCGAAATTTACCGTATACCAAGTAATCATTATTCCGGCCAGCGTGGTGCTGCTGTACCAACACGAACACCAACACACGGACTTGCCGTCGATGATTGATCATGTACCTGGTACAGCATTGTTCGTTGGTACTGCTGTAAACGTCCTGCTGTGCGCACACAGCAAGCAGCATGCATCACGTTCGTTGGTGCAGCAGTAACCCCTCGCCCGGAAATACAATTGCGTTCAATTTCGGTATTAAACTCCAAACGGTAATATATTATCGTCCAGAGTGTTACGTGTCAGCACCCCCCCAAAAAAAAACATAGTGCTTTTAGCCTACAAAATACCGTTGTACGTTACGAGTATTAATAATAGTACTACAAGAGTGTCATTTCCTGCAATAATGACGAGATTATGTCTTGTTGCTTTTCTCGCTAGACGCAGGTACCTATAGCTGTAGCAGGGGTACTATAGACGACCAAACTAGCTCGCTGTGCCGTAGCAACTACAACAGCGAGGGAGCTCGTGCCGCTCCTCTATCCCCTGCTCGTGCTGCTACTGCTGCTTTTGTGTGCTGTGTGCGGCGGCTCGAGTGTGAGAGCTGCGTGTGCGAGAGTACGTCTGGGCATACTAAAAATATCAGGAAAATAATAGCACTGGCACCAGCCGCACTCCCCGTAAAACCCCCCGCTTTGCTAGATATTTTACGAGCATCTTCTGCTGCTGAGCTGGTGTGTGCGTTACCGTGTGTTCGTTCGTGTGACATATTTATCGCTATGATACATCCCTTTTTTTGTCTGTCTTGGAAACATTCGTGAGGATGTGGTATTGTCGCTCTAATGTATGGATAATGTTTTTGCGATATCTCATGAGATATCATACACTTGCAGCATGCTTGTTTTTTCTTTGCGCTGTTGTCTTTGCCACGTCCACTATTCTTCTCACGGCCACCTTGTGTCTGCTCTTATCCTATATTAAACCTTGCGTCTTGCTGTCTTCCCTTTATGCCGCGTGTCCGCACAATATTCAGTCGCCTGTGCGTTAAAGGGCAAGGGCAAGCGCAGGCTGGAGGCGCATCGCATCGAGGCAGGTTACTCGGTCGAGGGAAATATCGGCATGGTCTGTTGAAGGGCTGTGACGTCGACTTGCACAACATCTGCGGCAGGGCGGAGTACCTCGCCGGTGCTGAGACCCCTGAGCGTATTTGCTCTTCCTGTGCTTCACGGGACAAGGGGAAGCGTAGGATAGTTACTCGCGAATAACAAAAGTGCGCTTGGGCTGCGTGCGCTCGATCAAGTTGATAATAATCTAGCATCGCACAACGTCGTGCTTTTGTGCCTTCGCCTTGTCGATGTGTCCCGGGCCTCGATAAAGCGTCGGGTGTTGTAGCTAGGTCGGCGTTGCAGCGTTTTCCCCGGTGGGATAGTTTGCATGACGTGGTGGTTTGTGCACTCACGTCCATAAGCTTTCTGCTGCACGTGCAGTCGAACGTCAAGCAGCAACCGTCGTAGCAGATGGAGTGGTTGTTTAGTTCCGTCATTGTGTTGTGCGCGGAGTTTTCTATTTTGTTTTATACCCTGCTACCTGGTGGTACAGTATGAGCGTGCTTGCTGTCTTCTTCTGTGTCTACGCGCGCGGTCGTTTTTGGCCTTCCTTTGCATTCAAGGTTTTTGTGCGTCGTTGCAGTGTACCGTATAGCAGTGCTTGGCAATTTTCGTGGTGCAGAACACCGTGCGCTCTAGGGGAGCTTATCCTTTGTCGTGCCCTGTACATTTGAGGCGAGTTCCGCCTGCAATTGCCGTTAGCTTTCCATACCATAATAAAGCAGCACGAGTGTATCGACGCTTTTCCCGGCGTCCTAAGTACGCCGTCGTGTGCCCTCGTCTGTCCGCGATATGGTAGTATGATGATAGTAGCGGTCACCGTGGTGCGGATAGTGTCGTGTTGTTTTCATAGCGTCCCATACGACGTTTTGGTTAGGCTTTCATCGTCAGCATTGGCATTGGCAGTTTGCGCTGCCGCTTTTGGTCGTTGACTTGGGTCGTTTTTTTTTGCTCGTCGACATCAAAGTTGCAAAGATGATTAATACTAACTAGTGTTCTGATGTGCGATGCTGTTAGCTATGTGCGCCTTCTTATTACGGGAGTCTATAGTTAACGGGACCAAATTTTGTTAGTAAAAATAGTTAAAAATATAGGTTTTTATGCGTACCATAGGTCCTATTAACTATGTACCCCCGTAATAGTAGCCTGCGCTTTGGTGCTCAAATTCACTTGTTTCGCGTTTGATTTCCAACTCTCGTCGCGGGCCAGTATATTGGGGGGCTTTCCATTGCGAGTCTGCTTTTGGGGGCACACCCTGTGTGTGGCGCATCCCACGTTCGTTGGGCGTATTTTGCGGCCTGGTCATACGTAGTGCGTGCGGGAAAGACTTGGACCTGCGGTGTGGTGCGTGAAGTGCGTCTTCATTATTGCCTTATTCTGCGTGCGTTTGCCGTTGTATTGTTTTCAAATGCCCCTTTTCATAGCCGCCGTACCATTGGGCGAAATTTGGTGGCGGTTTAGCCTACGGCCGAGTTGGCAATACTTGTTTCTTTGTCGCTTCGTCGCGAGTGGGCTAATAATACCAATGGCGTCTTCTTTGATCCCATTATTTTCGGACGGGGCTTACGCTTCCATTGCTTGGCGGCAAATGGTCGCCCTTTTTGCCGGCAGTCAATTATTCACGTCACCCCGTTCGTAACGCGCAAAGACATGAACACGAACACATAGGGTCCATGCTGCCATTTTTTTTTTTTCGCATCCCAGTACCCGTCCGCCGCATCATTCTGCGCAATCCGACCGCCCGAAACCAATATAAACCTCTCCATTTTCGTCTCCTCGAAATCGGAAAATAAATACTCGTTTCACGTATAATATCTTTCTAGTACCATGATACTGTACTGCTGTATCGTCTCGCACGCACACGTTTGTCAATATTATTGTTTTCCCTCTTACCTGTGACTGCAAGGATTGACGTGGCTGTGAGCAGACAAGCGTAGGCGTTGACGGCGAGTATTATCTTCGACACAGCCATCACGATCGCCCTAAACGTCAAACAATGGGATGTGTCACGGCGAGCAGCGGACATCGCACCATTATAGTTGTAGACTCGGAATTGTAGTACCTCGGGAAGACAGCATGGAAGGGGATCGACTAAACGTGCGTTGGTCTCAGGGGAGCTAGCGTATGTCAACCACTGGAACCCACGGACTTGAACTGAACTGAGAACATGTGATGGACTTGTGAATCCCTGGCACGACACGCTTGCTGTGAACGCATGGAACACTTGCCCTGAATGCTTTGAACGTTATCTGCATGCTCGTGAGTCACCCGCCTGACCTACCCCTCCGATTTGCCTTGATCTCCGGGAACCCACACAGGTCCGACCGTAGAATGAAATGCATGCTTTAATACGATGTATCACGCAATAATAGGACAACAATACACAGGTGTACAAAATCGTGATGCGCATAGGGTCGCTTCCCGTAGCATGGCTCCCCCGCCAGAATCGAACCCGCGCCTGATCAGTGAAAGTTATGTACCCTAACCATTGGAATACCACGGATGCCGCCTGCTGTGCTTGCATGACCGCTTCTTCCTTAGATCCAATGCTCGTTTACCAGCTTCAACTGTGTGCTGTACACATGCTCCATCACATTACCGAAAATAATGTATGCATCTCTAATAAGGACGTTCACCAACAAACATTGCTTCTACCTCTCGCAGAGATTATAATTTTTTTGAAATACGTCAGCTGTGAGTTCGACTGATTTAATAGTTGATACTCAACTTTGCAAGCTGCGTAATACGTCTCGTCTATATTCCATTTCTACCGAATTTTGCAAGTATTGTGATAAACCGAAGAGATTTATACTACTACTTGTGTACAACTTGGTTTTCAAGTCAAACCCGTGATGCATACCACCGCTTCCACTACCAAGCCGTGTCTCTTGCTGTGCTTGCATGACCGCTTCTTCCTTCGATCCAATGCTCGTTTACCAGCTTCATCTGTGCTGTTCACCGGCTCCATCACATTATCGAAACCAATATATGTATATCTAATAAGGACGTTCACCAACATTGCTTCTACCTTTCGGAGAGAATGATACCACTTGTACAACTTATTTTTCAAGTCACACCCGTGATGCATACCACCGCTTCCACTACCAAGCCGTGTCTCTTGCTGTGCTTGCATGACCGCTTCTTCCTTCGATCGCATGCTCGCTTACCAGCTTCAACTGTGCTGTATACCTGCTCCATCACATTATCGAAAACAATGTATGCATCCCTGATATGGACGTTCACCAACAACATTGCTTGTACATTTCGGTGAGATCGATACCGCTTGTGCAACGTCATTGCGCAAGTGAACTCGTGATGCATTCCACCGCTTCATCTGCAAGGACGTCTCGCTTGCCGTGCTTGCATGCCCGCTTCTTCGTCCAATTAGATGCTCGTTTACCGGCTTCATCTGTGCTTGTACACAAACTCCATGGCATTATCGAACTATTGTAAGCGTCTCAAATATGCATGTTCATCAACAATGTATTTTTCAAGTCAAAAGTCACGATGCATACCAACAACGCTGCATCCACATACATGCACGCGCACACACGCACACCAACGCTTCGTTAACATGCATACGCACACGCGCATACCAACGCTAGTCCCTGACGTCGCGCTGCTTGGTCCACATGCATACATGCGCAAGCACGCAGACCAACGCCTCGTTCACATTCACAACACGTTATACTGCTGCAATGTACGCTACCAAGCCACTACCGCTGTAAGTTACCAGAAAATAGTAAAATCTTGTTCTGCTTGAAATTACTAGGATCGTCCCGTAATTTAACAACGACACTTGAATTGCCGTCTTCGAACTACCAGAGAACTTACATAATGTGTCGACAGCAGCGGCATGACTGACGAACAACCATCAAATGCCGGTAGGCTGGCTCTAAATTCTTCAACCACCTTATTGGACAGTTATCAGTGTAAAATATATGTTTCGTTGATTTACAACAACACCAAGTCCGAGGAACAATAGTCTCACTAATTTCCAAAAGACTTAAGAGACAAAGATTGAATAGCGGGAATTCTATTATCGTTAGAATATACTTAAGTATGTCCTCTTTTTTTCTTTCACCTTTCACCACAGAATATACACACAATATGACCAGGTAAGGATATGCATAGGGCGTGGGCGTGAGCGTGGCAGAGACGCATATACCTATATATATATCCTTAACCTAGAGTAGAATGCAGTAATCGTAGCGCTGCTGCGCCCTGACTACACCACCGCTCTGGGTGATGGGTCAGGTGGCCGATGGAACTAGACGTTATGGCCCGCCGGTAGACGAGTTCAGGTTATATTTGGTCTCGATCCGCATGGAAGCACACTCGTTGCTCGTCTGTTCGTTTTATCGCATATCACATGAATGCTCGTTTACCAACGAATGCATGCATGCCTTTCGACTACCAAGCATGTTCTCGAATTAAAATGCCAGCGGATTGTACTGAAAGGAACCTCGGAGACCCCACCCTTGCCGAACCCGAATCAACCGGAGCAACGTGGCTCCCATTAACACCTCAATTCGTTCGCAAGAAAATATTCTCTTGCACAGCAACCGCTGGGATCGGATCGCCATTGGCCCTCGACGTTTTAGTCAGCCCGTAGACGAATCCAGATTATATTTGGTCTTGACACGCATGCAAGCACACTCGTCGATCTTCTATACGTCTATCGCTCGCTGAGCTTGTATGCATGCCGCATCGCATATCGCATAAATGCTCGTCCACAGACGATTGCATACATGCCTTTCAACGACCAAATATATTATCAAATTCACACACGAGCGGAATGTAGTGAAAGGAACCTCGGAGACCCCACCTCTCTCGAACCCACGTTTCTCATGGAATCAGCCGGAGCAACGTGGTTCCCCGTCAACGTCTCCATTCACTCCCCACAAATTGCTTCTTTTGCGCAGCAACGACCGGGGTCGGGTCGCCACAGGAACTCGACGTTATTCTCTACCCGTAGACGAACTCAGATTATATTTGAGCGTGAATCGCATGCAAGCACACTCCCCGCTCGTCTATACATCTATCGCTCGCTGTGCTTGTATTAATTCCTCTTCGCATATCACATGAATTTTCGTTCACCAACGAATGCATGCACGCCTTTCTACGACCAATATTCTCGACTTCAAACACGAGCAGAATTTAATGAACAGAATAGGAGATCCCACCCTTGCCGAAGCCGCGTTTCTTATTGAATCAACCAGAGCAACGTGGCTCCCCGTCAACACCTTAATTCGTTTGCAAGGAATTGTTCTCTTGCACAGCAACCGCTGGGATCGGATCACTATTGGAACTCGACGTTATAGTCAGCTCGTGGACGAATTCAGATTATATTTGGTTCAGAATTGCAAGCAAGCACACTCGTCGCTCTTCTATACGTCTATCGCTCGCTGAGCTTGTATGCATGCCACATCGCATATCACATGGATGCTCGTTCACCGACGAATGCATGCATGCCTTTCAACGACCAAACATACTATCGAAATCACACACGAGCGGCATGTAGTGAGAGGAACCTCTGGAGACACCACCCCTCCCGAACTCACGTTTCGCATGGAATCAGCCGGAGCAACCTGGTCCCTTGTCAGCATATATATATTCATTCGCAAGGAGTTAATAGTTTTCTTGCGCGGCAACACGCGCTGAACGAGGTTGGAAGACGGCCGAAGTATTAACAATCTCCAATCGTAGTGCTGCTGCCCCTTGACTACACCGCTCTGAAGAAATCTCCAGTTACTAGGGAAGACGAAAGCAACGTCAATAAGAAAACCAACCAAGGAACCTCTAGCATTACCAAAAGAAGGGGAAGCACTCCTCACAACGCTGGACCGAAATACAGTATCCAACAGAAGAGAAAGGTCGCATGATGCTCACGTCTCTACGGAGACTGATGCAGTGCAACGCGAGTTGAATGCAAACACAACCAAGTGAACCAAAGAAAGTCTAAGCTAATTGCTCTGTGATACCCGTCCTGTCGACCCCCAGCCCTTGGGTTTCATGGCGAACTCAGGGTGATTGAAGTGCATTTCGGGAGATCGGCACGTTCGAAAAACTGTGAAATGATGTTCATCATGGTTTTGTACCATCTCACATTCATGGTACATACCATGACAACCAATTTCTTGATGGAGAATTATTCGAAAACACCAGAACGAACCTCGGGCAAGGGCAAATAAAAGAAAAAATACATCCAAGCGGATCGGGAGGCATATCTGCAGCGCACGGGTCGAAATGTCCACGAGGCGTCGGCGATCGTGTGCCGAGGGAATGCTGTTGTCCGCCGTGGCATCGCGGGGGCGTGGGACAGCCGCGACCGGCCTCGATGGCTGTGGATGGGAACATCTTGCACCGCTGCAGCAGCAGTAGCAGCATCAGCAGCAGGATGAGCAGCAGCAGCAGCTGGGTCAGTAGCGCCAGCAGCCGCATCAGGATCAGCAGATCCACCTTCAACCAGGCCCGGTGGGGGCTGCACTTGCAGGTTGTCAGCCATCGAGGCGGAGGGTCCACCAGTAATTCCCCCTCACGCTCACACGCTGGTTTATGCGCTGCTGCTCAAGCACTCGTCGTGGTGTTTTTGTTGTGTGCTGCTCCGCCCTTTTGGAGCCTCACGCTGCAGCTCCTAACGTACCATACATGACATACCCTGGTACCTGGTACGTGGTACAGTACTGGGCCCTCTATAGTGCCGGTGCCCGGTATAGTGCCGGTAAACTCTCTGGACACAGACAGCGCCCTCAATAGTGGCGAACCGGTACTATTGAGGGCTGCCCCGCTATGGCGCCGGTTGGGCACCACGGCGCCCCGCAATAGTGCCGGTTCACTACACACACAAGCCAGAGGACAGACGTCACACAGAAAAGAGGGTACACGTGCTGCTGCTGATGGACAGCTGTTCATCTCACGGTGATCTAGCGGATGATCGGGGGCAAGTTACTATCAAGTTCTAGCCTCCGCTATGCACCTCCGTACACCAGCCCATGAATATGGGGATCATCGCCAGGACGAAGGTCAACTACAGGAAGGAGCTGCTCGATATGAAGACATCAACCATGTTGGTGGCTGACACACTTCGCGCCCAGGCCAAAGCCCGCAAGATGAAGGCGGGGACAATGGGGCTGGCGCAAGGGCACCAACCTCACGTGCGGGACGCCGCTGAACTTCTCCAGAAAGCATGGGCCGGCGTCACCGCCCAGGACATCGCCAGGTGAGGTTTGAACATGTGATATCGCTGTTTAAAAAGTTCAGCTCGCGCAAGCGCACATGGCTTTGGTGGTGCGTTACGTGGGTAAGGTTGTACGGATAGGTTTTCTTTTTTTTCGACTGAGTATTCCAGCATCCGGACATCCCCATTGTTGTTTTGCAACAAAAGGATCCTCCCTCGCATCTCTATGAGTCATTGTTTGTCACTGGGTTCGTCGAACATCGCTTGTCCACCCAAAAACGGATGCATCGCATTTTTTGCGCTACCTGGGACCAGGTGCTTTGTCAAAGCCGAGACGCTTCCGGAGGAGATGGAGGCTGAGCTCACCAAGCAACACAGAAAGATCTGGTTCCACGTCGCCGAGCCTGACTTGAAGGCTCTCACGGAGACTGTCAACACGTTCAACACGAGCGTGCGCGACGCGCAGCAGCAGGGATCCCGCATCGTAGGCGCAGCGGTGAACGCGATTCGGGGGTGGGCTACCATCGAGGACGACGATGAAGTAGTAAAGGCTCTTCGACTTGACGCAATGGACGAAATGGCGGCACTACTGACTGGAACGCACGTGTCTACCGGCGGCGAGGAGAAGGACGAAGAGGAGGGTGGCGGTGGCGATGAGAACACGGGGCGCGAGCGCCGGCATATGATGAGCTGTGGTCTCACTTCGGCGTCCTGGCAGCAGCAACAGAGGAGAGTGGCAACGGAGACGCGGCGTTCTACCTAACGAAAGCGAAGATGGCGATGATCGCAGCGCATTCCGCTAAGTGGGTGCGCCAGGCAGACATTAGAGAGTTTGTCGCGACGTAGTGAGGGCGGGGGGTGCATGGTTATTTGGTTTTTTTGCAGTGCGCTTCCTGTCGTGTTTCTTTTTTCTGCTGTGTCTTGTTTCATCTTGCAACATCGAAGGAGGGCAACGAGGACTGAGCTTCAGGTTCGTCCACTATTAATACTAAATTTCGATCCATTTCGTACTCTGTTGGCCCCGCAAAGCGTGAGCGCCACACCACGAAATCAAAAGCCTCATCAATCGGCACTATTGAGGCACTATTGTGAATAGTGCCGGTGCCCAGTATAGTGCCGGTAAACTCTCAGGACACACCCCCGCACTATATAGGGCCCAGTACTGTATATGATACCACCTGAAGAGTTTTTTAGTGACGTGTCCATTCTTTCCCACGCGCTTATTGGTTAATTTCTTAAATATTCTTTTTTCCTAGATAACGACCCCTGAATTGTTTTGTGACTTTTTTACGTCTAAAAATATTTCAGTCCCATCCCTCCAGTTTTGTAGTTGAAAATACTGACATTTTTCATACTGTAAGGTGTACCTTAAGCGAAAAAATCGGGGGGGGGGCTGTGTCCCACGGGTTGCAGTTATTCAGTTACGTAGTGGGTTATTACCACACAACAAGCAAGATTTCTCTGGACCTGGGGGGGAGCCTGTGTCGCACGGGTTGCAGTTATCCAGTCACGGAGTGGGTTATTACCACACCACAAGAAAGATTTCTCTGGACCTTGGGCCTATTTCTCTCGCTTCTATTGGGGTGGGGCTATTTACCTTTGTCCCGATACATATATGTGTGTTCAAAAAGGATCCATTTGAACAAGTCATCATCTTAACTCGTCGAAAAACCACATAACCGGAGGATGTATGTATACATGGTATTCATACTACTAGAACTTCACCTGGTAGGACGTATGGCAAGATCTCTCTGGACCCTCGGGCCTACCATTCTTGTTGCTTCTACTATAGGGTGGATAATTTTACCTTTTTTCCTACGTATGTACAGCAGTGTGCATCTTACTACCACAGCAGAGCATCACACCGCTGCCCCCGGGCAGGAAGCACCGCTAAAAAGCTGTTCAGCTGTGAGGTACAGCAAGCAGGCCATCGTTTGGGTGAATGCACCCTATGAAAGCTACGTTGAAACTGATATCTACCAGAAGTAACGACAAGTATTAAATATATACGCTATCACATAGCTCGTGTTGTGGTGTTCTCGTGCCCGGTGCGTGAGCATTGAACTTGCTTTACTCATTAATCTGGGATCATTTCTGGTTGATCTCAGTCTGCACAAAATTATTAATATTATCTCTCCAATTAATGTAAGAAATCAGAACGGACACTGGGTTGTTTTGATGCAGTTGGGTTGAACGGACGGTATGTGAAGGCAAAACACACATATTACGTAGTTACAAACCATATTCGAGGGGTCGCAATACACAGAGATATTACCACAAGCGTATAGATACGACCGCTACATTATTCAGGCTTAACAAAGAGTAAAGTATGTTTTCTCTACATTATTTATTTGCGAAGTATATTCAGTATAATCAGTATACCGAGCTGCCTCACACAGGCTCAGTTGAGTCTTGGCAGATACGCCACATACTTCTGTGCACCATGCTGCCGAGGAAAGCGATGAGATAGCTACCGCCGTGAATGGGCTACGACACTACTGCTGTACTTCAGAGTTTATGCTACGGCCAAAGATTTCATGAACCTTCCAAATCTGCTAAAAATGTCAAGAGCGCAGACACAAAGATTCGATTACCTTTCCGGCCTCGATGTGTTTACCCCTGATCTGGGCCGTGCTATTAATATGAAATAGTCGCGTTGGTTGTGATCATGGTTCGTTGTCATTGGTTCCATTATTTAATCCAAGGACCCCCTATCGCCTACAAAAGTACTGTAATTTCTCGCTGTTGTTATTAGCGTTGGTCCTGGAGCTCAAATCTCACGATTGGTGAGGCTGTAATTTTCGCAATATATACAAAATGTTGGGGGACAATAACGCATGCCGGGAGTGCGATCTGGTAGGGCGTGTTCTTGAATGTCTATGCTGGATAATCTTCAAAGGCCAACGATTCGCTTCTTCTTGCGTTCTTCCTCCTTCTTGGTCTTCCCTCTGGATAGTAAGCGTTGTAGTATTGTCTATTTTGCTGGTTCTTGTGTTGTCTGCCACATGTTCTAGGGGGCACAACATTTGTTTCGCACCAACTGCTGTACACGTATTATACTTGTATATGTCTGGTATGTGTTTCCAAAGGCGTACGAAATAGAGTCGTTTTAGTACTTTGACCTGTTCGGTCCTGACGACCAATATTTCACCTATATACGGATCAACATAACCTTAAATCAACCACACGGCGGTGTACCAGTATAAGAACTACAGCAGTTATGCCTACGATTGCCAACATATCACTAAAGTTTAGTACACAATTTGAAATCACCGACATAGTCGTGATCCCGCAACAACGATTCTTGAAAACGTGAACTCCTTCTATAGCGGTGTATATACAGCAGTAGTGGTACCAGTAGTTATCAAGTACGGACTTACTTAGTACTTTGACCTGTTCGGTCCTAACAACCATTATTTCACCTATATGGGGATCAACATAACCAAACGAACCACACAGCGGTGCTCCTGTAGCAGCATATGAACTATTAATAGTGATGGATATCGAAACCATGAACGTTTCGGTACGATAAGGCCAAAATAACTTCGATAACGATACCGGTAATTATCGTTATCGTACCGATAAGCCGGAAAAGTCCATAACGATAACAATAACGATAATGGAGGCGAAAACCGGCGGAAAAGGCCCTTTTTTTTCTTTATTTTTGGGGTCGCGTCATCACCACGAGGACCTGAATACAATACCAGCAGAGGGTTCCCAGGATCAACGTATTCCAGGTTGTTGTTCTCGCATTAACTCATCTCCACAATACAATCCAGACAAGCTCCCATAACTCTGGAGTGGTGGAAGAAATACCTCGATAGAAATAAAACAACCAAAGATTAGTACACATGATAACTGAAGCACATGTAGACCTCAGACAAAAATAAAAGTGAGGTCCGCGCACGACGTGTCAGATACATGCGGTAGGCTGTATAAGTCGCCACAGAAACCAAGACCACATACTACCCAGAAGAAATGGACAGGATGAAGAAAACAACTCCACGTCGAAAAATCGAAATCAACATAGGGGAAAAAAAACAAAAATCGAAAAGAGACGAGAAATAAAAAAGCTCAATTCAGGCAAGAAAGCAAGAAATCAAGAAAGGAAACATACGAGAATACGAGAGAATGTGCATTTTTTCGCAGATTGCAGGCTCGCCCACACTACGCGAGGGGTGTAGAACAGAGATAAGAACGAAAAGACAAAAACGTACGTACTCCGCTACTAAGAACACCAGGGAAGCAAAAAAGAGACTAACAGACAAAAAACAAAAAGCTTTTAGGAAGACACAGACAATACCTGCAGGTATTGGCTACCAGGTATGCCGGGTATATTTATTGTGTATTGTGTACCATGTACATGAAAAAAGAAAAAATACACCTGATCAGGTTTATTATGCTGTATTATTATTGCGGGGGACCATACATAGCAAATAGGACATACGGTACACACAAAAACGTTTACATTTCCTTATTTTTACCAACAATATTTGGTCCTATTTACTATGCCCTCCCGTAATAATAGTAGAAGATATTATGTAGCTGGTTTGACTGTTATTTTTACCTTGGTTCTTAGTCTTACTCTGTTGACGACTAGTGGTGTTTTCTTCTTTTTCTTTCTTTTTCCAGCTCGTTCTTTTCAAAGTGTCTGCCACGTCCCCTACGTGGGGGTACGATGGTTTGTTGCTATACTGAAGTATATACATATACCAGGTATATTTTAGTTTCTTTTTTTTGTTTCTTTTCTCTTTCGAATTGTCTTTGTTTTTGTTTTTGTTTTTTCTCTTTGTTTCGTTTTTGTTTCTCTAGGTCATGGAATGTGTATGTCGTGCCTGTCGTACGCAGTATGATGACATGGCATTGCATTACATACGTGGCAACGTAGTATCTCTGTGGCGTAGCTTTGTGACCACAGAACTTGTATCTCTCTAGGTTTGAAGAATCGGCACGGACACTGGTTGTGCTGGATGTCGACGCGTAGAAAGAACGGTTTAATGTGAAGAAAACAACAACAACAACAACAACAACAACAATTGCTGATAACTGCTGTCATGTGAGATGACTTGGGTCATGCTTCATGATCACTTCTGCTCGGCTGACCGTGCCGAGCCTCACCTATACCTGGCGTGTCCTCCACGCTACACCTTAATACTGAAAGAGAAGCTTGCTGCAGACCCAGGTCGAACCTGAGATACACCCATCTCACATTGGCGCGACGGCAGGATTGAGCCTGCAGGAAGTTTTCTTTTTCGTGTTTGGGCGGGACTATGGTCAGGAAGTTTTTCACTACGCAGGGAGTGACATGGTTTGAAAATGAACCAGTTGAACCATATACATCAACTACCACTGTACAAATTTCTGACTAGTAGAGAACCTAGAAACCGTTCCTTCTAGAATGATCGAAACCTTTGCTGGGTTCTCCAGTAAGAGGCGTTCAAACATTGGGGGGCGATGTGAGTCCCAGGTCGTTACTCTATACAGTCAGTGGTTCATCCGTTATCGTGGATATTAACTCTTGTACTAAAAGTGGCCGTAGATCTCCGTAGATCTGACTACAGTTGAGGCGGGGAATTACCAGCCTCCATCACCCTGCACCAAGTAATTGCTGATGACTGTCATGTGAGATGACTTGGGTCATGCTTCATGATCACTAGTAGATTCAATATGATCGGGATCAACAGGAATCTGCCAATAGGCGCTTTGGACATCGGCAACGCTGATGAACTGAGCCCCTCCGACCATGTCGATATTCTCTTCTAGATTCGCCATCGGCCAAGTTTTACGGATGACGTGTTTGTTGATAGTACTCCGATAGTCTAGACAAAACCGAAACAGAAGCTTGCTGGAGACCCAGGTCGAACCTGAGATACACCCGTCTTACATCTATAGCGGTATATACACAGAAGTAGTACCAATAGTTATCAAGTACCGGTATGTATGAATTACCTAGTACTTTGACCTGTTCGGTCCTGACAACCATTATCTCACCTATATGGGGATCAACATAACCAAATGAACCACACAGCGGCGGTCCGGTAGCAGCATTTTGTTTTTTTTGTTTTGTCTTTTTTTCTTCATCACTTTTACTTCCCAGCCCACTCGTAGGAAGTTTTACTCTCGATCTTCTGGACAAGCCGTGGTCACAGGTGTCGTCCCGTCTCCCCCCGGGTACGTGCCTTTTTTTTTGTCGCGCATAGGGTTCAGCATTCCCACTGCTCGTCGATCTCCATCGAATGTAGCCAACTCACGCTTTCGCGATTTCCGCTTACCAGGTATCATTTTTTTATGCAAGAAAAAGTCCCTCTATGAGCATGCACTCGGTGAGACTTGAACCCACGAAATTGATCTTGAGGCTGTTTCCTATGCGGTTCGATTTCGAGCTTCAGATTTTATAAATTTTGAAATACGTCAGCTGTGAGTTCGACTGATTAAATAGTTGATACTCAACTTTGCAAGCTGCGTAATACGCCTCGTCTATATTCCATTTTTACCTAATTTTACAATTATTGTGATAAACCGAGCGCGCGTATTCTATATGTGATTCCTTGTCAAAGATATAGGCCAGCGGGCTTCAGATTTTATAAATTTTGAAATACGTCAGCTGTGAGTTCGACTGATTAAATAGTTGATAATCAACTTTGCAAGCTGCGTAATACAGATTTGTATTTTTCGATCTCAAAAACGAATGACCCTGCAAACATGCAAAATCCGACCGGAATTTTTTCGATTTGAGAATCCGATGACCCAAGTCGTCGGATTTCGGCCCAAAATCGGACTACCTGGGTCATCAGATTTTGAAATGGAAAAATGGCATGCTCTCTAAATTCAAGATGTTATCCACGACAGCAAACAGCAGCAGCAGAACGATCGATGAATTGGATGGTGATCCAGCTGTATAGCGACGTTGCTTTTACCGCGCGTCCCTCCGTGGCCAGACTAGAGTCGGCTGGCGCGGGCTCGGGCCTAGAGACCAAGAGAAGAGCACTCGGCACGCGCCTCTCGGTGGATACGTACTCGTAGTCTACACTGTGTACAGCAAGCAGCAGCAGCAGTCAAGTCACAAAATGAAACACAAAATACCAAGACAGGTTGACTCTAGCGCACTCGCCACGTCTCTTCGCCGCCAGAGTAGAGGCAGTCAGCGTGTGGCACGGACGCTGGGGTCCTACGCGCAGAGCAGCGCACCCAGCGCGTCTCTTCGCGGCGCCAAATAAAAAAACAGCAGTTGGTCTCGGCGTTTGCTCGAATCTCTACACACACAATAAAAATTTGATTTTTCCGCATAGGAAGACCCCTTCGATTTGTCAAGCTCATATCTGAAAATGCCATCGGGTCAAACTCGGAAGCTTAAAAATCGAACCGCATAGGAAGCGGCCTGCAAGCGGACCACCTACCAAGCCACCGGGGACGCCATATGAACTACAGCAGTTATAGCAGTTATGCCTACGATTGCCAACATGTCACTAAAGTTTATTTCACAATCTGAAATCACCGACATAGTCGTGGTCCCGGAACAACGGCGCCTGGACAACGTCAACTCGTTCTATACTCGTAGCGGTACATACAGCAGTATCAATAGTTGTCAAGTACCGGTCTGTATGAATTACAACAGCATATACCTACGAATAAGAGAACCAATCCACACATTTATGTAGCGAAGGACAATAAAATACCAGTTACCACCGCTACCAGCTACACAGCCTGTGTGCTCTGTGATCATCTCATAGCATCAATAACCAATCAGAGCACCAATAGCTCAGAGTACGCTATACCAGAATACTGCACACGCCCCAGTTTCCGGAAATCGCTATCCCATACATTGGTATTAATAGTATACACAGATACGAGCAGTTGACATATCGTACTTACAACCACTGCTGCACGACCGCTGCTGTATACGCATGGGTGAACCAGTCATACTCATATGACCTTTGTATACGCATGGCTGAACCAGTCATACTCGTATGACCTTTTCTCGAGTTTGGTACCACCGATTAAAGTCTCGCATGAGGTATGATATTTCGCATTAATATTATTAATAATAGTACGAGCACTTGAAAGATCGTACGACCACTGCTGCACGAACCCTGCTGCTGTATCCGCACTTCTGCTGAACCCCTCATACTATTAATAATCGTGCCTTTCCCCGAGTTTGGTACCAAGCAAAAGTACGAGAGTATGCATACTCGCGTCTGGCATAATATTCCCCCAAGCACACACTACCGACCCATCACTGCTGTACGCATGTGTTTGCAAGTTGCGAACGTAATAATACCACCGAGGGCGCAACATCCCGGGTAACGTCACACTGCTACAGCAGTACACTTCCCCTGTAACGTCTCACTGTGCTACGACATACCAGAGGTACCGATCTTGGCGATTCGCTCCTGTGCTGGCTTGTCCGGCCACGCTTGCCATGCCCTCCGACATGGTCCCCAAGTTTTTCCGTCCACACTCGCAGCTAGCTGGTCTCGTACACTCACAAGACACCACGAACGAGTCTCTCCAAGGAAGGTCCCTCGATCAAGAAAATAAAATATCTGGCTGGCGAAAACCCTGCCTGCTCAGCGTTCGAACAGATCAGATCGAACGCACAACACAGAGCCCTCTTCGAACTCAAACTAATCTATATCACACCTTTACTCTTGTAGCTCTGACTCTGCTTGGCAACGTGTTTAGCTCGCTGGTCAGCAACTACGAACTAGGCAAGGTGTGTCTCAATGCTATCCAACTGTTACGTACAATTAACCCGCGTTGATCTGATTGGTTGCCCAAACATCTTCCGTACGTGTAAAACTCGCATTTTCTCGTGCCTCGATAATACTGTCCTGTTGACCCGGGCAGCATCCAGGGGAGCCGCTGGCCTATATATCTTTGACAAGGAATCACATATAGAATACGCGCGCTCGGTTTATCACAGTACTTGTAAAATTAGGTAAAAATGGAATATAGACGAGGCGTATTACGCAGCTCGCAAAGTTGAGTATCAACTATTTAATCAGTCGAACTCACAGCTGACGTATTTCAAAATTTATAAAATACTATGCACAACGGCGGTCCTGTAGCAGCATATGAACTACAGCATTTATGCCTAAGATTGCCAACATGTCACTAAAGTTAATTACACAATCTGAAATCACCGACATAGTCGTGGTCGCGGAACAACGGCGCCTGGACAACGTCAACTCGTTCTATAGCGGTACATACAAGTATCAATAGTTATCAAGTATGTACGAATTAAAACAGCATACGCCTACGAGTAAGAGAACCTACTTCGAGCACCACACTAAAACCTAAAAACCTACGCGAGTATGAGCGGACATGTTGCCCTGGACGGACTCTGCTAAAATACCCTGATATTACTTAATTTAATTACTGCCACTAAGAGCTGGGCCAGCCTTCAAACGGACTTGTTTTGTCTATATATGCTATGTCATCACACACAAAACAAGGGGGGGGGGGAGGGTACTCATTTGTTGCTTGCCTTAGTCATTTAACCATTGACCACGCATCCCTTTCGAGACGGGGCATCGTTCCTACTCCTACTAGAGACACCTCCAACAATTGGGCGCTCATTACGTTGTTTGCATAAATTACATAGAAACTTTTTGCTAATATCATCCCCTTCCTGTTTGGCCTCCTGTGGCCACCATCTATCTCCTAGGATAGCGATCGTTTCCTCGCTGCTAATCATTGTATCTAACTCCTCCATGTCACATTCGTCTATTTTCCTCGTCTCCTCTTCTAACACATCCCGTTCCTCCTTGTATATTTCACATTCTCCTACTACGTGAGTTGTACTATCTATTGCTTTGCCACACGGGCACATCTGTGCGTCTACTTCTTCCTCTTCCCGGCTACTGGTGTACCTCTTTCTTCTTTCTGGCGGGTCCAGGTCCCCTACACGACAGCGCAGTTTCAGCGTTTTTCGCGAAGTCCACTGGGCCATGCAAATACGTTTTCATTCCTATTCCTTTCCTCAATCCCCCGTATATCTCTAAGTGTTTTTCCGATTCCACCTTGTTTCTTAGCGCTATCCTTTCCCTTCTTTTTATCCTTTCTTCTACTTCTACCTTGTACCTCCCAAACTCTCCGGCGGACATCATCTCTACTTCGTTTCCCCCTAGATCCTTCCATACTTTCTCAACTACGCCATCCCACCTTATTCCAGCTCGCCCTTTTGTTACTTTCTCCCATAGAGCTCTATCAACTATGGCTGGCAACCTCTTTTTTTTGCGTGTTCCTTACTTTATATCGCCAGTTCAACTTTTTCATGTCTCTATTTGTCTTAAGTGGGCGCATTCCTAGTTCTGCTCTTCATACTGCTGTATTACTGGTCGTACTTGAGCATCTTAGGATTTTTTTAGCTGCTGTCATTCGTACTATTTCCAACAGTTGTACGAGTTTCGCATTCCCTTCCCATACTTCTCCAGCATATTCTAGCTTTGGCACTATCACATTCATCAAGATACATCTCTTAATCCTAGTGTCAAGGTTCGGGTCTGTTAGGATCGTATCCACCTTGCCTGCTTGTGCCTTACTCTTTCCTATTACTTTTGCTCTATGTGTATCCCAAGAGCAGTCTTTTGAGATCTCTACGCCAAGGTATGTATACTGGTCTACGATCGGCAATTCATCTTCTCCCCACTTCCAACTGAAATTTACCGGGTTTACCTTATCTTCGTTGCAACCGACTACTGCGCATTTCTTGACGTTCACCGTCACCCTCCATTTCCTGGTGTATTCTAGCGCCTTCTCTATTTGTTTCTGCAAGCCTTCGGGTGTTTCTGATATCCCCACGAAGTCATCCGCAAACATCAATCCCGACACCGTATCTTCCCCTACCGTGAATCCCTGCCTTGCTCCCTCGACTGCTGCTATCAGGTCGCTAATATATACCGGTATCTTGAATAAGGTAGGTGACAACGTACATCCCTGTGCAACACCTTGTAAAATATCAACATACTTCGATATTTCCCCGTCCAACATCACAGCACTTCTCGCACATTCCCGTCATCTTTCTCATCATTCTCCACATCTTTCCTCTGATTCCTATTTCCCACAGTTTTTTCCGCCATCCATTTCTCCATACAGTGTCGTAGGCTTTCTGCACATCTAGAGGGAAACAGTACGTTGTTAGTCCCGCGTCTTTCCTACCTTGAATAATCTTACCTAAGGTGTACACATGGTCTACGCAGCTACGGTTTGGCCTAAACCCTGCTTGCCCTTCGCTTATTTTGTCTTCCTTCTCCATCATCGTTCCCATTCTATCGTTCAAGATCATACAAAATGTTTTACCTATTGTGCATAGTAGCGTCATCCCTCTATAGTTCCCCGGGTCAGCCTTATCTCCTTTCTTGAATAAATTTACTACTAGTCCTTCTCTCCACCTCCTAGGTGCGTACTCGTTTTTCCATATCCAGTTATACAACATAACCATCATGGTAAGCATTCCTTCTCCCCCGTACTTCATAAATTCATTCACTATTTGGTCTGCCCCTGCTGCCTTTCTATTCTTAAGTTTAGCTACACACTTCTTTACTTCTTCCCTTGTGGACTCTCTCTGTAACCCTCCCAAACCACTGTCTTCCCTTTCTGATGTATCTACGTTCGCCTCTGCCCACGCGTCGATTTCCTTCTCGCAAGGGGGAGGGGGGTGGGGGTGGCGGGGGGGTGGGGGGGGGGGGGGGGGTGGGTTTATAGATTACTTAGTACTCTCCGTATGGTAGCATGCCGGGGAGTGAGCACTTTGTCATTACTAGCAGGCGAGATGGCGAGGTGAGCGCCCCCGAGATTTGACCTCAGTGAAGTTCAGCACTTATGAGCGTAGCACCTTTGAAAGTGGATGTACGCACTTGTCATTATGCTATCGCTAAGAGGGGAGGTGAAGGTGAGCCCCTCCCTCAGGTTTGCATGATGTTGGTTTTGCAGGGGTTTGGTAGGTTTGTGTGTTGCTGAGTGTCCTGGGGTCTGGGTTTGTGGCGAGGTGAGCGCACCCGTGGGTTGAGTTTAGTGCAGGTAAGCACTGAGGGCATAGCACCTGACAGTGAAGGTGAGTACTTGTGGGCAGATGATGGTGAGCTCTCCCCTGAGACGTGTGTTTTGGATTGGGTTTATAGATTACTTTGTACTCTTCGCATGCTAGCATGATGAGGAGTGAGCACGTTGTCATTACTAGCAGGCGAGATGGCGAGGTGAGCACCCCCGAGATTTGACCTCAGTAAAGGTGAGTACTGATGAGCGTAGCACCTTTGACTGTGGACATAAGCACTTGTCATTATGCTATCACTAAGAGGGGAGGTGAAGCTGAGCCCCTCCCTCAGGTTTGCATTTTGTGGGTTTTCCAGGGGATTGGTAGACTTGTGTGCTGTTGAGTGCCCTGGGGTCTGGGTATGTGGCGAGGTGAGCGCCCCCGTAGGTTGAGTTCAGTGCACGTAAGCACTGAGGGCATAGCACCTTGACAGTGAAGGTAGAGCTCTTGTTATTGCAGGGGCAGATGATGGTGAGCTCTCCCCTGAGACGTGTGTTTTGTCGGGTTTGGGGGGGTTCGGTTTGTGTTTACTCCGTTACATGATCGGCAATGGATACTATAGCATCGTACCACTTGCAATTTAGATGAACTCACCTTTGGTACATGTTGGTCCAAGGATACTAGAGCATGGTGCCACTTTTTAGAGATTGTATGCCGTCTTCATAGCAAAGGCGGGAGGTGGGTGTTTCTGCACCTACTTCCACCAAAACTGGTAATCAAGGGGTACGATTTGAAAGTGGTTGTGGACGAACGCCGTTCAGGACTCACGACTGATCTAGTACGAAAGAGTCGCATTGTATTAATGTTGTCATTTGACGCGGTTCCCAATGTCGACTATTACGGGGGTCCATAGTTAATAGGACCTATGGTATACATAAAAAACCTATATAGTTACCTATTTTTACTAACAAAATTTGGTCCCGTTAACTATGGACCCCTGCAATAGTCAGCTTATCCGGACCGATTGGAGTACCGTTTGACAGCTCGCGTGCTGGGGGCGTGTCACTACGTTCCTGCAAATATTTCCACCAAAACCGGTATGCGAGGGGTACGATTCGAAAATGGTTGCAGACGAACACCGTTTAGCACTCATGATTAAATTTAGCGCGAAAGAGTCGCTCCAGTGGAGTGTTCGTGCAGGGGGGATGCAGTAAACGTCAGTACCTTCAAACGACTTACATACTAGGAATCAGATAATAGCGTCGGGTAGTGCCAGTAAATTGAAGCACGCAAGTATGCGAAATGAAACTCTATACCATAGGAAGAGGCGAAAGTAGAAAGCGAACCCATCATGAATCTCTTACCGCCGTGGCAAACACTTATACAAAATCCACCCCCACATTCGCTAGTGCCAGTGAGTTGAGTAAACGTCAGTACCTTCAAACGACTTACTTGCTCGTAATCAGATAATAACCTTGGGTAGTGGCAGCATATTGAAGCACGCGAAGCATGCGAAACAGAACTTTATACAATAGGAGGAGGCGAAAGTACAAAGAGGACCTATTATGAATTTCTGACAGCCCGTGGCGAACCCATATACAAATCCACCCCCACATTCGCTACGAGTAGTGCCAATAAGATGAAGCTCGAGAAGTATACGAAATACAACTTTATACCATTGGAGGAGGCCAAAATACAACGATGACTCGACATGAACGTGTTGCAGCCAGCGGTAAACCCATCTACGAAACCACCTCCACATTCGCAAAGCATATCTACACTCAATGTAGGGAGGAAGTTGATATCATCGCCAGAAGCAAAGCACGCCATGAATCTAAATAAATGTGATATCCGCACAGAGACAGCTAGACAAACGTTAGGGCGGAATTTTGAGTTATTCGGATTCCTAATTTTACGCTCCCGAGATGCCTTGGGAATTTTATTTTATTCTTTTGCTGTGTTGATTGAGTACTTTTCTGCTCTTCGGGTTGACTTTTAACGATTCGTTGTCTCGATCTGAAGACATCGAACGTGGGGGGATGTCACGGCGAGCAGGGGATATTTCACAATTTTATTTTGTGAACCCGGGGTTGTAGTACCTCGGAAGGATATCATAGAAGGGGATCGACTGAACGTGCGTGGGGCTCAGGGGAGCTAGGGTATGTCAACCACTGGAAAGCACGGACTTGAACCAAACTGAGAACATGTGATGAACTTTTGAATCCCTGGCACGAAACGCTTGCTCTGAACGCATGGAACACTCGCCTTGAATGCTTGGAACGTTATCTGGACGCTCGTGAGTCACCTGCTTGACCTACCCCTCCGATTTGCCATGATCTCTGGGAACCCACACAGGTCAGACCGTAGAATGAAATGCATGCTTTAATACGTGTCTCACGCAATAAGAGGACAACAATACACAGGTGTACAAAATCGTGATGCGCATAGGATCGCTTCCCGTAACAGTTACCACGAATGAATGCCGATCGCACCATCTACTCGAATTTCACGTAGGCGCTATCACACTCACCGCCTTGATCGGCGGAAGAGGGTGACACAATCAGATTTTCGAATGAGGTCCAATGTCTGGCGCAAGCGGCGAAAATGTCTCCCGATCATATAACGGGGCTAAAAAAAAAGCCCAGAGACAGTACGTGGGCGTTCCGGCGGAAGAAAACGTTTTCCAGTAGTTTTTTTTTTGTGGACGAACCGGTTCCAGGAACTCGAAAGCATGCCTGAAATAAATTTTGAATCGAAAAACTGACTGCGTAGAATCAATATCAAGTCATTCTTAACGCCAAAAGTCTATTCAATACTGAAACTAAGCATCTACCAGGCAACACTACACGTTTTGCACTTTTACCGCACAAACAATCGAAATGTCCACGCCCGTGTTTAGGAGAGAGAGCCTGAAATTTGTTAAAAGTATTCTATGAGCCCCGGCCGGGTCGTTGACGAATGGGGTTTTGTTTCGTTTTGTTTGTCCGCCGGACATTTTGGATGCCTTGAGACCCAATTATCCCAAAAACAGCAAGAACGAAAAGTATTTGGAGGAAACAAATAAGCCAATTCGGCAAGGGGATGGCAGGGGTATCATAGAACACGTATGCTACAAACTTCAAGGCCCATCCCTGAAACACGACGTGGACATTGGAGGTGAACCTAATTTGCGGGCGCTAGGTCTGAACCAGCCTGCACTGTTTTCCCGTTTTTGTTGTTCCTGCTGAGGCAATGTCACTCGAGAGTTATTACCTGTGACACGGACTGGGTTGTGGCAAGGAGGTAACGTGAGAAACAACAACAACAACAACAACAACAATAAAACCCACGCATGCGGCTTGAGGCGTACACATAGTCAGAAAGAGTACAGACTTCGGTGTTGATACCGGTACCTAGTAGCAGAACGAATGGGGAGATTAACACAATGTACATGCACGAGAGAAAATAAAACGCATATTGAACAGGTTCGGCACTTCACAGCCCAAGTCCACGTATCCGAATTTGCTGTCAAGAGAGAAAAAGCATGTACGGAGGCGTGTTACAGTACAGGTAGCACTGATTGGCCAACCATATCTCTGACGGACCGGGTTCCTTAATGTAACATCGCTGGAGTACCAGTATTAATAGTGTTTTACCGTACTGTTTGTGATATACTTTGAATTTATTTACGATACTATTCGCGATATACTTTTTACTTAATAGGCTATGGGGCTCTCCTCGGGGTGCACTTTTAGCACTTCTCTTAATCAGTTTTTGGGTGACCCACAAATGACTTACCAATAGTACCAAAGACCTACTAATTGTACAAATGACTTCCTGATAGTGCTGATGACCTACTAATAGTAGCAATGACTTACTAATGTTGCTAATGACTTACTGATAGTGTTGATGACTTACTAATAGTACCAATGACATACTAATGGTGCAAATGACTTATCAATGGTGCAAATGACTTACTAATAGTACTCATGATTTACTAATACGTAGTATGAATGACATACTAAAAGTGCAAATGACTTACTACTAGTATAGAGTCCCTCAACTGAAGAGTCTCAGGAATTTTCGGTGCCACCCCAAAAAGGCAGGCACGCGTCACCATCGAAATCCCGTACAGCGAGAACAAGGCTCCTCGGAAATTCAAACGATATAGCAGTAGTAGCGGTGGCAGTACAGTTAAGGTCCGCTATTAACAAATAACAGATACATCAGTACGAAATGGACAGGCGCCTTCCACAAAAAAGCAGAAATTCGGTGAAAGAAATACAGCTCAAACTTGTCGACAAGATGAACAAAGGCAGCATAAGAAACAGCAGCAATCCGCGCCCACACGAGATGCGAAAATGAACTCTATTCGAGAACGCCTAACGAAACAAGAAACGCGGACTACAACACAGCACTGCTGTATAACTGTATGGCACATCCTGGACTCTTTCCGCAGTGTGGAGCTTCCTGACTGGGTTTCTTTTCCGTCTTTTAGTTTTAATTAAAAAATATTCCAGTCGAATATCCACTCCGCTGCCCCCAAAGCCGCCAGCCGGTTTAGTTTGTGGATTAAACGAGGAAATTAATCGGCGCGTGCAATATCAAAACGAAAACACTTCTCGCTGGACATATAAAACACTGAGAAAATGGTTTTTAAGAGATCACTGGGATATAAAAAACTGCAGCGATTGACAAGCGCTCTACATATTGAAAAATGTCCGGTTTAAGAAACGCAGCGGTTGAAGAGCGCCCAGATAGTCAGGAAACTGCTCTACAAAAACTACGGCTGGAGCGCGGCCTACAGAATATGGCACTGAGCCTCAACGTCAAACTGACGTTGAGTCATCCCACGGTAGGAGTTGCACGTTTTGGGCAAAAGGTTTCTGACCAGTTGAGTTCCTTAAGTGAGGAACTACCAGTTAGGATGAAAAAAATTAGTCGTATATTTGTTTTAGAAGTAGCGCAAACAAGTGCCGGTCGGATGGCCCGAACGAATTTCTTCCAAGTATTGTATCGGGTGAGATATTGAGTTCCTAATGTGAGGGACTCAGGAACGTCGGGTGCATCCCTACTGTGGGATGGCTGGTTTCCCAATAGCGAGCCTTAATTGTACACGGAGTGAGGGTACAATGGCATGCGTCGAATACCGAAGCTGCATTCGAAGACAAAAAAAAGAACATCGTGACCGGCCGTGGAACGCCTTAACCCGTTTATCACTGCAGTCTCGTTTTGGGGTCATACTACTTGGAATTTGAATGTTTTGTCCCCGAAACGAGACTGTGATTTTAGTGAAAGTGTCAACAGCTACTACACGAGATACAGCACGAGATACGGTAATCACTGTTCGGCGAATGAACGTTGTCCGAGTGGAGTAGCACAAAAAATAAACATGCCGCAGAAATACGAGCGAAAACGTCGGGCGAGAGAGACACAATCATTGTTGCCAAGATGTTACGCCATTAAAGGGCGCGCATGCCAAGTTTGCTTCACAGCTGGCTGCGAGAAATGGGTCGCACAAGCATCACAGTCAAAGACTAACCTGGCCGCAGGAACATAGGGAAAACAACTCATTGAGGCGCCACAAGCAAAACACAGCGCATGTCATATATAGGTACAACGACCCAATCACTACCTGATACTGCGGCTAGGGTACAGAGGGCGGCCTCCAACGAATAAACCCCGGGAACCTCCGATTGCGGCAGCCGCGGCTGTCTCACCTTCTGGTCTGAGTTCGAGCGGAATAAGTACATGCTTCACACAACATGAGGCTCACCAAGTGTCCCCTCACATCTCGGGTACCCAAGACGTCGTGCTCGGCAAGCGAGTCGACCGACGAGATGTCAAACGCGGTCGCGGATGATGTCTGTTTGCGCGACGATATGTCACACGCGATCACACGTGAATACATACGCCGAGTGTGGCACGCACATTATGGCATCGCCCGGATTCTTTTTTGCTTGGGTGGTATTTAGAAATACCAGGTGTTGTTGATTTTGGTGCCTTTGCGTCCATTTCTGGAGTCGCGCAAGCTGATGTAAGAAGAAGCGGGCCCGTCTTGAGAAGCGGCAGACCCGATGTCGGAGTTCCGATAGATAGTTGCCATCTACCTTTCGAACCCGACCAAGAGCTGAACCCCAGGAAGTCATTCGGTTGCTCGACAGGTAATCGCCATCGAATCCGACCAGACGTTTCCTCCCAGGAAGCTCTTCATTGGGCCGAAAAGTAGTTGCCATCTATCTCTCGAACCCGACCGGACGCCTGCTCCCACAAATTACTTCGGTGATCCAATAGGTTTGAGAAGCGGCGAACCCGATGCCGGAGTTGTCTGTCTTGTTTTTTCTTGGGTGATATTCGGAAATACCAGTTGTAGTTGGTTGCCTTTGCATCCATTTCTGGAGTCGCGCAAGCTGATGCAGGAAGAAGCGGGCCCGTCTTGAGACGCGGCGGACCCGATGTCGGAGTTATTTATTTTTGTTTTTTCTTGGGTGTTTTTTATTCCCAGGTATGGTTGTTTGCCTTTGCGTCCATCTCTGGAGTCGCGCAAGCTGATGCAGAACGAAGCGGGCCCATCTTGATAGGCGGTGGACCCGACGTCGGAGTTCCGATAGATAGTTGCCACCTACCTCTCGAACCCGACCAAGCGCTAAACCCCAGGAAGTTATTCGGTTGCTCGACAGGTAATCGCCATCGAATCCGACCGAACGTTTCCTCCTAAGAAGTTCTTGGGTTGGCCGAACGGTAGTTGCCATCTACTCCTCGAACCCGACCAGACGCCTGCTCCCACAAATTAGTTCGTTGGTCCGATTGGTAGTTGCCATCTACCTCTCGAACGCGGCCAAACGCTGAGCCCCAGGAAATTATCGGTTGCTCGACAGGTTATCGCCATCGAATCTGACCGGACGTTTCCACTCAGGAAGCTCCTCGGTGGGCCGAACGGTAGTTGCCATCTACTCCTCGAACCCGACCGGACGCCTCCTCCCGTAAGGTATTTTGGTGGTCCGACAGGTAGTTGCCATCTACGTCTCGAGCCCGACCATGCGCTAAACCTCAGGGAGTTCTCTGGTGGCTCGACAGGTTATCGCCATCGAATCCAACACGACGCTTGCTACCACGCTTTCGCTCGGTGGCTCGAAAGCTAGTTGCCATCTACCCCTCGAACCAGATCGGACGCCTGCTCCCATAAGTTATTGCGGTGGTCCGAGAGGTAGTTGCCATCTACCTCTCGAACGCGGCCAAACGCTGAGCCCCAGAAAGTTATCGGTTGCTCGACAGGTTATCGCCATCGAATCTGACCGGACGTTTCCTCTCAGGAAGCTCCTCGGTGGCTCAAAAGGTAGTTGCCATCTACCCCTCGAACCCAATCGGACGCCTGCTCCCATAAATTATTGCGGTGGTCGCAGAGGTAGTTGCCATCTACCTCTCGAGCCCGACCAAGCGCTGAACCCCAGGAAGTTCTCCGGTGGCTCGACAGGTGATCGCCATCGAGTCCAACCGGACGCTTGCTCCCAGAAGTTCTTTCGGTGGTTCAAGAGGTACTTGATATTTACCTCTCGAGGGCCGACCAAGCGCTGCTGCCACAGGTTAGTGTGGAGGTGGTCCGATTGGTAGTTGCCATCGACTACTGGATCGCGACCAAGCGCTGCTCCCAGAACCTCTTCGGTAGTCCGACAGGGACTTGCCATCTACTTGTCGAACCCGATCGGGCGCGTCTCCCAGAAGGGCTTCTGGCGCGTTCGTAGATGTCGAGGACCGATGCCTGGACCTTGTTGCAGAGGTCCTGAGCGTCCTCGCTGGTCACGCCCTCTGTCACCTGCTCCACGTCAATCGGCCTAACGAACACACAGCGGTAAAGTAGCAAAGGCCGAGTGAAGACTATTTAGTACGTGGAGAGCGTCAGTGTGCTCAGAGGTGTTCTTTCGTGCATCATGCACTGCGTGGTTGGGTTGAAATTTTTCCACGGCTATAAATCGAGCACCCTACGTGCAGCAGTCCGATACTACAATAAGATGGAATAAGTGGAGGCGTCAGTGTGTTTATCGTTGTTCGAGTGTAAAGCTCCGCGGTTCCGGTAGATTATTCCACGGCTAAATCGAGCCTCCTACAAGAAGCTGTCACATAGTCGTACAGCCCGCAACACATACATACACAACCAAATAGGAAAAAAGACCAACGAAAAATAGAGCATTCTAGAGGTGTCTCACAACATATGCACACAAAACCAAGTGGGAAACAAGAACCATACAGCCTGGGACACACCGCACACCTGCCGACCACCATCTTGAGCTGCTGACGGTGGGGGACGAGGCCGAAGGCTCCCCAGAAGAGCATGAGCGGAGCGGCGTACTGACAAAACAATCGAGCGACGGGACATCGGTGCGCGTGGGTCGAAAGCTGCAAGGAAAGATATGATGGATTAGTCAGAGAGCTCTTACGAAAGCAGGGGTGACGTGCGTCGTCAGTAGAGAGGGTACATAAGTTTCCCAGGCACTGTTTATATTGGGGCGAGGGAGATGAGGTTTTCAGCGACGGAATATTTTTTTTTTTCTTGCGTTCGACAGCCACCTGGCTGAGCTGAACGACGAATCAAAGCACACAACTGCATGGTACAGCAATCCGTGCTCATTTACACTTACGCCACACGATTCCCTGAATTGCGAACCTGTTCAACACCTGTTACGTGCCCCGGATCCTACTTCCATTGCTCATGTATACCAGTGGCGCTATCGTTTCCGACGGACACGCACAAATCTCTTCCGCTATTCTCTGACGCAAGCAACTACTGTGGGAACTGTTATTCGTTTCACACGACAGAAGCATGCCGGTCCAGCGTTCCAAACAATTAGTGCAGCTATTACGTATTTGTACCGTCTCCCCCACTGGCCAAGCACATCATGCTGGGGCGGCCTTATCCATAGCTGTAGCCTGAGGGCCCGTGGGTGGCGGCCCTTCAACACGCACCAATCACGACTAACTAACCGCAATACATGCATATTATTTCTCTCCAACAACACACACCTGTCTGCTTACCCTGTCGGTGGTATATTGCAGATTGAAATCGAACTCATTTTACGTCGCGTGTACCTTGCATACGTTGTTTTTTACCTACAGTACCGTAGACTTAGTATTGAACACCGTACGTACTGAAAGGGTCCGACTAGTGCTGCGGACGGTAGGCTACGGCACACAGGAAAGGTGTATCTCTAAAATATTTTCGCCCGAATTCTTTAGTCAATCAAAGTCACTCGACCGAGTGACAACAGCACCACGTTCCTTTGGAAGTCTTGTTTTTTTCACGTAAGAGTTTGGTTTTAGTGGAAGTCTTGTTTTGTTCACGTAAGAGTTCGGTTTTAGTTTTCACGATATGTACGCACGGTCCATCTGGGTGAGATAGTATATTACCCTCCGACAACCTTTATATTTTTTATCCAATTCTGAGTGAAAGGTACAGAGAGCCACTCGCCCGAGTGAGCCACTCGCCCGAGTGACGTAAAAGGCGGTGGTGAAAACAATAGTATCATACTCCCTCCCTGTCGTAAACGCCTCTACCATCGCACCATTTTGATTTTTTCCGACGCCACACTCCATTTGTTCGTTCGAGGGTTGGGGGGGGGGGGGGGGGGGGGGGTACTCTTTTGTTGCTTGCCTTAGTCATTTGATTATTGACCACGCATCCCTTTTGAGTCGGGTTGGGGGGGCTAAAAACATTGATTTGGGGATCCTCCGGCGTAGGCACCATGCCATACTAGTAGCTTCTATATAAAAATACAGACAAGCTGTAAACCGCAGTATCATACTATTTTATATATGAGCCAAGTGCCACACTATCACGGAGACCCATAGTAAACAGGCCCAAAATCAGCCCAAAGCACCCGCTTTAGTGCGTTGTATATCAAAAACTACTGCGTGAATAGAACGTGTTGTGTGGGTTAAATACGCGGTTGGTGACAGACTGTTCATCGACGTTGCAATTGTTTTATTCGGAAATGCATTGAGAAGTCTCTTTCCCCCCGTTTTGGGCCACCGTGACAAGGCATGTCGTTACATGCAGCGCATACAAATCGTATAGACATGTGGTCACACGTCAAGAACGATAATGGTAAAGGTTTTAGTCTCTCTTCAGTCCTATATCGCTCCACGCAAAAATATGTGTGGTGCAAATATAGTATGAAAGTAATACGGGGGACCATAGTAAATAGGACCGGAAAACATAAAAACCTATATATTTCCCTAGATTTACTAACAATATTTGATCCCATTTACTACGGTCCCCCGTAATATCAGCCACATAATTCAAGGGGATCTCGGGAAATCATCCCCGCAATATTCCTTTGGAACAACATGACCTTAATATATATATATTCGTATTCCATATCATAGACTTGAAGCACGAGCGGTGTTGGTAACCAACGTAGCACTGGGGTTGCTTTGATTGTTGCTCAACTCTTGTAAGGCTGCAGTCTCGTTTAGGGGTCAAACTACTCAGAACTTGAGTGGATTGTGCGGAAATCAGAACTGCAGTTTTTTTCTTAATTATTTTTCGTTGTTGACCGTTTTAGGACTGCAGCCGAGTTTTGGGGACAAAGCGTACTTGAAATTTTGAGTGGTTTGTGCCCCAACACGCAAGTTAAGGATGAGTATTTACGTATTCGGACTATGTGGCGTGTTGTATAACATACGACAACCCGAACACATGGTATATTATTTTATGGCGTTTTAGCTTTTGCATGCAACTATAATTTATTATAACCCAAACTACCGTGCAGTATACCATTCTACAACCCATACATGCAATTATATATATTTTATGGCATTTTTGTATGTACAAACTACACGAAAACCCATTCTTCAATATATATTAATACATGAAGGCACACGCATTTTTGTTTGGTCTCGAGTTTACGATTGGCATAATATCACCCTGGACAATTACTATTTCAATAGTCTATTGCGTCTACAATTGATTCAGGAGGATGTGTGTTAATTGGATTTGTCTTGACAATTGTTTTTAGTGACTGTCTATTAATTGAAATTGTCAATACAATTGGTTTCGGCGATTGCCCATTAATTGAAATTGGCCAAGCAATTGTTTTCGGCGATTGCCTATGAATTGGAATTGTCCAGGCAGTTGATTTCGAGTACCATCTACTAGTTGGAATTGTGTGAGCAATAGGTTTCGAGTGTTGTCCATGAATTGGAATTGTCCAAACAATTGGTTGCGGAAACTGCCAATTAATTGGAATTATACAGCAAATTGATTTCGGATGCTATTCAATAATTGGAATTGTCCAGACAATTGATTTCGGGTGTTGTCCACTAACTGAAATTGCTCAGACAATTGATTTCGGGAGCTGTCTACTAATTGGATTTGTCTGAACATTCGATTTCGGCTGCTGCTTATTGACTGAAGTTGTCCGCACCATTGATTTCGGGTGCTGTCAATTAAATGGAATTGTCCAAACGGATCTGTCCGCATAATTCATTTCAGATGCCGCGCAATAAATTAATTGCTCGATAAATGTCATGGCCGTGTACCTACAGTTAGTAGTTATTGTATTATGATAGACACTCCCCAATGAATTAATACTATTAGCAATATGGCACAAGAAAAGGACCTTGCAGATTATTGCGTATTGAAGGAAGTTTCCGATCCTGTTGTAGAGGCAATAATACTAGCATGGTGGTACTGTTGTTGTGTACTGACGCAATCAAATGTAGTTCTACAAGTAGCTGCCAGCGATCAAATCACAGAGCACTCTTAAACTCGATAGTCATGACAATTCCAGTTAGTAGATCGCTTCCGAATCCCATTGTCCGGACAATTACAATTAATAGACGGTATCGTAAAGCAGTTGCCCCGACAAGTCCAATTCATGCAAATCAAGCGATATCAATCGTTCAAGCAATTCCAATTAATAGACAGCCTGTGAAATAATTTGCCTGCACAATTTCAATTGATAGGCAGTCTCCGAGCTCATTTGTCTGGACAATTCCAATTATTGAAAAGCACCAAACATCAATTGTTCAGACAATTCCAATTAATGGACAGTCTCTGAAATCAATTGTCAGGGCAACTTCAATTGATAGAGAGTCTCCAAAATTATTTGTCCGGACAATTCCAATTGTTAAACAGTGCCCGATATCAATTGTCCGAATAAATCCGATTGTTGGACAGTATCCAAGATCAATTGTCTAAACAATTTCAATTGCTAGACAGTCTATGACATCCCTTGCCCGGACAATTCCAATTATTAGACAACTCCGTGACTCTGCTGTAGGGGCAACAGTCTATTGATAGGTCTATTGTCCAAGGCATGAGCAGAAATCGGCGGGACACCTCAACGTTAGTTTTGTATTATATCTCCGCAGGTAGGAAGTTTTGATACCGCTTAGCCCATGTGCTCAGATGTAAATCATTAAAAACAAAATTTCACGAAACAAAGTAATCCGTATGCACTGTTGTTTTGAAATATACGGGCAGTTAATTTAGGAGACTGCCCACCAATAATGGCATTGTCTGAAGTAGTTTTGGAGATTTCGTGTTAGTCAAAATTGTCGGGATGGTTGATTTTGTATACTGTCTATCAACTGGAATTGCCCGGACAATTGATTGAGAAAGCAGTCTGCTAATTGAAATTGTCCAGACAATTGATTTTGGAGACTATGTATAAATTGGAATTGTCGGGCCAATTGATCTGGGAGACTGTCTATTAATTGGAGTTGTCGGGACAAATACTTTTGGTGTCAGTCTACTAATTGAAATTGTCCGGACAACTATTTCGGGGGGCCGACTATCAATTGGAATTGTCGAGACAATGGATTCAGGAGACAGTCTGTCAATTGGAATTGGCCGGACAATTTATTTAGGAGAAGGTCCATTAATTGGAATTGTCTGGACCATTGATTACGGAGACTACCTATAAAGTGAAATTGTCTGGACAATAGGGTCAGGTAGGGGTTACTTAATAGAAATTGTCTGGATAATTGAGCTCGACGCCTTTCAATTAACTGGAATTAGGGACAACAATAGACAGTCAATTGCAATAGGAAGCTATTAGTAGAGTATTGGACTATTGTCTATTGTCCAGGGTGTGTAAACAAAAAAATATAGCCCACACTCGGTACAGTTTGATTAGTATACCGTACTAAAATCTACTGGTACCAGGTACGCAGATGAAATAAGCAACAAAACAAGGCCCAATTGCTTTGATTTTGCGTACAATAAAACGCAACCCAAACAAGCAACAACGATGATCATGCTTGTATTATGTTGCTACCCTGCAGCAGCTACTGCTTGTAGCATAGGCACTCGTCTGGGATTCATCCGCGGACGCTCTCTATACACCATACCCTGCGGGACAGTGCCTTAATGACCCAGTTGTTGAAGAGGGGAAACACGCTGTGCGTCAAAGACGCGCCGAAGACGTAGATAGGGATGATGGTGTGGCCTCCCTGTGACGAATCAAAGGGACAGCACGATCGCAGTAGACACCCGACGATTCGAGGGCACCAAGGAAACAATCAATATACATATACATATATATTCGTAGCAGGCGTACACATTGCCCCATGTGTCGTTGCATTACTGGCGAACAATGGAGGCAAGAATGGACAGGTTCGATTTGATCCCAACAAAATCAGTGGCCTCCTTCCATAAACGTGAGCATGCATGCACCATCATCAACACTATTTACGTCATGAGCGCAAGCAGCATATAGGCCGACGTGTACGTGCGCTATATTTAGTGCATGTGTAATATATCGAGTGCAGATCGTCGCGTTGCTTGCAAGACGATGATTGATACATCTTCCATGCGCAAGTACATTTTTAGTAGTAACAACTTCGCGCGCGTCCTACGGTAAGTTGCCGAGAGGTACTATACATCGAGCGCGCAGATCATCGTGTGGTTTGCGAGACGAAAGTTGATGCGTTTTCTACGAGCAAGTAGTTATAACTTCGGGCGCGTCCCACAAACGGTAAACGTTGCGGCGGAAAAGGGAAGAGTGCGGTCTCACGGCACACAACAGATTGACACACGTCGTCAAACGGGGTTTTCCTCGTCTATCTGCATGATTTGGTCTCACCTTGATGGCGATGTGTGCAAACCCTTTGCGGATTCCGGTGAGGGCCTCCCTCTTACGGGACACGAACATTTCGGCGATGCCGCCTGTGACCACGCCGACGGCCTGCTCGGACGGACGAACGTGGTGCCGTACGTAGCGGTGTGTGTTGGGAGTTGATAATCAGCCAGGCGCGTTTCCTCTTATATTTCCAGCGAGCCAGGGTGACAATGTTCGCCTCCTCCTTTCGTGATAGAGGTTCTCGCATGCCTATGTATACAGATTGTGGAGGAATCCGGTGCTATACAAAAGAGGTACGTACAGCACCGCAGTGACAGTACGTTCTTGGCTCAAGTGTTTCATGACTTTCGGACAGACGGGGGCAGGACCGACGAACTACAGCAACTGCGGTAGTTGCACCCACTCACTGTCTTAGAAACGGCAATATTACGCTATCGTTCTACAACAGCTCTACTACCGTAATAACTCCACCCGCCACTGTAATAGTACTCCTTGCAAATGTGTGCCTAGGCCATTTTGTTCATCGTGATTATCGCGTATTTTTTATGTTTCGGCACCGTCGCATGGGTGGTGAGAGAAGAGAGGTCCTCCAGTGAGGTGCCGCAGAAAAGCAAACAAATAATATGAGCTACTGCTGCTGTACATCGTTACCGCGTATACCGGGCGTCGGGAGTTCACTGGGTACATTTCCACATTGCTGTTGTACATCCTTAGAGCATATACCGCGCGTCGGGAGTTCACTCGGTATACGTTGACACGAACGCATGTATGTCAGGTCAGGTCGATTGCTTTGTCCAACAACAGCCCCTCTGTGGGCCCGCTTTTATTGTGCCATCTACGAAATGTATACCTGAAAGCCATCCGCGAACATCTTGTGGATCGACGCTGTCCCCGCCTCGCGGACTCCGAGGTGGTTGATGAAGGTGCGAAGGACGGGTGTCTTAAGCAAGAGAGACGCAACGACTCCGGACACAGGCCAGATGCCAGGAAGGAGATCCGGAAGCATCGACGATCCCAAGATGGCTCCAAACGGCTGAGTTGCGTTTGGATTTTAGATTCCCCAAGGGCAGACAAAAAAATATCCCCGCGCCGTGAGCATTAAGTCTGGTGAGCAAATTCTGTACGAGCCTTAATTTTCCGCTGGGTGAAGCTACGGTATGAACACGATCAATGATCTACACCTCCTGTACGTGGATGTTTTGCAGTTTGGTTGCGTTTGGATTTTGAGTTGAGTGGGCCGCCAAACCTCGCGCCGAAAGCGTGGAATTTGAGTAGCACATAGGGTGATTTTACCACTGGATCAGATTAAGCACGATGAATGGTCTACACCTTCTGCACGTAGGGCTGAGAAAACCCACCACGATCACCATCGTCGCAGGAGTACTCGTTCAAGTATGTCCCGTCGTGGGGTTATGGTTCGAGGGTGGCGCATAGCATTGCAGTTGCTCAGCGTCCTCATCGAAGGGTGCACTACATTTATAGGTTGTGACGTTCTTGCGATTCAATCGTAACAAAAGCTGTAACGGGTCGGTCTTGCAGGCCAGAGCCTATCCCCTCACCGTCAAATTTTGCTGCGAAACCTTCCGTCAACCAGACGTTAGAAGATATACCAGGTTTATCTCAAGAGTGTATCGTAATGTGTTGGCACGCCAAGGATATACGAGTGAACTGAACCAAAGCCAAACTATTCCGGTTGCGATAAGTGTCTGTCACAGGTGCTTGCTTGCGGCGATTTGAAGGACGCCTACATATCTATGTCAACGCCTGCGCGAAACCCAATCCCTCCTGCACACGGCACGATCTCTGTCCAACATTATTAAAATCTAGCCTAATCCGCACAGTGGTCAGCAATTTGGTTTTAGAATATAAAGTTGTACTGGTACAGGGTAACAGCGTAACAAATAAGGTGAGAGGGTATCCCCACCATGATGGCGTGGGGCAGCTGGGCAAGAAGATACGTCTTGAACTCCGACATGTTGTCAACATCCACGACCTCGCCGAACTCGTTGACGGCCTTGAAATCGAAGTACTCCCTCCACAAGCTGAAGATTTCGTGGCGGAGGAACTCTTTGGTGGGGAACCTGTACGGGAGAGGCCTGTAGAACCAAGAGAAATAGCAAGCAGAAGCAATGTCTGAGCGGTTGGATCCAGTTGACGACAAGCTTGGCTTCACCAACCACTACCTGGATATAACGGGAGTGGCATGCTCAGGCGTTGCGTGGGGAGGGACAGTCATAAAATCAATTAAAGACTTGAGCTACGACGTACTGGACGTGCGTGGATTTCATCCATTTTTTGCCAAAATATGGACACGATATCGATACCGTCAGTACTACTCGATCGAGTCGGTTGATTGAACGACAGGGGTAGGCGTTGCCTACCATGAACCATGTATGTATGCACTATGTATATGGGGTTAGGGGTGTATGAAAACAATTACTCATTGACTTGAGCTACAGTAGTGTGAATTCATTAACTTCGAAGGAAAGAGGTAGAAGATATCCAACGTTTTGCTTTGAGCGATTGTTTCACATGCTGCAAATCCACCTCACCGCATGTGTGTTTGATGGGTCCCGAAATTCTCAATACCCGTTTTGGAAGTTGACATTGCACTGCGGCCAGCGGAGATCGATGAAACGTCGCCGCAAACCAGTGATCTTATATTTGTTTTTTTCCTTTACTCAGTGGTATACATATTGGCTGCCGTAACACAAAGCATCTATCAAGATCTCCAACACAATAGGTACTTGCTGTAGATATACCGGTGGATGCATTCGTCTACACACCTCCGCACCGGTTGGCATTTGGCACTCACTCGAAATCGTCCTACGTATCAAATTTTGTGCCTAAATAAATTCGACCGCTCTATGTAGGCGTAGGGCATGGCGCGCGGAGTGGACTTGGGTCAATGGCACACCCATCAGTACTCGTAGCTACCGAAACTCACACCTAGAGTAGTCATAGGCGGTGTGTTTTCGGCATCTCGGCATCGAAAGCCGCCGGGAATATCAGCAGCAGGCGCGCGAAAAGAAAAACCTGCGAGGACGCAGGAGCCTCGCGATTCTGCACGCCGCCTTGTTCATTGCCCAAATGCTGTAGTCACAATATCGCAATTAGATCACTATGTGAGTTGAGCCCACCTCATTGCGGTGAACGTGTAGAGAACCAATATCCCTGTCGCAACGAAAACTTCCTGTGTGCCCCGGGCGACCCACATCCAGTGTAAGATATGGACCTCGGAGATGATGAACATGAAGCATGCGCCGCCACTGACCTGTAGGTTGAAGGAGGGTTGAATGTACCACAGCACAGACGGGCTGCCATGATATGTTTCCCCGATACCATTTTGGGGGACTGCAGGTAGATGCATACCAGGCATAAGACATGCTACAACACGGTATATGTAAAAGTCCACGAAAAACAAGAACAAAACAAAGGAACACATACTACATAAACCTCACTCTTTATTAGACGATGAATTCATTCGAACCGTGGAATAACTCGTGCTGAGGGGTGAACGCTGGTACTGTGCGTAAAGCCCGGTATAATGCGCTCACGTTGAAACACTGCTGAAGGTCAGCGCTACAGGCGTTACCGCCCCCCCCCCCTCTGCATCTACCACCGTTCACAGTACGGCCAGCGTACTGGTTCCACACAAGGTGCGCCGTCGGAAGGCGTCTTTGTATGGCACCAAACCTTCGTTCGACGTAAAAATTGCGTAACACAACTTTGCATCGGAGTCAAAGATCAAACGACGATATACACGTGGCGGCCGATATGCCAGATACTTGCGGCATGACGCGTACATAGTACGTACAGGTTCGACACGCCTTGTGTCGTGTGAAAGAAACGCCCGTAACGATAGTGTGCAGCTGCCGTTCAAACGAACGGAGCATGCTTCGAATGGTGTTAAGCACATGAAGCAAGCGCTCACCCCCCAGAGCGTTGTTACGGCCATCAGGCGCCGGCAGTAGGTCATGGTCTCGAAGGGCCGGTACCCCCACATCACCATATCTCAGAGGGAGAAACGCTGTGTACAACATGCCAAAGGCATGTATGCCGTAGAACCCATACACCCCGACCAGCCACCACCTCCATGCGCGGCCCGGCGTGTCACCGTCAAAGCACAGGGGAAGGTTGACCGCGGAACTGGTGCTAATGCCGGCGTCGAAGGCAGAGCTGGTCCTCGGGGCGCCGTTGCTGTCGATGCAGTGTTTATCGCCATCGATCTGGTCACGAGGGGCGTCGGAGTGCAAATACAAGAGTTGTGTGCATGGTAAGATAAGGGTTTGCCAGTTCTCCTCGGCTAGAAAGGGACCATACAGTTGGTATGTTATATATACCGAAGTCAACAACTTGGAAGGTGCCAGTTTTGGAAGGGACATGAGGCACACAGCAACGGCTGTGCTGTAATACTCGTGAACAGTATACATACAATAGTTGTCTCAAGTCCTGGCGAACAATAAAACACGATACAGTAGTACCGGGACACCTCACCAGAAACAGGTGAAACTATTTCTGGTCGTGTTTCTTATTTGGGAATGGACGCGTTCTACACAACGTTCAGCATAACGCCTCGCGAATCTAATATTTTCCTGTAAAGCTCAGCCTGCCCTTGCTATTGCTCCTTTTCGCATTCCAGTAGCTGTCCTGTAACGCACGTTCATCTTTTGTTCTGCCTTTGGAAGATTCGGTTGTTCTAAACAAACCAAATTGGTGCGGTGGCGTGGGTGCTGACATGAACTGCCGTCGTAAAATGTGCTACACGGGAGGTTATTGATGTGGGCCCCTCCGCAAAGTCGATGACGGTGCCGGGGGGTTGCTGCGTCCTGCATGATTCGAACAAATCTAGCCCATGTCTATTCGTCGCACACGAACAGAAAGTTGAAGGACAGCCACACCAAGCGCGTGAAGAGCGAAACAAACGTTGAACAGTTTTACAGGCTACAAGGAGCAGACCACGGTTTGCTCGTGTAGACCGATCGACTGTGCACGACAAGATAGTAGGTATCCCAACGCCCGTCACCACTGAATCGTGCTTTCCGCGTAATCGTTTCCCAATCTAAAGATCACGAGAGACATCGCGGGGTGGCAGCTTCATACTACAATTTTGGGGCACACCGAAGCACGACGAAAGAGGCTTTCTCACCGAGAAAACATGTTCTTCGGCCCCCGCCCCAATGTTGAACATGGGGCACGATGCGCCGTCGACCAGGCTGCCGTTCAAACGAGGGGGGTGGGTGTAAAACGGAGTAGCCAAGCAAGTAAAAGAGAAAACGTCAAGTCCTATGTTCAACGTTTGCGACGACGCCAGAGCACCTGCGGTCTCGGTGAGAAATACACATATTGCAATGATTCCATGTACGTGCCTAACCTCTGCCCTTAAACGCTTCCTTCTCCTGAAGCGCAATCACCACATGGAATCATTACAACATGCGTATTTCTCACCGAGACTGCAGGTGCTCCGGCGTCCGTGACTATGTTGAACATTGGGCATGAGGCACTGACATGAGGCACACTGGGTACCTCATGGCAGTGCCTAATGCCCGATGTTCAACATAGTCACGGACGCCGGAGCACCTGAAGTCGCGGTGAGAAATACGCATATTGCAATGATTACATGTACTTGTCTCACCTCTGCCCTTAAACGTTTCCTCGTCCTAAAGCGCAATCACCCCATAGAATCATTGCAATATGCATATTTCTCACCAAGACTGCAGGTGCTCCGGCGTCCGCGACTATGTTGAACATTGGGCATGAGGCACTGACATGAGGCACACTGGGCGCCTGATGTCAGTGCCTCATGCCCGATGTTCAACATAGTCGCGGAAGCCAGAGCACCTGCAGTCGCGGTGAGAAATACGCATATTCCAATGATTCCATGTACTTGCCTCACCTCTGCCCTTAAACGGTTCCTTTTCCTGAACACAATTACCCCACGGAATCGTTGCAATATGCATATTTCTCACCGAGACCGCAGGTGCTCTGGAATCCGCGTAAACGTTAAGTATAGGGCATGAGGCACCATCGACCAGACTGCCGTTCAAACGAGAGGGGAAAGGGGGCGGGCGGGGGAGTTAAAAAGGAATAGCCAAACAAGTGAAAGCAAGAACGTCAAAACTGAATCATTGGCGAAGATTCCGTACTGACGTTGTTGCTTTCATTCGCTTGGCTACTTCGTTTTACCCCTCCCCCCCTCTCGTCCCCTCTCGTTTGAACGGCAGTCTGGTCGACGGTGCCTCGTGCCCCATGCTCAGCACTTACGCGGACACCAGAGTATCTGCAGCCTCGGTGAGAAATACGCATACTGCAGTGATTTCACGGGGGTGATTGCCCTTCAGGAGAAGGAAACGTTCAAGGGCAGAGGTTGGGTACGTATACTGACCCCGATTGAGAACTCGTGCAATAGGGTTTGGTGGAATATCATGGACTACAGTACACATGCCGGCTACCAATAGTTGTTTCAAATTGGTAACACAAGAATATTCGATTGCGCACGCCCCTGGAGCTGCCCGAATAAGCGACGACTCCCGTGTAATACCGAACTAAGCATGGTCCCAGATGGACTTCCCCCTAGGTCGCCACAACAGTAGAAATCCAGAAAACATGTTTGTTGACCGCAGGTGTAGGGTACGCATGAAAAGCACGAGGTTCAGCTTCAAACGGAGAATGGCCGGTGCATACTGGCGTGGCAGCATATCGTAGTATAGTATTTGCTTCAGGCAGTACTGATATACACGTACGTACTGCAGGTAACGTTTAAATCAACGGAGCAGCATCACGACGCAAGACTACAGATCGCGGCAGTTACATCAGAAAATACGAGAGGAATGGAGCAGTGGGACGACGTAACAATTCCAGGAAATGCGTCGTCTTAGCCTTCACATCAAGACTAAAGCTTCCCTCTCACCAGCTGCCAGGAAGCTGCGTTGTCCCGTCCGAACGTCTTGTGCCCACTTCAAACTGCCGGAAGTAGTCTTGGCAACAGGGAGTGTGATTTGCTCTCCACCGCTTGACGAACATGGACAAAAGACCCTACATTCACCGAAAGAGGGAGGTGTGTACGAGAGAAAGAGAGACAATGGACTTCGTGTATCTAGGGAGTATCGCATCCTTGACGCAACGAGAGGGGTGTGCTGTCCCCAACGACCCAACCAAGCCACTGTTACGGGGGACCATATTCAATAGGACCTACGGTACACACAAAATCCATATATTTACTCATTTGTACTGACAATATTTGGTCCTATTTACTACTGTATGGTCCCCCGTAATAGCAATACCGGTCACAGAACGTGCGACCAGCCCCGTGCAGCCGTTCGTTTGACAATATGAACATGGTTTGATATTAAATGCCGTGGTACTGAAGAGCTGAAAAAACACTCATCTCGAAACAATAGTAGTCCACACCCAGCAGTCGTCTGTAGACCAATTTTGTCGGAGGCACTCGAGCAGGTTGAGTTGGTTGGGGCAACGGCAGCTGCACACCCCACGGACCGGCACCCCAAACTTTTCGACTACCTTATGCTCTTTCCGTGTCAATACTTGTGAGTTGAGCGAGTACTCCATAGACATATATTTGTATATAATATATTCCATGGAATGTGTCATGCTTTCGTATCATGTGTGGGATACAGCAGTAACACGTATCCCTCTGACGCTTATTATGGGATCCGTTCGGGACCGTTCGGGCACTTTAGCCCATGTCTCAGCGAGGATACAAGCGGTCGGGATTTTATTGTCTCTACTGTGTTTGCTATGACCTGGCGGTCCAGAGCAACTGATCAAGAATCCCACCATACTGACCTTCATATATTGTCCCGTTAAGCATGACTACTCAAAGCTCGCCTTACGCTTTGCTCCACTTAAAGGTCATTCCAAATCCTCAAAAATAAATAATAGAAGACAAATACGTACACCGGAATTGAAAGTTTCTACCCGCCCGAAAAATGCCAACAAAGTCGTACTAAGGCTGCTGTACATCACCAAACAACGCAACCGTCACAAGTCCTTCTAAAACAGGAGTATTTTGTTACAGTGTTCTCATCCCACAAACAATGCTAGATAAGACACCAAACGATTTTTTATGATTGAGGTGATCCGCACATTTTTCTCAGAGTTCCCAAAAGGCGACGGCGAAGTCGCGCTCGGGTCGAGTCCTTACACTGAGCTAGGGTTAGGGGTAGGGGTGGATTGGGTTGGGCTGACGCCCTCTCGTGATTTATGAAGAACATAATATTTTGAAACACAAAAAAAAACAGTTTGCTGTAAGGCGTAAAATATTTGGTGGGGTTGTCTGGTACGATTTGTGGGTTGGAAGCGGGTGAAGGCGCCTCTTTCAGAGCATCAGGTCTTTCATTCGGTGAAGCGAGTTGTGTGTATAGCCCAGTGATTTTTCAGAGTGGTGTCTGTTCTGTTGATTGTGTTGACAAAACAGGAATGAAAAAAACGTAACCACTGTAATTCGCACCAGGCTTATACATTTTTTTCTGGAGGAATCCGAACTCGCAATCGAATGAAAATTGAACAAATACCTAGGGGAGGCAGGAACAGTCTTGCTTCGACACTCCAAAAAACAAAAAAGTCAGAATGAGAAACAAGCCGGAGCGCTGTGATTACAGGCGAAAAAGTAATGCTTCACTTCCTGTGTGGCCACTTCCAGAGACCGCAATGGGTGTACTCTGTTACTGCCTACTGGGTGCCTAACCATTTACACCAACAGGTACGTGATACGTTCATTCTCCTTGTGCGGAGTAAACGTTCTCCACACCCCGCACAAATTATTCAACTCGATCACCAGCTGTGACCGGCCGCCAGAAAAAAAAAAAGATAAAACGATACCCTATTTATCTAACTCAAGTAGTGATCGGCATGCTTTACAGTGTCGTTGCCAACCGACGTCAGCCCAACCAATACGGATATAGGGGGGGGGGAGCAGTCAATGAGAGGGGACTCCAAAACCAAGAGATCCACAATAAGGGATTTTTTGTTTTTTTGTCTTCAATCGTCCTGTGATCACAATTCTGCGTGTTATATTTGTTTTCTTACCTTTTAGTATGTGATGTGTCGAAAAATGACTGTTGTCCTCGGAACACCCGAGAACTTTGTTTTCGTTTCAAGACTGTGGTGGTACGGTAGGGGGAGTCGGTTTCAATTTCTTCATTTGCAGCCGATGAGAGCCATTCATTGGGATGTGTTGCCATTTACATCTTGGCGGTCTTTAGTCTTTGTAGCTATACATTTTTTACGATATGCACCGCTATCTATCGCATTTTTGCGACTCTGGGACAGCACAATGTTATTGCACGTGCGTCCACTTGTGAGTGAGGTACTTAGCCATCAACCTTACAGTAGGTATACGTCGTTGTGAAAATGTATTCATATTTGATTTCAGTTATTTCTATGGCGAACCCAGAGCGGATCTTGTCTATATAGACTCCAGAAACTGGTAAGCTATTTCTCTGTCTCCCATGAATTTCGTCTGCAATCGATTGTCGCTCCAGGAACTTGTCGTTGAAGACGTTTCCGGCCGAGAACCAGGGTCAGGCAGTGAGTCTGGTCCTTGATCCAGCGCGAGAGGAGAACAATCTGCACGTGCTTTCTCAGATTTGCACGTAAACTAATTATTTGTACAGCAGGAGTTGTTGTTGTAGATATGTGTGGCCTGCATGGTACCAAACGTGACCAGGGTGCCGAGTGGGCCCCCGGCGGCTCCTGCGGAGGACTGCCTATATATCTTCCTCCATCACAGCATGGGAGCAAGGTGCAGAATGGGATGGGTCCCCTGCGGGGACCAAACTAACAAATGGGAACAGGGTGTGATAAATAAAATTCGTCCAAATCTGGGAACCTGGCACGGAATTTCTGCGCTGGTGGTCCGGTACAACAGGTGTGTGACGGACCTAAACATTATGTCCACCATTTTCGACCAGCTTCTGACTGTGCGGGGCCCAGCGCCAACTGTAAAAGGAACGTCTGAGTATACCCGATATGAGTATGGAAGGGCCCAATCCCGAACACACTGCCTTTAGGGGTGGCTGCCTACTGTACGGCGAAAACCAGCACTGGATCGACAAACAATAGCAGAGCACTGGTTCTTAGCCTGGTAATTCTCTTGAAATACTAACCAACCTGGATCGACGACAGCGCGCGGATGTCGTGCATGCGAGATAACAAAGGGATACATGCTTTGAAACAAATACGGGTGGTTCTCGGTGAGAAATATATTCAAAGACCAACCCTGACAACCTCTGGATCGTCACTACTAATAGCGGGGGAATGGATGTGATTTATAGAAAACACTCGCGTTTTGAAAAAAGAAAAATGTATCCGTTCGTTGCAGAAAGACAGGGAAACCTGTCCATATCGATTCAACCATGGTGACGCAGTCCCGTTCAGGGGACAAATAACTCTTAAGTTTTTGTTCGTCTCCAAAACGTGATTGCAGTACTATAAGAAAGGGCTAAAATGCACGAGGCGACAGTTTGTCCACGTTGCATATCTATGCATACGATGTGCTCGTTGATTGAAGTCTGCAGGAACCAACGACTCAAAGGATGAGATAGCCTACCCAAGAAGTGCCTCCGGGTTGAGATCGGAAAACAGTTACTGCGTATCACAGCAGTTGTCTAAGTTAAGCACTCGTTAGTAGATCCATGTTTGAAGGTCCTCGGGTAGGCTAGCTTGCTCGCGACTCAGACACACACCCAGGGCCCTGACATCCATGAATTTGTGCGAAACGTCTACTGACATACACATGTTAGACTAACGGGATCAGAGTAAAAGGGGGGGGGGGGGACGCATCTCATTCTCAAACTGTTGGCAGTAGCATTCTCAGGAACCAAAGGACCTCACTCAGTACGTAGAAGACTCTTTCTTGTAATATGGTCGAGGGCTAATACTCATGGCAGGGGGTTCGTCATGTCGAACATCTCACAGGGAGTAGTGCGGGCGGTACCGCATTTTCTATCTCAATAGACAATGATGTAAAAGCAATGCCGACATTATGGGGTAGGGCCCAATTACAGACGGTATTCGAAAGCGGAATACCCTGCCAACACATTTCGTGAAGTCATTCCACACACTGTGAATAGCAACCTTCAACTGCTGTGTATAGAGACTCTGGCAAGAAGCGGCCACCTTTTTTCATTGGTATATCCTGTTAGCGCGGCAACGATTTCAGACGTACAGTCCAATCGGCTGTCCGCAAAATGGTCAGTTGTGTGATGTGGTTGGAGACTTGACAGCATCTCGAAACTATCTACTATGCCAACACCGATTTATAGGTGTACGTCGGCATTATGTGCTTCAGGTCGTGCAGTAGTCGCTACCCCAACACACTGTTATTTCTTGATAACGGCATGGGCCCATCAACAAAAAGGACGTTTTTGACTGAGCAAAGCCTTGAAAAACTTGATGTGACACCGTCCTTGAACAAGCTTGAGCATTTGAGGCTATTTTTGCACACCAGGTAGGATCGGGTGTAGCGCTCGTCGTTGGGCACGATTTTCGTCATCAATATTTAAGAAAATCCTCCCCAAAAGCGTTTTTTTTTTGTTTTTAGCCGGTTCGTCCTGATTCATTGTTATTGTGACGCCTCCCCAAAGCGAACTTTTTTATTCTTATCCGTTTTTTCCTTGTTCGAGGGCCGATTATTCTATACGGGATTTTCCATGTACGACTAAACAATATCCACACCGAGTGCGGTCACAATGAAAGACAAGGCCACTGACTGACTGACTGGACTATCGACGGTGGTGACAACGACAACAGAGCGTTCCCACCACGGTACGATTGACCGGATACATTTTAGCCTCAATAGCTTATCTGCCAGGGCGACACGCATGTTACAGGTAGACGACAATAGCGTACTACTGTTGTTGTCGACCCTATTGTAAACGATACTGACGTTGTCAAGAAAGGACCCGCAATGTTCGCTGCGGGGAAATATATACAATAATATCTGAGGTTCCACAGACCGTCATAGTACACAATCCCGTATCAGGTCAGTAGCTACTAAGCAAAGGATTTTAGGCATTGCGTACTCTCGCACACCTCGAAGTTTCAGTGTGATGATCCAGGACGCACCAAATACGTTGCTTTGTCGGGGTACGGTAGCTGGACCTAGTGCACTCGAAATGTGCTTGTTTCGTGTACGGTGAGGTGTTGATGATGTTGACATAATAACGCGTATTCTGGCAATTTTTATAACGGCTTAAATTACTGTCCTACTCTGTGTCTGGTATATTCGTGGTCTAAGTCGTCAGAATACCGTACCGTACCGTAACGTGCCAGTACTGTACGGCCGTACGGTCATGGTACGGTTACGTCAAGTACAACAATACCGTCACAGGACCACCATAGTACCGGAAAAATGATACTGTAAGAGTACCATACCATCACAATATCGAGTTGTACAGGTCGCGGTACCTGCACAGTACTGTTCCGTCCTATCACATTAACGTACCGTCACCGTATAGAGCGTATCGTGACTTCACAGCAGTGCCGCACCTTCATAGTACCGCACGGTACCGAATTATCACCCAACCGTACCGTACACAGCACCGTGCTCTCACAGTGCCGTACGGTCACAGACACTGCGACGCTTCGGTGTGATTATCCAGGACATGTTTCGCATTTTACTCTGTCGCCGTACGGTAGCTGGGCCTAACGCAATGGAAATGTGCTTGTTTGGTGTACGGTGAGGTTTTAATGCTGTCGACATGACGGGTATTCTGATGATCATTGATACATGTTTACCTTATTGCCCTAGCTCCGTGTCTGGTGTATATGCCTTGCCTAAATCGCCAGAGTACCGCCAGTACTGTACGGCCGTAGACGCCAAAGTAGAACAATACCGTCAAAACATCATCGCAGTACCGGAAACACAATAACGTAGCAGTTCCATACTGTCACAAAAGCGTACCGTACAGTTCACAGTAGCACCGCAAAAGCACTAGCATGTCCTATCACATCAACGTACCGCCACAGTATATAGAATACAGTACCTTCACCGTGCCGTACCGTCATAGTACCGTACCATACTGTACACAGTACCGTTCAGTCACAGACACTGCGCGCTTTCAGTGTGATGATCCAAGACATACTTCGTGCGTTACTCTGTAGTCGTACGATAGCCTCCTAGTCTGTGCTTGGTATATATCCGTCGCCCAAGTATTGAGAGTACCGTACGGTATCGCAACATCCCCGTACTGTACTGCTGTACCGTGACGGTATCGTAAAGTCCAAACTCCTGACCGCCACAAACCGTTAGAGTACAGTACCGTAAATGAGACGGTAGAAGTGTCATACTCATACCTTACGGGTCGCAGTGCCGTCCCGTTCTACCACATAACCGTACCGTAATAGCATATAGCGTACCACACACTTCCACAGTGCTGTACCTTCATAGTATCGTACCGTACGGTATCACCACATAACCGTACCACCGTACACAGTACCGTACCCCCACTGTGTCGTCAATTCGATGATCCACGACATACCTGGCACTTTCCTCTGTACGCATACGGTGGCATCATACTCCGTGTTTGGTATATATCCATTGCCCAAGACATCCGGATACCGTACCGTATGGCAACATCTCGGTACTCATTGCCTCTGCGTCGACGTTACCGTGACGTCTCTACCGTCACAGCACCATCACAGGGCCTCATACAACATTGTAATAGTACCATACCGTCTCAATACCGTACCATACGGGTCACAGTACCGTCCCGTCCTACCACAATACCACACCGTCACAATACCGTACCACTCAGTATTGTACGGTGTGTGCGGTCACGGTGCCGTAACGTACAAGTACAATACTGTCACGCCACCATCACAGCGCCATACACGATAGCGGACAGAACCACACCGTCACAGCACCGTGCCGAAAGGGTCACAGTACCGTCTCAGCACCGTCTCAGTGCTGTCTTGTCCTATCACATTACAGCACCGTCACCGAATATAGCGTACCGTACCTTTAAAGTGACGTACCTTCATAGTACCTAACTAACCGCATTATCACATCGCCGTACCGTACACAGCACCGTACCCTCAAAGTGCCGTATGGTCACAGAACCTGCGCTGTTTCAGCGTGATGATCCAGTTCCTAATTTGTACTTTACTTTGTAGCCGTACGGTAGCGTTCAACTCTGTATGTGGAATATATCCATTGCCTAGGTCGTCAGAGTACCTTACCAAACCGTGGCATCCTGGTACTGAACGACTGTATGGTCACTGTACCGTGACGTCAAAGCACTCTACCATGACATTACCATCAACGCAGTAAAATATTTGGTGGCATTGTGATGATCCAAGACATACCTGCTTCGTCACTCTGTAGGGGTACGTTAGCACCCTACTCTGTGCGTCGTACACATCTCTTGCCTAAGTCTTCACCGTAACATCTCAGTACTATACGGTTGTACGGTCACGGTACCGTAACGTCCAAGTACCTCTCTCTGTACATCGTCACAGCACTATAACAGAACCGTGAATAATACGCCAGAAGTACCATACCGTCACAATAGTACCGTACGGGTCACAGCACCGTCCTGTCCTATCACATTATCGTACCATCACAGACTCTAGCGTGCCGTACCGTCACAGAGGCGTATCGTCATATCGTCATATTACGGTACCGTACCACCCCTTAACCGTATCACTGTACTGTACCTTCACAGCGCCTTGCCGTCATAATACCGTACCGTATCGTATCACACCACTGCACCGTACACAGCACCGTACGATTACAGTGCCATGACGTGACAGACACCGCGTCTTAGCATTGTCATGATCCAGAACATTCTTGGTACCGCGTTGTGTATTCGTACGGTACCGTCCTACTCAATGTTTGGTTCATGTCCGTTGCTTATATCTTCAGAGTACTATACCATACGGTAACATCCGTGTACCCTACGTCTATACGGTCACAATACCGTAACATCAAAGTACTTTACCGTCACAAGATCATTGCAGTACCGTGAATAATACGGTCAAGGTACCATACCATCACTATAATAGTACCTTACGGGTCACTATCACATAGTCGTACCATCACAGAATCTAGCGTTCCACACCTTCACATTTTGCCGTGCCGTCATAGCACGGTACCGTACTATCCCATACCTGCACTGCACACAGTACCGTACATGCACAGCAGTGTCGTACTGTCATGCGTAGTAGTGCCGTACCGCATCGTATTATCACATCGCTGTACCGTGCTACGCAGTACCGTACCCTTAAAGTGCCGTACGGTCACAGATACTGCGTCATAGCATTGTGATGATCGAGGACATACTTCGTACCTCACTGTGTATTCGTACGGTAGCATCCTACTCCGTATCTAGTTCATATCCATCCCCTATATCTTCAGAGGACCATATCGTGCGGTACCATCCGTGTACCCTACGGCTGTACGGTCACGGCACCGTAACGTCAAAATACTTTACCGTCACAGCAGTATCATCGCAGTACCGTCAGCAATTCGGTAAAGGTACCGTATCACAAAAACGTACCTAAGGGGTCACAGTAGTACACTCCCGTCCTATCGCAATACCGTACCGTCACAGCAGTAAATAGCGTAACGTACTTTCACATTGCCGTACCGTCACTGTTCCGTACAGTTAAAGTACCGTACCGCATTATCATTTCTCGGTACTGTACGCAGTACCGCATTCGCACTGTGCCGTACGGTCACAGACATTGCGCCGTATCAGAGCGAGGATCCAGTAAATACCTGGTACTTGAATCTACCGTCTCAGTACCCTCACTATACCGGCAACAATTCCACACCATACACTACGTTATCCGTACCTTCACTGCTCCGTACCATCATAGGACGGTACCGAACTATCGCTTGGCCATACCGTACACAGCACCGAACCCTAACACCCTCACAGAGCCGTAGGGCACAGACACTGCGCGGTGACAGTGGGAAGATCCACTTAATACCTGGTACGCTGTTGTCTAGTCGTAGAGTCTAAAACTGTGTCTGATTTAGATCCGATCCCTACGCCTTTGAAAGTACCGGACCGTACCGTAAGATTCCAGTATTATACGGCAGTAACGTCACATCGCCGAAACGTCAAAATACTCTACTGTCACAATACCATCACAGTACCGTGAACAATACCGTGACAGTATCATACCGTCACAATACCGTCATGTACGGGTAACATTACCACCGTACTGTCCCGTCCAATCAAATCACCGTCTCGGCACAATATATGGCGTACCGTATCTTCACAGTGCTGAACCGTCGTATTAATAGTACCGTTCCGCATTATCACGGAACTGTACCGTACGCAGTATGGTACCCTTCAAGTGCCGCACGGTCATAGACACGGCGCCTTTTCAGTGTTAAGGTCCAGTCAATACCTGTGGTACGATATTGTGTAGGCGTATGGTAGCGTCGTACTCTGTGTCTGGTATATATCCAATATCTAAGTCGTCAGGGTGCCGTGTGGTACCATAACATTCTAGTACTATACGGCTGAACAGTAGTCACGATGCCGTAGAGTCAAAGTACTCGACCGTCACAGTACTATCACAGTAGCTGAAACAGCAGTACCGTAAAAGCCCCATACCGTCACGAGACCGTACCGTATCGGTTTTGGTACCGTCACGGAACTGCGCCTTCCTATCATATTACCTTCCTGTCACAGTATATGGCGTACTGTACTTTCACAGTGCCGCAACGTCGTAATACCGTACCAGGTAGCGTAATATCATATAACCATCCCGTACACAGAGTCCCGCACCCCCACAGTGGTGAACGGTAACGGACTCTGCGCTGTTCGAGAGTGATGATCCAGGACATACCTGGTATTTTACTCTGTCGGCGTAATAGAGCGTTCTACTATTTTTGCAAACTGGGAGGCAGGATCTTTAGGGGTGTTTCCTACTTGAAAATTGCGCAGCTCGGTCTGCCCTTGCTTCGGAATCGTCGTCCGCAATTGACAGATTGTCTGGTTCGATGCAAACGTGGCGCAGCCGCGTTTATGGACAGTTTGGCCCGTTTTGGCTGCGGTTTGGTGTCAGGGTTAGGGCTAGGGTTAGAGTCAGGGGCTGATTCTTGTGTCTGGTATATACTGAACATGAAATCAGGTCGTGTTTTTACTCCCGGCGAAGCGCATGGGAACGAACAGAACGGGACGAGGCTGCTCGTGGTCATTCGTTACATGTCTGAAAAAAGCTGTTTATTAGGTCCATGCAGAATCCTGGGCCTCGCCAGCCGAATGAGTACGAACGGTATCTTTTGCACATGCCACGCCAAACTGCAGTCCACATCCATCTTCAGTGGTGTCCATCTATATCTAACAATCAATGTGCATTTTGTTTCTGTTTGGTCCTCCCCCCGTCAAAAGGGGATACAACACTTCTTCCTCTCTCTTCTTATTGCTGCTTGTAGATACTGTTTTTGTCTGGCTGCATTGGATTGAACCCAATGGAATATTATTTGCCGCATGAATTAGTGCTAATTGGTTATGGGAACCAAATAGATTCAGCGCAGCCCGAGGAAAACACTACCTGGTACATCGCCAGGAAGAGGAAGCTGGAAGAAGAAGTGTGGCACCTGGCACTCCATTATCTTTTTCGGGAGGACCGAACGGCCAGACCGAACGGGTACAAAAAAAGTATTATTTGATGTAGATGGACACCACCGAAGATGGTTGTGGACACTAATTTGCCGTGGTGTGTAAAAAAGATACCGTTCGTACTGATGATTCGGCTGGCCCAGAATTCTGGATGGATCCAAACACGTTTTTTACACAGGCACGGAACGAATGGCCACGAGGATCTTCGTTCCGTTCCGCTCGTTCCCATGCTCTTTGGAGGGAGTTTAGACACGCCCTCGGTGTACTGTAAGGTCAAAATACCCCACGATAACAGTACGTTCACAGTACCATCACAGGAGTACCGTGACCAATGCCGAACACGTCACCATACCTACCATACGGATCACAGTACCGTCACAGTGCCGTCCCGTCCTATCAGATTACCGTGGCGTCGGAGCATTGAACCTGATACCTGGTATAGCGTACCGTACTTGACAGTGCCGCACCGTCACTGTACCATACCGTTAAAATGACGTACCTTATTATCACCGCACCCAACAGTACACAGTACCGTAACCACAATGACTGTTGTCCTTCGGTCACAGACATTATTGCGTCGGATCAGTGTGAACATCCAGTTGATCACTGGTACTGTACTCTGCCGGCGTGCGGTAGCGTCCTACTCGGTGTCTGGTACTTATTCATCGCCGAAGTCGTCAGAGAGTACCGTTCAGTACCATAACATTCAAGTACTTGACGGCTGCACGGTCACGGTACCGTAACGTTAGAATACTTTACCGCCACAGTACCATCACTGTGCCGTGAAAATGCCGTAACAGCACTATACCGTCCCAATACCGTGTAGTACGGGTAGCAGTACCGTTTCAGCACCGTCTCGTCCTATATTACCGTGCTGTCACAGCATCTAACGTACCGTACCCTCACTCTTGTACCGTATTTATCACATAACCGTACCGTACACAGTACCGTACTCGAAGTGTGCCGTAAGGTCACAGACACCGCGTCGTTCCAGTTCGAAGAATCAGGAAATACCAGCAGGTACGTTTCTGTAGGCGTACGGTAAAGTGTCCTACTCAGTGTCTGGTATATATCAATTGCTTAAGCCTTCAGAATGCCGTATTGTATCAGAACATTACAGTATTGTACGGCTGTACGGTCAAGGTGCCGTAACTTCGAAGTGCTGTACCGCCACAGTACCATCAAGTACCGTGAACCATACGGTAACAGTATTATACCGTCACAACACCGTACCGTACGGGTCACAGTACGGTCCCGTCCTATCACATAATCGCCAGATCATATCATATAACGTACCGTGCTTTCACAGTGCTGTACCTTCATAGCATCGTACCGTACCGTATTATCACACAACCGTACCGTACACATCACCATATCCTCATAGTGCCCTACGGCACAAACACTGCGCCGTTTCAGTGTGATGATCCAGGACATACCTGGTACTTACTACTTTGTAGGCGTACCGGAGCCTCCCACTCTTGTGCCAGTATATACACGTTGTCTAAGTCGTCAGAGTTGCGTACTGTACCGAAACGTCCCAGTACTGTACGGTTGTACGGTCACGGTACCGCGGTGTCAAAGAACTCTACCGTCACAGTAATAATATGACATTGCCGTGAACAATACCGTAATGTACCGTACTATTCCGTGCCGTAGCGTAGCGTACCGAAGTGCAGCGTACCGTACATTACCGTACCGTACCATACCTTGCTGTACCGTACCGTACTGTGCTGTACCGTACCGTACCGTTTACTCTGCAGGGACGGTACCTAGACCTAGCACACAAATTTGCTTAGTTCGTGTACCGTGAGGTGTGTTGATGCTGCTGTCGATGTACGATGTATTCTGGGGATTATTGATACCGGTTAAGGGCCATTCCTAACGAACAAAAAAAAAACACGATTCGTGAGATTATTTTCGTGAATCGTGATATTTTTGTCTTGAATCACGACAAAACAAATCACGATTCATGACGCCAATTTGTTTAGCTTTTCCCTAGAATGATCAAAATCACGATTCGCGACATTTGTTGTGTCTCAAAGCACGCCTGATCAAGGCACTACGCAACCCACGCGCACCAACGGTATCCGAAGGTCGGTATAGGGGCATGGCAGACTCTGCATGTACGTCGCTTATGGACAACGGGCGGCTACCCAAAGTCACCGCAGGGCGCGGGTTCACGAGGACGTTGTGGCCTCAAAATTTCCAGGATGAGGAGCCACTGCTGGAAGACCAACGCGAAAATGACCTGAGGATGTCACAGGCCAGGCCGGGCAGACGGCCTGCGAGATGCAATCTCGCGAACCGAGCTTGGCCGACGGTCGGTGAAATCGGAATCTCGCAGGCTGGGTCGGGTTTCGGCGCGTGATTCGAATATATCACGGGCTGGGCCAGGTGCGGACGGCCCAGCCCGGCGTGGCCGTGCCCCACTCTCGAGAGTTGACTCCACCCTTAAAAAACGTTGGTTTTGAAATATTGGAATTTTTACTATTTGAAAATATCACGAAACGCGACGTTTTTTTCGGCTTTTTTCGTTAGAACTGAAATGTCACGGATCGTGATCTTTTGGCATGCCAAAAAGTCACGAATCGTGATTTTTTTTTCGGTTCGTTAGGAGCGGCCCTAGTTCGCTTGTCCTAATCTGTATCTGGTATACGTCGGTCGCCAACACGAAGCTATCTACGTACCGTTCTGTACCGTAACGTCCCAGTGCTGCTGCACGGGTGTACGGTCACGGAACCGTATAGTCAAAGCACACCGTCACGGTACCAGCATAGTACCGTAGTAAACAAAGTCATACCCCACCGCACCGTACATCACAATAAAGTACAGCAAAGTGGGACAGCACAGCAATTCAGCAGTAGTACGAATCTAAGATACTGGACTGTACTACGGTATGCAGCAATACCGTCTTAAGAGGTACTGGTAATCCATATTTCAGTCTACTGACACAGCACGTATCAATAATAGTATCATGTATTTTTAGGGTGAATCAGATGAATGCTCGGTTCAATGTTTCGTGTCCCATGGCACCATACCCATCCGTAAGCCTCAGGGCGGAAAAACGCCCGAAACGCCTTCCCGACAAAATCGAGTACTACTCCAAGTATTATTAGTATTTATCACCTTTCACACTCCGTCCTCATACATTTCCGTGGCATGAATCTACGATATATGTGCTTGAGGGTATTGTGGTCGACTCTAAGGCACAACGTCACAGTACCAGCACAGTACCGTAAACAAAATCATACCCCACCGCACCGTACATCACAATAACGTACAGCAAAGTGGTACAGCACAGCAATTCAGCAGTAGTATGAATCTAATACTGGACTGTGTACTACGGGATATGCAGCAATACCGTTATAATAAGAGGTACTGGTAAATCTTTATTTCAGTCTACTGAAACAGCACGTATCAATAGTATTAATACTATGTATTTTTAGGGCGAATCAGATGAATGTTCGGTTCAACGTATCGTATCCTATGATATCATACCCGTTCGTACGACTCCCTCCAAAGGGCATGAGAACGAGCGGAACGGAACGAGGCTGTTCGTGGTCATTCGTTCCGTGCCTGCGTAAAAAAAACGTGTCCATGCAGAATCCTCTGGGCCTCGTCTGATCACCCGAATCAGTACGAACGGTATCTTTTGCACATGCCAGAGCACATTGGTGTCCACATCCATCTTCGGTGGTGTCCATCTACATCAAATAAGATCCTATGTGTTCCCGTTTATTCGGGCCATTCGGTCCTCCCAAACCAGAAAAAAGGGTGCAACATAGATATACATTTTTTCTCGGGCTGCACTGAATCTATTCGTTCCTGTCTTAACCCCCCCCAGAGAGCATTTTATAAAAAACTATTTTATAAGAAACTAAGAAAGCACGTCAGCTGTGAGTTCAACCGATCGGCAGATCGGTCGATACTCAACTTTGCAAGCTGCGTGAACCGCGCGCGTTTTCCATTATTTCCCTCGCGATTGACTACTGGCCAGAGACTCCCCTGGATGCCACCAGGGTCGACGAGACGATAATACTTACTGCTGGTTCGATTTCCAATTGCTTTCGGCCAGCACCATTTCGCGCACTGAAACAGCAGATCTATTGGAACGAACCGGATGGGATATTATATGCTGCATGAATTTATGCTGATTGGTTGTGGGAAATGAATAGATTCAGTGCATCCCGAGAAGAACTGTATATCTAGGAAGAGGAAGAAGACGTGTTGCACCCCTTTTTTTTGTTTGGGAGGGCCGAACGGCCCGACCGAACGGGAACATATAGCACCATATTTGATGTAGATGGACATCACCCAAGATGGATGTGGACACCAATGTGCTCTGGCATGTGCAAAGGATACCGTTCGTACGTGATTCGTCTTGCGAGGCCCAGGATTCTGCATGGGCTTTATTTTACACAGGCACGGAACGAATGACCACGAACAGCCTCGTTCCGTTCCGCTCGTTCCCATGCTCTCGGGGGGTTAACAAATAAGAAGTAGTGTTTTGTACCCCTTTTTCTTGTTTGGGAGGACCGAATGGCCCGACCGAACGGGAACGTATAGGGTCTCATTTGATGTAGATGGACACAACCCAAGATGGATGTGGACACCAATGTGCTCTGGCATGTGCAAAAGATACCGTTCGTACTGATTCGGCTGGGCCCAGGATTCTGCATGGACTCCAACACGTTTTTTACACAGGCAGGCAAGGAACGAATGACCACGAGCAGCCTCGTTCCGTTCAAGACACGCAACACGTTTTTTACACAGGCACATAACGAATGGCCACGAACAGCCTCGTTCCGTTCCGCTCGTTCCCATGCTCTTTGGAGGGAGTTTAAAGTCAATGTATCGTATCCTATGATATCATACCCGTTCGTACGCCTCAAAGCGGAAAAACGTTCGAAACGCTTTCCCGAAAAAATCGAGTACTACTCCAGATATTTTTAGTATCTAGGTATTATCACACTCCGTCCTCATATATTTGCCTGGTATGAATCTACGATATATGTGCTTGAGGGTATTGTGGTCGACTCTAAAGTACAACGTTACAGTACCAGCACAGTACCGTAAACAAAATCATACCCCACCGCACCGTACATCACAACAAAGTACAGCGGAAAGAAATGGTACAGCACAGCAATCAATTCAGCAGTGTATGAATCTAAGATGCTGGACTGTACTACGGTATGCAGCAATACCATTGTAAGAGATACTGGTAAATCTTTATTTCATCCAGTCTACTTTTTTTTTTTTTTTTTTTTTTTTTTTCATCATCACTTTTACTTCCCAGCCCACTCGTAGGAGGTTTTACCCTCGACGATCTTCTGGACAAGCCGTGGTCACAGGTGTCGTCCCTTCTCCCCCCCGGTACGTGCCTTCAGTTTTTATCGCGCATAGGGTTCAGCATTCCCACTGCTCGTCGATTTTCATCGAATGTACAGCTAACTCACGCTCTCGCGCTTTCCGCTAATCAATTTTATGCAAGAAAAAGTCCCTATGAGCATGCACTCGGTGAGACTCGAACTCACGAAATTGATCTTGATAGGCTCGCGGACCACCTACCAAGCCACCGGGGACGCCGGAATACTGGAACAGCATGTATCAATAGTAATAGTATTACGTATTTGTAGGGCGAATCAGATGATGAATGAATGCTCGGTTCAATGTATCGCATCCTATGATATCATACCCGTTCGTACGGCTCAGAGCGGAAAAACGCTCGAAACGCTTTCCCGAAAAAATCGAGTACTACTCCAAGTATTATTAATATTTATCACCTATATATCTCACACTCCGTCCTCATATATTTCCCAGGCATGAATCGAAGATATTTTGCTTGAGGGTATTGTGGTCGACTCTACCTGAAGATGCTACTACTGTATACTACAACAGCACACTCGTACTGTGCTTTTGTACCCAACTCCATCTGCAGCAGGCTTATACGAAGACAATGATGATGAAGGCAATCGCGAGCACTCGAATTCATAGCAGTCTACTGCACCCAGGACATGCAAGCTGATACTACTGCCTAAAGGTTACGTGTTGTTTACAGTAGTCGTCCGGAGATTAATTAGTTTTTTGTACGTCGCCAGTTAACTAAGAGAGGGTAATACTGATCGGGGGTACATACTCTGTCAGCACCAGGATGCGTTGGGCGTTACATGGGGCATTCTTATTCGAGATTATCACAGGAGTAAATCGTGTTTACACAATTATTTTCAACACAAGCACATTGCCTACTACTATTAATAATACAGTACTGCTGTACTACAGCACCTGATGTACCCTATTAATAGTTGAGGGTTAGCCTCATCGAAATCGTGGGCGTTTAATGTTTGTTTTTCATCATCATGTATTGCGAGTGGTATGCACGTCGGACACATCATCAATCGGGTCAAGACCGGAGCATGTTACCGACTGAGCACCCAAGACGACAGATAGACGATCGATAGCTACTTATTTACTACACTGTCGCGGCAACACCCTGTTCAACGTCCTACAGGTATCCAAGGATACATGTACATCCAAAAATAGCAAGTAGAGTACTGTATAAAGATACATGCCATAATATGTAATTTTTTTTTTTTTTATAAATTTTGAAATACGTCACCTGTGAGTTCGACTGATTAAATAGTTGATACTCAACTTTGCTATAAATTTTCAAATACGTCAGCTGTGAGTTCGACTGACTAAATAGTTTATACTCAACTTTGCAAGCTGCGTAATACGCCTCGTCTATATTCCATTTTTACAGAATTTTACAAGTATTGTGATAAACCGAACGCGTGTATTCTACATGTGATAAATATAGGCCAGCGTCTCCCCTACCTGGTATATAATAGCATGCGATATGGGCATGATACGATACCAAAGCAAAGATATCTCACACACGAAACCGTTAAATAACGCCAGTTGATTTCGAGTGCCAATCCACATATCACTACAACGTGATATCTCCGTGGCGCAGGTTTTGTGACCACAGAGAGTACACATCGCTAGGAATCAAGAATCTGCACAGACACTGGGCGTGCTGGATGTCGACGGGTAGAAATACCGGTTTGATGTGAAGAACCGGCACACAGGAGTCCGTTCGGATACCGAACAGAAATCCAACTAATCCTGTCCTGTACAGAGCAGTATCCCCACGCGAGAACTCCCCCACAACGAGTTGTTGTGGACCGTGCGTCCGTAGTCACTGCTGTCCTACCCTACGCAAAACGCATAATAAGCCATCTCTGCTTGTTGTGGACCGTATGTCTGTATGTGTAGTCACTGCTGTCCAACCCTATCTATGAAAAACGCATAATATTACAGCACGTACGGTATCCCGCTTTCTACTATAGCACGCACAGTACCCGACACCTAACTACAGTAACAAAAAACAGGAGAGCTGGTTCAGGCTGGATTTCTTTTTTTTCAAAGCGGATGCGTTCTGTGTACTGTACACAACTTTATTTTAGTGTAACGACTCCCGTATTAATCATGTTCCTGCAAATCTCAGCCTGCCTGTCTTATTGTAAATTTTCTTATTATTGATGCATAGGTGTATGGACTCTTATGTGTGTGTTCTCCACGTTAAACGGTTCGGTCTACTCGTCGGTATCCGGCACACGCAGTGTCCGTGCCCATTGTTCATCCTAGAGAGATGTGAGCTCTGTGATCGCACAACCACGACTACACAAATCTTCCACACCGTATTGTAGCAACAAGAGAGCAGCAGCCCTCAAGGCCACAGTTTGCGCTACGTACGAGACGAGTACGAACCCTATATGCGTGTCCTTCACGTCGAACCGTTACTTCTACACGTCGTCATCCAGAACACCCAGTGTCCATGCCGATTCTTCATCCTAGCGAGATAGGAGCTCTGTGGTCACAACACTACGGCGACACATATTTGTTACATTGCGTCGCAATCCAGCAACAAGAGAGCAGACAACGCATTGCCATGTCATCGTACTGGATACGAAAGGCACAACAAACACACGCGCGCCAGCAATCCTGCTACGGTGAGGGAGAGAAACACGAGAGATGAACACAAAGAAAATATCAGAGAACTAACTCCATTGTACGTACGAGCCAGTGGCCGGATATTTTGGGCTTCTTTCCGTACCAGCTGTGCCCGTTTTAGGTTCGTGTTCCGGCTATATGTTTTTTCAACAAGATAAAGTATAAAAGAGAGTATGCTCACCTCTTTAACAGGCCCCACATAAGGATTTTTCGCGGCGCTGGTGATACCGAAGTCCAAGACGGCAGCATTAGCAGTAGCACCCGAAGAGTGGATGCTGGGCTCTTGGCGAAAGACGATCAAACAGGCATAGACTAGGAAAAAGCAGGCCTTGACCAGGAACTCGATTTTCTTCATCTTGCTATGACTGATACGATGTCCCGGTTGCACCAACAACACCTGGAGTCAGAATGGGTAAAGGGTTACACGGTTGGCGAACGCTAGCGATCGAGTGCGGCATGGGCAGAAGCGGCAGCGCTGGATCAGAAGGAAAGCATGTCTGCGGGATCTTCGTGAGATGGATCGAAACGTGGGGCATGGGACCGAGAGCATCCATCGGGAAAGCCGCATCGCACGCAAACCGACGTTACATATATCCAGAGCGCAATATCCATTCGCCGTACGGACAATAAAACACACAGGCATGCAGGCAGTCGGGCTGAAAATCGGGGTAAAACTCTCTTGCCCAGGGGCTTGGAGACAAGCTGCAACTACCAGCACGCCGCTTGCACCAAAGATACGGGAGCAACCTGTCCTACGCGCAATCGGGTCTACGACCGGAACGAAGATACCCGGTGAGGCAACGCGCTCGTCATCGTGATTCGATCGCGGCGCTACGGACACAACATGAAGACAAGGCCGACGAATGTACTGTGTCCTACTGTACGAGCAGAGAAAAATGGATGATACGGGTACAGCATCTCTACCGCACAACCTCGAAAAAGGCACCCCTGTTGCCGCGGCGTCGAAAGAAGGTGCAGTCAAGCACGGCGGAAGAGGAAACGGCGGTAGCAGCACGGGGAGAAAGAGAAGGCAGCAGCGTTCCAGGTAGGTACTTCTGTCGAGTGCAACAGTAGAGGAACCGGGGATAGCTGCATAGGGCAGGAAGAGATGAAAGTGACCGAAGGGGGGTCGGTTACGTCGAGCGTGGTGGTTGTGCGACATAATCCTGGAAGCACGCTAGGATGGCATCACACTTATTTTTCAGCGCCGTCGCGGCGAAAAGTGAACGGGCACTCATAGAGAGCGCCTGAAGATATTGTCCAATCGTCAGACGATACACAGACTCGATCTGCGTACTATAGACCAATCGCCTTCGTCTGTTCAATTGCATCGACGTTTTATTGGCCTGAATCAATCCAGCATGGCATCATACCGGTTATTTTTCAGCGCCGTGGGTGAAACTGAAACTGTCGAACCGTCAGGCGATACAAAGTGCGCGATGGTCCCGTCAAGACGCGACCTACAGTTACAGACAAGCGGCTCGAAGTCGCCTTACATATAATATTATTGGCGTACTCGTCTTATAGCTGAATATGTCATCATAGATAAGGCGTAAACGCCTTGTATAGGTACCGTGCCTGTGTAATAAGGCGTATCGCCATGTACATATACTATTCAGCCATGTAGCCCAAGTACAGCACGTTATTGAGTGCCGAGTGTCAGGTTTGCAGCTGCGAGAGAACGTGTGCTCTATCGTGGTTCCAAGGCACGTTTTATCTTGCACGCTTGACGTCCAGCGCAACAGCATTGTAACACCGGCAAAATCTGCGACAGAGGGCAGCTGGCTGTGGACCTACAGGGTGTGCTTTCAACAGACCATATTCATTTGTTTCAGCGTTGTACCGCACCTAAGTACCAAATGCCCTGCATACTGCGGTGGTGGTCTTATTGTAAGGCGACCTATTATGGGGGGGCATAGTAAATAGGACCAAATATTGTTCGTAAAAATAAGGAATACATATAGTTTTTTGCATGTACCGTAGGTCCTACTTACTATGGTCCCCCGCAATGGTGACATGCGGCTTGAAGTCACATTATATATTGCCGTACTCGCCCTATATCCGAGCAGCACTTAAGTTAGATAATGCGCAAAAGCCTTATATAGGTACCATACCTGAAAACTACGTGTATATCGCCTTGTGTTATAGGTACTTTCAGCCATATAGCAAACACAGCACCTTTTGAGTGCCAACTTTCAGATTGGGAGCTGCGAGAGAATGTGTGTCCTATCGTGTTCCCATGGCATGTTTTTTTCTCGGAAGCTTGCCGTCTACCTATATAGAGATATATCGTAATAACCTGCGATGGAGGGCAGCTAGCTTGTGGACGTACAGTGTACACAATGAAGTTCGCTGCCTTTAGCAAAATATTGTCATTTACTGCAGCATCGTACCGTACTGCACGTAAGTCCAACATGCCTGGCATAAATCCGTGAAGAACGCCGCTGACACGGATACACTTATATACTACGAGCTAAACATCAGCACCGCCCTGACGATCCCCGAACATGATGTGTACATATATTTTGCGCTGCTATGCACCTTTCACGCCCGCTTACTTGGCCGGTCTCTTCTAGGCGTATGCCCTCACGGAAGCCAGTTCTGGCCGGTGTAGAATAGTGCTTTTGTCCCGGTTATTACCGCAGTCCTGTTTTGGGGACAAACAACTCAGTATTTGACTGGTTTGTCCCCAAATTCGGGACTGCAGTTCTAAATGGGTTAATGGGGGGGGTGACTCAAGGTCGTTGATTTGCAACCGCGTAGAGTCACTCGGGCGAGTGACTGTCCAATATATTTGGAGTGACACGGTTTTATGGTTTTGATTTTCGCGATATGTACCGCCATAGGCTGGTTTGCAACATTCGCCCCAACAAATTGGTTTCAAGTCCAGTATTGAGTGAGGTAAAGATGCACTCGCCCGAGTGGCCTAAAATCGGTACGAAGTGAGGCTAAAGCTAACTGGATTCCTTCTCGTCAGACCAACCACACGCGGGCCACGCCAAATTCTCCGATCTCCATTTTTTTATTATTCGAGCAAACAAAAAACTTGGGTGTGGTAAAAGGGGCTCAGGATGAGAGACGCATTCGGACGGGCGGGAGATCAACCGGACAGCATACCCGTTAAATTCCGAAGAATCGAAGCTCTCGTAAAACAGAACAGGGTCAGAGCCCCCTGCCCCCTTTGATGCAGGACAGAGATCATCGGGCGCGATAAAAGAACTCTCTGGCGATGTTTTGGCAACGAGCAATGGTGACACAGAACCAGTGTATGTGGAACCAGACTCGTCTCGTGCACGAGGGGCTCAGTGTTCTCAGAGAAGCACACTCCCCCTCCCACACGCCGCAACTGCGGCCACCGACGACTCGGAACTGTCGGTCATTGACCCTACTCTCGGGTATACATTTAGCGGGTCATACTGTTCTGGTACCGCCCTCCTATTTTTCGCAGTGGTCCCCCTCGTCTTTGGTCATCGACGATGTGTCATATTCTTGCGCGGAGCAGTATATGACGGCTAAACAGACTCTATTTTCAGGACCGCGACACAGCGCAGCGGAGTATGGCCTCACCAGACCCACGCGAGTACAAACGCGTCGGCATAACTTCGACTGCGCTATCTGAGATCACGCTCGGGAAGACGCCGTCCTTGCTGGTACTTTTGCCACATTCTTGCAGAACCCCGCCATGAAGCAGCACATATTGAGCACAGGAACCAAACGTTTAGCTGCAGTCAGCCCTTCTGATCCCGTGTGGGGCATCGGTCTCCAGGCAGACGACCTCGAAGCTCAAGATCCCTCTCGGTGGCGTGGGAAAGTTTTGCTCGCGAAAGCTCTTTCCGCCGTTCGCGACACCCTCAGTTCAAGTGAGGCCGGGTTGGCACACCCCGCTTCCTCTCGATGATTTTGCACTCCGACCAGGACTGACGGAATTTATGAGAATGCACCAGCGCCGCCCCGCCCTTTAGCTGTGGCCCGCGCTTGCCCAGGGCATCCCTTAGAGGTTTCGACCTATTTTTGTGACGCGCCGGCTGATCACAGCCCCGAGGCTTGGCTGTCGCACCTAGTGTCGACCCCTCCCTCACGCTGCTGGAACACGACCCCTGCCTCGTCGGGGGCACCATTACCCTCGATGACGCCTCTTTTACAACCAAAATCGCGATTCACAGCTGAGCTGGCGTTCTTGCCTCTTTTGGTTGCGTGGCGCTTCTTGACACTGGCTCCCCACAGACTTTCATCCCACGAGATGTTTTGGGTCGCATGCACTCGGTTGGTGCGGCATCCCTCGCGTGCGAGCAGAAATTCGCCCCTCGTTCTTGGGGGGAGTTGGCGAATCGGCCTCTCCGACGACTTCGACGAATGTGCCCCTGAAGGTCATTTTTTTCGAGAAAATGAGCCTACTTGCTACCTGGCAGTTTGGGCCTGCGTGGTTCCCTCCTCAGAGATGCAGCATGCAGTACTAATGGGACGTGACAGCTGGATGCGTTTTAATAGCTGCTTCTACCGCTCTCTGCCACCTCGGCCGTCTGATCAACGCATTATTGGCGAGCTGGCGTTAGTTCATCACGCTCCGATAGGCATGTGCGCGTACGCCATCGACCCCCCGCCGCTTCGAGTGAAAGCTTCCATCTACGTTACGACGGCGCGGCAGGCGTCACCCTGTCCGATGATGCCCAACTGCTTGCTGTTAACTTGGTTCGATGCGATCGTTCCCCGGCCCTCACTGGACACTACTTGGTCGACATGACGCCCCAGCCCGACTTATCCTCGGTCGAGAAGCACTTCGTCTTTTCCAGGTGACATGCTCTTTCCCTCGTTGGAGTGGCAGCTCTCGAGCCGGGGGATGTCCTCAGCGTCGCCGATGCCCCACTGCTGAGCGTCCCGCTGGACGTTTTGAAGAAGGACAACCGAGGCCCCAGCCCGCCCGCCGGACTATCTGAGGTGTGTCCGGTCTCAGCACTTATTGCCCCCTCCCTTACAGCTCCAGCCTCGCCCTCGCCTGCACTGGTTGAGAGTTTGAGCTCAGAACAGCGCGCTTCGTTCCTGCGCGTCTGGGCAAGCCTGCCATCACATCTGCGGGAGGTGGCTTTTGACCTTCACGGCACGGACTGCCCTGAGGCCATCAAACAGCTGGGAGATTTCCTGACGTTTTCTCGAAGTCCAAGTCTGATTTTGGTTCCTGCTTGTTGATGCCTTTCGTGATTTTGGTCCCGGAAGAAAGCGCTCCTGTCACGTCCAGGCCGCACCGCATCACTCCCATCCTTGCCAAGGAAGTGCAGGCCACTTTGGATCAGTACCTAGCGGTAGGCCTGATCCAGCACTCGACCATTCCGTACTCGCCCGCTGGTGGCCATTCCGAAGCAGTCTGGAGGCGTTCGGATCACCGTGAACTACTAAACACTCAACTAGATCAGCAATGTCAGCCAGCTGCCTATTCCTCGCGTGGACCAAGTTCTCGACTCCCTGGGGAAGGGATGGGTGTTTTCCCTCTTCGATTTGGGTATTCTCGTTGCACCAAATTACCGCACACAAAGACACCGTCCCTCGCACGGCGTTTTTCACTCCCACTGGCCTCTACGAGTGGCTTGTCATGCCCCAAAGCAGCAGTGCTGCGCCCGGGTAGTTCGTCAATGTGATTAACGAAGTCATTACAGATCTGGCACAGGTGGCGGCCTACCATGATGATGTGATCGTTTCGACTCTGATCCGACGGCCCGCGTCAAGACGATCCGAGCAGTCTTCGAACGCCTGCGCAAATACAACCTCAAGCTCTCCCCCTCAAAGGCTCGCCTCGGCGATACGGACGCCAATTTTCTGGGTCACTCCATTTCGCCCGCGGGTATAATCCCTAATGCGGAAAAAGGTTCGGCTTTAATGAAAATGCTCATGACCAAGAACCTCAAGCAGGTCCGTGCCCTGATGGACGGCGTAGGATATTATCGCAAATTCCTGCCCGACTTGTCTAAACTATTACTACCTCTCACCGCCCTTTTCTGGAATGGGGTCAAGTACGTCTTCACACCGGCTATGTAAGTTGTCGTCCACCAGATCCTCGCTGACCCACCGAGTTTCGTGTTCCCTGACCAAGACGCCGTACCGACGGCTCCCGCCCCTTCCACGTGTACTGCGACGCCTGCATCGACGGTTTTGGTGCTGCGCTTGAACAAGACCAACCGAACGGCTCGGTACGGTCCATTGCTTATATCAACTGCGCTACTCTCGATTCCGATAGGCACTGGACACCGTTGGACTTGGAAGCTGGCAGCATTGTCTGGACTATCAAACGACTCCGAAGTTACCTGTGGAGCATGGAGTTTCGAATTTGTTCGGACCACAAAGAACTTGAGAACATCCGTAAAGTAGGGGGCCACAAGGAGCAAGTCCAGCGGTGGCTCGAGTTCCTCACCGCGTTCGACTACACCCTCGAGAACCGCAAGGGCAGCGGCAACGGACATGCTGACGTTCTCTCCCGCTTGCCGGGGCCCGCCACAGAACACGACCGTAGTGGGTCTAGCAGCCTCACTCCCGTCGAGGACGGTGGTATCTTTCTCATCCGAGCCTGCGGGCTTCGCAATCGCTCCTCGCTGACCCCAGGTGTCGGTTTGGGTAGGCTGGTGCCCCGCACCGAAAGTGCCGTCTTGGATGGGCTACCGTTCACGAAGGTCGTTGTCCGAGAGAATGCTGCGCGGGCACCCCCAATGAGGGGTACACAGGTTGACGAGAATTTTAGCCGTGCCCTTACTGGTGAACTCTGTCGCTGCGACGGCGTACATGTCGGCTCGGCGGCTGAAACGATCAGTGAAAAGCAAAATGTAAGTATTACCTCGAGGCGTCACTGGGAGAGGGCCGTCATAGTCGATGCCGACGGCGATGCCGGGCCCTTCTGGCAAGGGCAACGTGATGGAGGGTCACCGGACCGTCTGCCGCGACGTTTTCCGTGCTTCGCACTTTAAGCAGTTGCGTAGCCACCACCGGGTGCAGATGCTCCTACCGATCCACCAGTAGAGACGTTCGAGCATGTACGTAGGGTGCGCGCGGTTCCTAGGTGGCAAGAAATCGTGGAATGGCAAGCCTGTATGACCCAGGGGCGCTTGAGTAGTGAACCATAAATACGAATAGGCTCGTCGTTCAATAAGCAGGCCGTACGACCCACCGAGCGTGTCGTATCCGACGCAGGGGAGGGGGACGGCTGTCGGACAAGTAGGCCGATGCCAGCGTCGGTGGTGTGTAAGCGGCCTTCGTTAGGCAGCGCCTGAACCTCCGAAGAGGGAGGGCGTTGGCGGGAAAGGAAACACGACAAAAGCCGGCTGGCAAAATGTTCGGCCGGCCAAAGGCTTTACAGCGCATGGCGGCGTTGCACGCGGGCTCGGCCTGTTGTTCCCGAGCCCAGTCGGCGTGCGAATAGCGCCCTGCGGAATCACTGGAGTGAAATTCGACAGCTGCCCCGAGGGCGTCCAAGTCGATCGCGGTGACGGGAGGTTGTCAGTTGGCGACCGAACCCGTTAAAGAGGAGTTCCCACGGGTTCGGCGCGGTCGCGGTCGGACGTGATGCGTACCATCGGGACGGACGAGGCGGCAGGAGTCAAGGCCAAAACGACGAGGGCGGGCAGTCGGGGCCGTGGGGCTCGCGGCGGGGTGACAGAACGCCGGGCTGATGGTCCAGGGGCCCCGCCGGACCCAAAGCCATAATCAACAGCTCGTACCGTTTCCCTCAGGTAGACGGACCGTTGGACCCAGTTGTGTTGTCATGTACGTGCTCGGTGTGAGGTGCCTGCTGCACGTCGAAGGGCTTGATGAAGCAAACATGATGCTCGACAGACGTGTACTGCTGTTGCTGGTTCTGTATCTGTTGCTGTTTCAGCTAAACTCGATCAAAAGCCAAACCGCAGACGGGTAAAAGTGGGAGATTTCAAACTTATTAAGATTTTCGACGCAGCGAAGATTATTCGTTGTTGAAAGTGCACACAGCGTGTCGCATTTACAAGTGTCTTGGCATTATTATCGTACAAAAAATTGAAAATGGGCCAGGCAGTCCGGCAGTGCTGGCCGTGTTAGGTGCCACACCGAGACACAGTAGAGCGAGACGGGAGGCATTATCGGCCTGACTCTGTTGCTCTTGGTCGTTGCTATGGTGCTGGGAGCTTGTGACTAGACAACTAGCTAGGTATGACATTACCTGGTGCGAAAAAATCCCCCCAGAGAGACGGACTGAGGGAGGCAGTTTTGTGATCACGAACGTGCTAGGTGTTAGGTGTACACCACCCGTCAAAGAGCTTGTTGCAACGGATACAACGGCCGACATATGTACTGTTGCTGTTGTATGTTGTTGTTGCTGTTACTGCTTGTTCTGCTGAAGTTGAAATCATATGTGCAGCGGAGTGAGCGTAAAACGTGTTCGAGAGTGGCGATCTATTTACGAAAAAAAAATATATATATAATGTGGGGGTTTTCATGTTACCTGCTCGGCTCGGCGAGGCCCAAAGCAATCCCTTGTTTTTAAGCGCCAGCTCAGCGAAGTTCAATGCCCCCGGCACAGCCACGGTGCTCGGTACGGATCCAGACATTGTCCACGACCCCCTTGCTTGCCCCGCAGACGAATGTGCGAGAACGAACTCTTGGCCGCCGGAGAACAGCATACAAAAAACAAAATAGTGCATTGTATACAAATACATACAACGCGATGGACAATAGAGAAATGTCTGATGGTCTGTCAACAGCTTCCTATTGCAATTGATTGTATATTGGGGACCCTAATTCCAGTCAATTGAAACGCATAGATCTACAATATTCAGACAAATTCAATTAAATGACCCCTACCTGGCCCTATTGTCCAGAAAATTCGATTTTATCGGAAGTCTCCGTAATAAATGGTCCGGACAAATTCTATTAATGAACCCTCTCCTGAACATATTGTCCGGGAAATTTTTGAATAATAAGCCGTCTCGTAAATCAATTGTCTGGACAATTCCAATAAACAGATCGTCTCCTAAATCATTTGTTCGATAGGTCCGATAAATAGGCCCCTCCCCGAATTAACTTTCCGGACTATTCCAATTAATGGACAGTCTCCCAGGTCAATTGGTCGGACAATGTCAATCTACACACATTCTCAAAAGCAATCGTCCGGACAATTTTATTTCGCAGACCGCTTTCTAAATCAATTGTCCGGCCGATTGAATTTAGTAAACACCATACAAAATCAATCATCCGGACCATTTCAACCAATACAAAATCTCCAAATCACTTCTGTGTCATTGGTGTAGTCTCTTCAATCAATCGCCCTTACATTTCTAAATAGCAGTGCATACGGACTACTTGTTTTCGTGGAACGTTATTTTAATGATTCACATCTGAACACATGGGCTAGGCAGTATCAAAACGTCCTTTGTACATAAATAAAATACACACCTAGAGTTGAGGTGTCCCGCCCTTTTCTGCATGTGCCTCGGACAATAGACCTCTCTACTGTCCTATTGTAGAGCAGGGCAAGGGTTGCCCTGCTGTTCCCTAGGTGTTACCATAGAACAAAAGGTTGAACGGAGGAATGGAAATTCTGTCGCGACCTAGATGCTTGCTACGTAGAATGTTACTTATTTGAAGATGCTGCTGTTGCCACTATAACTATTTCCAAGCAAAATGCCAAAACAAAATATCACAGTCGCATCGCGCAGATTGCGATGACCTCGATGTGTCGCGAACACACCCATACCAAATCTAATGCCGCAGAAAAATCCAAGGTAACATAAAGACATACAAGTAGACTTTTCGCCGATGATCGTTACGTACATGCACCCCTTAAACAACACTCTGTCGACCAAACAGACAACATAACGGTAGCTGCGCAGAACTCGAAGGGCTGGACTCGCCGTGCAACATTTCTGCCAAATGCGGTCTAGAAAAAAGAGGTAAATAAGAAGGCAGGCAGTCCTAATCGAGAAGTAATATCACACAAAAAGTCTAAACCTTTCAAAACACACGTGAAGAACACGTGAGACGCTCAGGGCGGTCCGTATGATCGATCCTTGTCTAGTTGCCTTGGTTATCTCCGAGCGTTCTAGGCTTGCGCGCTCATGGTAGCTAGCACTACGGTATGCTGTCGTTTGTGCCTGGGGAACAGACAAGGCCATATACTTTCGAAGGTAGACATACTTACGCTGGACACCATGATGCCAGTCATTGTCGAAATCGTCGCAAGACGTGGCGCCCCCCCCGAGCGTACAATCGTACTTCAACCACCGCCCTCTGGAACGCAACTCGGTCACGAAAGAGTTCGGAATGAAGTAGATGACAGCTACGAGGCAGTACTCAACGCATATCATCAAAATGGGTGACGGTGCCGGCGGCTCTCCGGCGTCCTCGTCTACACCTGCAGACGCGAAGAAAACGCGATCTGTGGCGTTGTCCGCACTCCAAGGAAGAATCGACCATAAGGATGTGCTGACGTGCCGGGGCGCAGCTCTCGTCGCAGGGGGGGCACGGAGCAGGTCCAGGAAAGGAGAAGTCGGAGGCGGCTCCGGTCAGGAACAAGGCATTGACTGCACCCTGGAGTGACTGGGGTGGTCCGTGCGGAATCAAGACTGGTGCGGGATCTCGCCATCGTGCACATTGGGATGTGGTTATCTCGATATGGCAATCAGTAGTGTAATGCCAGATGAAGCCGAGAACCGTCCGAGTGCACATGATGCGAGCATGCCGTTCCACGACGTCACTTGACCATCCGCCGTTGGGGTGGAGTCGACCATCAAGGGGAAACCCGCAAAAACAAATCTGTAGACCACAGAGAGGGTCCGATCGAGACCCCGGCCGCTCAACGACAGCACCGTTGTTGACGTGGGTCGTTATCGTCCTAAGGTAAGTATAAAAAAAGTACGTAGGAAGCACGTATTCGTACCTACCATCCGCCGTTGGGGTGGAGTCGACCATCAAGGGGAAACCCGCAAAAACAAATCTGTAGACCACAGAGAGGGTCCGATCGAGACCCCGGCCGCTCAACGACAGCACCGTTGTTGACGTGGGTCGTTATCGTCCTAAGGTAAGTATAAAAAAAGTACGTAGGAAGCACGTATTCGTACCATAGATTTTCCGCCTTTTCTTGTGGTTTTGGTGCTAGAAAAATTGGTTTTGGCACTATAAATAGTGGGTACCGTAGGTTAGGGGTATCAAGAAGTCAGTTTCACTGCTGCAGACTTGTTTCGACCAGCTGTGTAGGGTGTTAGAAGGGTAGGTTCTTTGTCATTCTTGTTGTAGTTGTAGGCCGTTGTTGACGTGGGCCGTTATCGTCCTGTTGTAAGTATCGAGAAAAGTATGCAGGAATTACGTATTCGTACCATCGAATTTCCGCTATATTTATTTTGCTTTTGGTACTATAAAATTTGGTTTTGGCACTATAAATAGTGGGTACCGTAGGTTGCAGGTATCGAGAAGTCAGTACCGCTGCAGTCTTGTTTCGACCAGCTGTGCAGGGTGATAGAAGAGTAGGTTGTCTGTCGTCCTTTGTTGTTGTAGGCCGTTGTTGTCGGACGTTGTTGTCGTGGGACGTAATCCTGTTTTTGTCGTTGTCCGTACGCACTACAAATAGTAGGCACCCTGTACGGTTTCGACCTGTGTAGTTTGTTAGAAGGATAGGTTGTTTGTCATTATTTGTAGTTGTAGGCCGTTATTGACGTGGGTCGTTATCGGCCTAATGTAAGTATCGAGAAACGTATGCAGCAAGTACGTATTCGTACCATCGATTTTCCGCTTTTTTTTCCTTTTGTTTTGGTACTATAGAATTTGGGCTTTGGCACTATAAATAGTGGGTACCGTAGGTTGTAAGTACGGAGAAGTCAGTATCACTGCTGTGTTGTTTCTACCAGCTGTGTAGGGTGTTAGAAGGGCAGGTTGTCTGTCGTCCTTTGTTGTTGTAGGCTGTTGTCGTCAGATGTTGTTGTCGTGGGACGCTGACCTCAATGTTGGCACTAAATTGCTGTATATCGTCATGTAGTGTAAGTATCAAGAAAAGTACGTAGGGAGCACGTATTTTTACCATAGAATTTCCGCTTTTTCTTTTGGTCTTGGTGTTATCAAATTCGGTTTTGGCACTAGAAATAGTGGGTACCGTAGGTAGCAGGTATGGAGTTGTAGGCCGTTGTTGACGTGGGCCGGTATCGTCCTGCCTACTGCAAGTCTCAAGAAAAGTACGTAGGAAGCACGTATTTTGTCATTTTGTTCGTAATTTTATGCACTACAAAGAAGAGGCACCGTGGGTTGTACGTATTTCGCGTTCTTTTTGCCGATTGTTGTTGTTGTGGGACGCTAACTCTTGTCGCGGTCGACCTTGTTTTTTTCTTCGGACTACTTTGAAATGTTTTAATCCCTTCAGCTTCTTCTTCCTCTGTCCTGCTGGGCATTTTTATGAGCGATGGACGACGAAACTCTTCCTTCATGCCGCACATTGTCGGATATCGTCTCGACAAAAGAGACAGCACTGCACGTATAAAACTTACAGTAATACAGGTACTTGTACACGTAGAACATTCGGAGAGACACTCTCCCTCTGTCCTGCCGGGGATTTTTATGGGCGATAGACGACGAAACTCTTCCTTCATGCCGCACATCGGATGTCGTCTCGACAAAAAAGACAGCAGCACTGCACGTATAAAACTTACCAGGTACACACATACTGTAATACAGGTACTTGTGGAGAATTAGAACATTCGGAGAGCTCACGATGTTTACGGGCTATTCGTATGAACATATACGACGAGAAAAAAAACGGAGAAGGAAAAAATACCTGTCTCCTCTCATGTAATATTTTTCTGTCTGATTGGAACACGTGCCACCGGTCAAAAAGAAAGAAACGAACAGCAGAGCTTCCCTCTGAGCCTTGTACTCCGCCCGCCCGTCTCGCGACCACCTCACCACCGATTCGGTCAGGATAAATGTTTCCTCCCTCTCTGCGACAGTGAACCCCGTCGCCCGCCTCGCGTGAAGCCCGGTGGTCACCGTGGCCCTTCTTCGCCACTTCGTCAAAGTTGGTGCTCAAACTGCATTGAAGTCTCATTGAAGTTTAGTTTGGTCGCAAAAATAAGCACCGCTTATATATTATTTCGCATATCAAAACCCTTGTATCTCGTATATGGTACACGCTGAGCCTCACAAGGAGGCCAGACAGAGCCCATTCGTGCTTCCTACGTGGCTCGAGGCACACGCGACGCCTAGCCACGCAAACGGCGACCGCGCGCCTTGCAACACCCCCTCTACGTGCTAGCACCCGCTGACACCCGCGGCGGCGCCGGGCTCGGCCGCGGTACCGGGTTCTAGAGTACACGCACGTGCACGAAACGAAATAACATGTCTTCAGAAAATATTGTAAGCAACGCTTGACTCGTACCACATATGTTCATATGGACACGAGCACAAGAAGGCGCTTATATTACCGAACGTGGCGTTTGTTCGAAAATATAGGCTGTACCGGGACACTAATTTTTGCCATAAAACGGTATACCTTGACAATAATATCATCTAACTTGGGGTTTGGCGTACCCTGATTGCCTGGTTTGAGTTTTTTTTTGCCGTACCCTGATAGCTGCTGGATCCAGCGCGGGGGGTCAACAGCAGGTCGCCAACTGTCTGATGTGTTATGCAAATGTACGAGTATAGGAATAGTCTACAGTAATGCGTACTGTAAAAATCGTAGGACCTTGGTCGTAACGTACAGCCGTCGTTCCTATAGTTGTTGATTGGCGTTTCGCCGTTTAAAACGTTGCTTTTGAACAAAACTGTCGGACGCATACACACGTGGAATGCACACACATATCAGGGTGGCGTCCTCCCGATTTGATTCGCACGACGACTGCCCCTGGCTTCCCTCTTCACGTCCTTCCGCCTGACGACCTGTATGTGTAGACTTGACTTGTCGAACAAAGCTTCTGTTGCGGCTTGAATAGCAGACATCCACCAAAAAACAAGGTAATGAAAAGCTGCCCGCTGTTAACTCTCTTTTCGTATTTCAGAGAGAAACGCAGGGTCGAAACAGTATGAAGATTGCAGCAGCGGGACCGCGCACTAAGCAAGCCGAGATACTGGGGTACGGGATGTCTCCGATGCACGACGTAAGGAGCCACACGCACGACACACGAGCAGCATAACTATAACCCGTATTGCTGCACGCTACCCTCACGTCTTGTGTATTAACAGGTCTGCTGTAGGCGCCTGATAGACGAGGGTTGCTTCCCACCCCAAACCTAACCCTGACCCTTTCCCTAGGCCGATCAGACCAAACCTAGCCCTAGCCCTGAGTCTGTGAAACCTAATCTCGACCACGTGCTCAACTGTACTAGATGATCCCGAACGCGGAGTATCACACCCTCGAGGGGGATGGGTTTCCAAGCCGATTTGTCCATAAGAAGGGGGGGGCAGATACAACGAAATGGTGGCTGGCTTCGACAAACTCTCGACGATAACTACATCTCCATAGACGCATGGCTTGGCGATTGCACTCTCCTGTTGACAAAACAAAGCAACTTTGAAATTCGTCTGAGGGGGTGTGCTATCTCAAGTGCTACCAGCATACGGTATGTCTACTACCTATCTGGGGAAGGTAACGACACGCCAAGCTTTAAGTCGTGTATACATGGTGGTGGTAGACTACAGGCCTCGCGCATAACATGGACGCGGCGAGCATTGTGGCTTACCGCCCCGTAGGACATAGCATTTATTTGCTCATAGTGGCGCTGATCTCTGATGTATTTTAATTGGCTGATCAGTGTGATTCATGAAACTGCTATTCATCTAGGAAAATCTCGGAGATATTTCTGTCTCTCCAGATGGGATGTGTATTCAGCATTTATGAACGCCTTTTAGCGCTCGAAGAAGGCGATGTGAGGCGCAACATCTCGCACTTACGTTTCTGCCTTGCTCCCTTACTTACTTTCTTCATCATCATGGACGTAGGGATGCATAACGTTATTTGATACTTCACACCATCATCTCTTATTTTGCTCCCGCGTCTCATGGCAAGGTCGAGGGGCGCACCACCCAGCGGACGAGTTGTGCCCTTACACTAGCGGAGGACACATAGATCAAGATGGCTCGTGCGCACGCGGGAGGATGGATTGCTACTAGCCGCCGTGTTAGAGAAGACCTAGTGATACTTTTGAAAGAAGGAGGTATGTGGTGGCCGGTGACGAAATAGGCTTGCCTTGCGTTAGAGCCATAGTCGCGAAGAAAACCGGCACGATAGGCAGAACGACAAGGAAATAATCGTTTCGGGGTAGGGTATTGGAGTCCCGATGACTGGCAGAATCTCGAAGCTATAGCGGAACGCGACAAGCAGCAGCAGCGGTATCGTCGATACCAGCAGCGGCAGCACCGTTCTCACCTGTATCAACAGCAGCAGTACAACGATCACTACCAGCAGAAGCAGCAGCGGCGCCAGCAGGAACAACATGTCTTTCCGCGAGACACGGCCGATGTCCAATACGCACGACAAGTAGAAGTTGGAGCTGATGCGAGAGGAGTACCAGCCCAGGAGAGCAACGTCCCACCATAGGGCGCAATATCGTTGATTGCGTTTCGTCGAGGTAAATATCCGCGGTTTTGTTATCACAGCAGCCAAAGCGAGTGATCAACGCTCACGATAGGACACAGGAGGAGCGGGTGGTGAACGTGGAAGAGGAGCGCGCGCAGGAGGGATTTTTGCAGCAGAGCAACAAGGACCTGGTGCCCCGTGAAGAGGAACGGGTTGGGGGTGGGGGACTGGAAAACGATGGGAACCAGAAGGATCATAGACAGCAGGCGATGGCGAAAACTCTTTTGCAGAAGTAGCAACAGCAGCAGCAGACACAGTCGCAGCAACAGCAACATCAGGAGGCGCTGCCAGCTTTGACTTCCCCCGCTCCTTGGCCACCCCCATTGCTAACTGAAGGTGAGGGCAAGCATGGTTGGGAGGACGGGGCCATCGGGGGCGGACAGTGCGCAAAGTGCCCGACGTTAGACAGATGGAGGAACACACACAGCCACAGCTGCAGCGACATCAGGAGTGGCCACCAGCTTTGACGTCTCCGGCGCCGTGGCCATCCCTATTGCTGGTCGAGCGCGAGGGTAAGCAAGGTGTGAGCAGCTTCGTGGGCTGGGGGGCGGAGTCGGGACGTCGGCATCTTACGGTGCCGAGGAGGACGCGAGTGCGTGAGAAGGACCAGGTCACCGCCTACAAGAAAGAGCGTCCGCTCATAAAAGCATTTATTCTTCATTTTTTTCTCATCTAATTTTCATGTTCGGTCGTCAGTATTTCTGGTTGCGATTGCTGAACGAGCAACTCCAGCACTGGTGTATACATGTTTAGGCTAACTAGACTACTGCATCGATTGTACTATTACTGCTCGACAAGCAGTACCAGGTAGTCGTTCTGTCTGGTAGGCTGGATGCTGAAGTCTATGTTGGTGATGGAAAAAAATGTAACTTCCAGTAGAGAGGTGGAGTTTGAGGAGGCGTTTAGGAATTCGAAGAAGTTGGGCAGAATCGTGAGATGAGGCGAGATCAGACGTCAGTCGAATACCTCTAGATACCAGAGCTGCTTGGTCTCAGACGGCCGCTGCGGCAACAACGAGAGCACGTAGCAGGAGTGGGCGCAGACAATTGATCGACTTTCGGTTTCGTCATGGCCGACCAGCCCTTCCTCCCAGCAAGAGGCGAGGATCCCCCGCTAGATGGGGTGGGAGGCACGGACGGACCCCCGCTCTACGTGGGGGGTAAGCAAGAGGAAGGAGCTGGCCTGCCTAACCTTGGAGCACCCGCTGGAGGCATCGGCCATGGAGGAGCCTTGGGAATCGGCCCGGGCCTTCCCGCAGTAGCAGGCGATCCCGTCATGATGGAGGTGCTGCAACAGTTGTCGGCGAGCAACGACGCGATCGAGGCTTTGTTGACATGCCTGGAAAACATCCAGGCTCACCCGCAGCAGCAGGAGCAACAGTAGCAGCAGTCGCAGGAAATGCAGCCACTTTAGCAGGTTGTGCAACCGCCGGGGGGCTCTATCGCTAGCGGCCTGTTGGCGTCGTAGGCTGGCGGGGCCATAGGAAGTCAGCTGCTGCCAGCTCCGCAAGATCTGCAATCTCACGGAGGTCCAAGCTACCGCAAAGCAGGCAGCCGACCTATGGCACGCCCTGGAAGGCTCTAAGTGTTTCATCGCTCGAGGGGGCTTCAACATTCAAGAAATGGAAACCTACCCACTCCTTTGTCTGGCGCTCAACGAGGCAGCTCACGTCTCCGACGCTGTCACGAAGCAGCTTCAACCCTGTCTGAATTCGCGCTCGAGGGTTTGTATCCTCCTCGGCCAGCCGGGCAGCCAGCCGGGCAGCCAGCTGGGCAGGAGCCGGTAGACATGCCTGCGGAAGTGCACTTCGCCACGATCGTTGCGGCGTTCATGGCGACTCTCGAATACGACATGGAGGGAGCGCAGGCGGTGTGCAAGAACAGGGTTCGCACCGAACGGAAGGAGCTCGAACAGCTTCAAACAACAGTGGAGGTCTACCTTCGACGACACAAACAAACATTGCTGGCCCACAAAGACGAGATCCGCGAGCTGCCTATCACGGCCATGAACGTGTGTCTGCAGGTGGGGATCATCGACCTCGCGAAACAGGGACGGCCTGAACCGGAAGCACCAAACCGCAGCTCCCCCAGCCGGCAAAGGCGTCCCCATGGCCACTCAGGCTCTCACGCGGCAGAGAGAGCTGGTAGAGGAAGGCGCTGGATCCAATCTCACGGAGCGTCGGAGTTTCTGGAAGCAGGCGCCCGAAAAATACGGCTCTAATAGGAAGGGAGCCCCCAACACAGGATGGAAGCGGAGTGCCCTCACGCAAAACCGGGCCGGTGCCGGAGGAGGACGCGGGTCCACGTTCAAGGCTCGCATGCTGGGACGGGAGACTCCGCCTGGCGTGTGCGCTTTTTCATGGCGCGGCGATATGTGCCGGCGGGTAAACTGCAAGTTTTCCCATCCCAAAGCCGCCGGCACAGATCCGTCAGTCACCGTGCCGCTGCAGCAGCTCCAAACACTGCTGCCGCCGCTGCCGTCCCCCGGCGCTGCTGCACCAGTCGCCGTAATATCGGGCGGCCGCTACAGCCAGTGGGGAGACGGCCGGAGGAGGGGGGGTAACGTCTCGGCAGCCGAGCGCCGCACGTTTTAGCAGACACTGCGTGATCGGGGGCCAGGGCAGTGCGTCCGCCGGGGGCGGATCGGGCCGTGGGAACGGCAGCAACTGACAAGACGGGCTCCGCCATCTGGCAGGGACGATCGAAATGGGGGCAGGGGCGACGTTAGAATGGAGAAGTTTCGGAGACGCCAGGAGGGCTATGGGAATTCTCCATGCACCCACTCCTGGTTCGGTGTCGCCGGCCCTGATTCAAGGTGAGAGTCATATACCGGCAGACATAATCAGTGAATCAAGCAGCAGATCGTTTGAGACAGCGCCGCGGCATAAGACTGTACGACAAGAAAAACAAAATATTCACACAGGAGATCAGGGCTGCAGAAAGCCAGCCCACTCGTCCCATCCACCCTCGCATGACCGACACACACGCCCTCCCGCCCCCCGCGGCAATACGCACGCACACGGATCCCTATCGCCAACGAAGTCGTTTCACTCAGCTTAGCATAAACCACACGCCCTACTCCCGCAAAAAACAGCAAGTAATTTCACACGCGCCCGCAACAATGAATAACCAGAAGAAGGGAGTACATGGTAAAAGGGATATTCGGCCTAAACAGAGGGCCAAATTACCCTACTTCTTTGCGAATCGGGACAGCGCCGAGGTTACGGAAGGTTCAGTACAGCAGGCTTGGTGTGAGCAGAGGGCCAGACTACCCCTTCCGACGGAAACCGAGACCGTATCGGCTACGCGGAGGACTCACACCACAGCACAGAACAGCTTGAGCAGACGGGCAGATTACCCCACTTTCACGCGAATCGATACAGTGTCGATCCTGCAGAAGGCTCAGATCAGAAAGACCGTCCACCCGTTCAGTATAGAGAAATCCCCACACCAGCACAGTCGACGCATATAGCCTGGCAGAGAGAGAAAGCGCAAGCCCAGCCACCCTTGCAGCAGTTAGATGAATCAACGCTCGTTTCGGTCGACGCGCGGGAGAGTAGCGGGTCAGCACGTTCACGGCTTCCTAAAGGAGAGTCACGTAGTCGAAAACGATCAGAGTGCATGGTACAGCAATGACACGCAGAAAAAGAAAACATCGGAAATGGTGATCTTGACGCACGAGAAAGAAAAGAACTGTTTGATATGTTCGCTGACATTTGCACAACCATGATGCGCGATACGCAAGGAGTCGTGGGGGACGTAGCTCGAGCACTAGGAGGATCTCTGGTCGCACCAACGATAGACCCTGTACACATAAAACAATACTTTGGAGACCTGAAAGTGCTCGGGACGGTGGACGAGCTCGTCATGATAGTCCCGGGGGGGTACCGGTGAAGGCAGCAGCGACGGGTGTAGATCTAGAGCGCCCACTACAGTACGGAAACCACCCCAGTGTGATCGAGCATTTGCCAGCGGTCTGAAAGATAACCGGCGAAGATGAAAGACGTCCAAAATGCCCAACGATACAAAAATCAACTGTGCGCGAAATCCCTAATCTACGAGTATCCCCGTTGGCGGCCGTTGTGACACACAAGGTTAGGATCATAAATCATTTATCGTTCGAGGTACACAGTCGAGGGAAGTAAGGCGAACTCAACGGCGACATCTACCCTGACACTCTCCCCCAATACCTGTGCACACACGCGCTGCCCGAGTTCCTCGACGAACCCGGGACACTGCGAAAAACATTCCCAGGAGAGAGGGTACTGATAATTAAGGCCGACGTGGCGGACGCTATCAGGAACGTGCGGGTAGACCCGGACCAAGTTTACAATTGCTGCTACACTGTAGGAGATATGGTTGTGATTGATTTTTGTTTAGCGTTCTGATGGTCGGGATCGCCGGGTCTCCGGGGTGTCATATCGGCCGCGGCCGCACGCGCGCACTGCAACACCACACTCAAGTCGAGTCAGCTACTAGAGGAAGGACAGAACATGATAACCCACGTTAAATTGTTAGATCGATGGAAAGAAGGCACACCCACGCCGATTACTCCAGACGCCAAAATCATAGCTCACAGCCGGGGAGAAATCTCTGACCTATTTTTCCTAACCGCGTATGTAGACGACTATCTCCTAATCAGGGTTCAACGTTCAGACGAAGACAAGACCGCCCTGATCGCGTCAGTCTCTCTTGCCTCGGATCACGTGCGTTTATTTGGTCCGGGGGAGGAGGGAGTAACGCCCATCTTAGCCCCGGAAAAAATTGAATACGGACTGGGACTCCACGATTGGCGCGTTAAGGTTCACTATCAACACACAATGATAATCTCGTTCCCGCGCGAAAAGGCCGACACTTCCAAAGAGTTGCTGCTTGATCAGGCGCCCTTGAGCAGACGGCGAGTGACCACGAGGAACGTTCCCAGCATGGCCGGGAAGCTGTGCGAACTCACGTACGTAATGCGAACGGACAGGTACATGGAGGCTGTTAGGACTGACCGGATTACACGACGCAAGCGCTCGGAAAGCTCAGAACCGCATGGCAGATCTTGGCAAAGAGTTTCACGCTGACCTCTTGTTTTAGAGGTGGGCGACAGATCACGCGCTTCTACTAGAAGGAGAGATGCTTAGCGCGCCCTGTTGGACGGCGATAAAACGACTCCACAAACGGCACTATCTGTCTGACGCGAGGTTCGAGCCGGTAGGAGGTTTCTGTGTCGAGAAGAATTTGTTTGGAGACACGACTTGCCGATAGAGTTGACTGCCGACTTTAAAAGGAACGCCGACCTTCAGGAGACCTGTATTATCACTATCAACCTGTTAGAAATACTGAGAATGGGTGTGACTCTGTGGGTCATGCTCGAATCGGTGGGAGACCGCTTGGACACGGCAGGGGAACCGATCTTGATGCGAGGTGACAACATGGCTGTCGTGTGTGAGTCGAAGCGGGGGGGCAACAGAAACAAGGGTGTGCTTACTCATGAGAATGCTGGGGCGTATGGCCTCTGCCAGATGATATCAGCAAGAGGGCTTCCAGCGAGGGACTCCACCAGTCTCGCTGGCCTCGCACTCAGTAAGTCTTGTTCTTAGAGCTTGTATTATCACGGAGTGATCCTCATCGGACCACGAGCCAGGTGGCTAGGGGACATCACACAGGATCCCCGGCCACTGCTCCACTCACACATGCGATTACACTGAAACCTCCACGGCTTGGTATCTTTTGGCTACAGCACCCCCAAAGCGAGTTCACTCGACACGAACGAGCTTGACAAAACCAAAAAACCAAGACGAAATCGCATGCGGCAAATCACAAATCAATGCTGAACTCTGAAGCAATTTTAATCTTGAGCGCACGGGTCATCCGTAATTTGCGCAATTCCTTCACGACGAATTCAGGCGCAGCAGAATAAATCGACCGCAAAGACTCCCACGTGCGCTCCTCTGCTTCGAAACCATCCCAATCGACCAAGACAATCACCTCGTTGGCATCATCTTCGGCCACATGCACCAAAGCATTCATGCGGCATTCACCCTGCGCAAAGGAATGTTGGAAAACATCCTTCAGATCAGCGGTGACGTTCAACGTCGCATCCGCATAAAATCGTAAACGAGCCACGTGAGCTTGATGCACCTTCCCAGAAACGATGTTCTGAACTGAGTACACATGATCATGATCAGCTGCTACCACACGCCACGGACCAGTCCATGTGGACAACAATTTCGGTGTGACACCCTGCCGACGAACACGAGCATACAACACGAAATCACCAACCGCAAATTTTGGCAACACCACCTGGCCCTGAGCCTGTTTACGTTTGTTGTCGCGAGACACGGCAACAGCTGCGCGAATATCGGCGCAAAATCTCTCCTGCTCTGCAACGACTTCACGGACGTTCGCACGCAACAAGTCAGCATTCATCACGTCAACATTCCACCTGCCATCAGACTCAGAAACGAGCGCCGAGAAATCGGTACGCGGAGCACGCCCAAACATCACGCTGTACGGAGTGCTTCGGTAACGTTCACGAAACGAAGTGTTCAAGGCCCACTGAGCGGCCGGCAAAACATCAACCCACTCCGAAACCTGACGACGCTGTTCTGACAGAATGGAACGCAGAGCACGTACCACCTCTTTTACCATGCGTTCACACGTACCGTTCGACCACGGCGTGTAAGCGACAGCAAAACGATGTTCGATGTGCAACGCGTCGCTCAACAAAGCAAGCACCCTGTTCTTGAAATGCGTGGCGGTATCACTCACCCACACACGCGGCACCCCCAAAGTCTTACACCAGGCTAGCAAATGCTTCGCTGTGACCTCGGCTGTACAAGCCTCGGCCGGTTCCAACGCCACGTAGTTGGACAAATCATCCATGATGACCAAAACATATCGGAAACCATCCTCATCAGGCAGGCCATCGCTACCTTCGGGCCCGCTGTGGCCAACATACAAAAAATCAAAGTGCACCACTTCTCCCGGAGCGGTACCATGCACCGTGTCTCCGTAGGGACGAGGAATGAGTGCACCTGCGCGCGTGTCTACACAGTGCAAACACTGGCGAACGAATTCGCGAACCTGAGAATCCATGTGAGGCCAAACACAATATTCCTTCAGGCGAAACAAAGTCGGCGCCACACCACGGTGACCAGCCGAGCGCATGTGCGCGCACACCATCAAACGAGTTTGAAGAGCAAGATCATCCGGCGGAATCCACAAGACGTCACGCACCCCAACACGCACACGAAAACAAACCATCATCGGCCAAGGTAGCTTGACCGAAGGTTGTCGAAAATTCATGAACACCAACGCCGATACGAGCGACAGACCTTTGTTGCGAGGCACGAATCACATCCAATGCGGGAAGCGAATCGTCAGCATTACATGGGCTGTGCACGGCAACCGAACGAACAGGCACCGTAGGAACTTTGACCCAACGAGACAACAGATCCCCAACAGTTTCGATCGCCAGGGATGTGTTCGATTGCATAGCGGTATTGTCCTAAAACACCCTTCCAATTCTCTAGGCGTTGTGCCATGGTCTTTGTGACCGTCGTGACACACTTCTCCGGATTGAAAATGTACTGCAAGTTTCGATGATCAGTAAAGATATGAACACCACCCCAAAGCAGGTATTCGAGCCTCCGGAACGTATTAACGATCGCAAAACCTTCTTTGTCGACAGTCGCCCAGCGCAACTGCGAACCTGTGAACGAACCACTCAGAAATCCGAGAGGCTCGTGAGACATGCTTTCCAACGCCAATCCACTGCGAAATTCGTGTTCAGGCACTTGGGTGAGAAAACTACCCCAATGGAAATCAGAAGCGTCAGGAAACATCAAAACAACGCACCCGGGACGAGGATGATGAAGCGGCACTGCTTGCGCCACCAAACCCCGTGCGGCATTCCACGCCCGCACCCGATCCTCCGTCCACGCGGTATCCTTGATGACACGATTGCGCGCCACTCGCTTAGTCCGACGTGTAGCCCCAACAAGGAGCTCCTCCAAAAAATCACGTAACGGTGCTACCGTTTCCGCTAAACGTGGTAACGATGTACGCAACCAGTTGACAGCCTGCAAGAATTGCATTAGTTCTCCAGCGTTTTCGGGACGACGCATTTCACTTAAACCTTGCACTCGAGCGGGGTCATGGGACACGACACCATTGGAATACACCTTACCACACCAGACCAGTTCACGAGAGAAGAAGGTACACTTGTGGGCGGCGACAAACAGTCCAACATTCTCCAGGCGTTCAAGAATGTCATCAAGCAGCTGCAGAAGAGCTTCTTCGGTGTCTGCGAAAAAGAAAACGTCATCGACCCAAACTTTGCAATCCAAACCACGCAACACTTCAGTCATGACACCTTGGAAATAAGAAGTCGCATTCAAAACACCTTGGGGAACACGGGTAGGCGTGAACAAACCGTCGCTTGTCGCCATGGTGAAGACGTCTTGCGCCTCCGGAGCCAAAGGCATCTGCCAGTACCCTTGAAGTAGGTCCAGCTTGCCGAAGAAACGCGCCCCCAGCAGATCTCCCATGTCTTCATGGTTGGGCATGACGCCCGGGGACTTCTCCACCTGTGCGTTCACCGCCGAGTAGTCGCTCACCAAACGGAAAGAGTCCTTCTTGGGCACCGCCATCGCCGGACTCGCCCACACCGCCTGGATGTTGTGGTAGACAAAGCCAAAAAACACCAAAGCAGCAATGCACTTCGAGAGCCAGTCCCTTTTTGTCGGTTCGTACCGACGTGGCGTTGCCTTGACAGGCTTCGCCTGTTGCTTCAGCTGCACTCGCATCGGCTCCACTTGCGCTGGCGGATCACCACACAGCGCACGGCGAAAAGCACCCACGCGACGAGCCAAAATTTCGCGCAAACGGGTTGCTCCGCCGACGCTTAATCCACTCTGCTCTGCCTGCTGCACGCTGTCCTCCAACGCCCGTTCTCGGGCCGTCCGCTCCGCCTCCGGATCCATGAACATGTCTGGCCCCCGGTCGACCAAATGTTCCACCGCCTTGTCCTCCGGAGCATCCACCGTAGCCTCGGTCTGAAAAGCACGCACGGAAACCGTCACTCTGCGCGCCGCAAGGTAACTCGGAGTCTCCACACCGGTCGATACCGGCACTGCGCGAGGGCGAAGCTTCTCCAGAGCTTCACGGTAGACGTCGATGCCAAGAGCTTTCATGGTAGCCATGCCAAACAGAACTACGTTATCTGTACCAGGCATGACCGCGAAAGTGATGGGCTCCAATTTCACCGCTCCCCACGGCGTCCGTACACTCACGGCAATCGGCACCGTTTTGTGCGTGACCATCACTGAAACACCCGTAGCGGTTTTCGCCTGCTGCGGGCCATTTTCGAACGGAATTTGCAGATCGGCGCCGCCGAAATGCGAAGACAGCTGCTGAAGTAAGCCGACACCGATGGACGTGAGCGCCGACCCCGAATCAAGGATCACACGCGCCATCAGCGAACCAACCGACCCTGGCAAAGAGAGATCAGCGCGTAAACACTCAGCGCTGCGATCGACAGGCACTTCACCTGCCGTTGAACTCTGGTCGGTACCAAGAGTCACCTGACGCCATGGCTGCCCTCCTACAGCCGGCGCCGAAGAAATAGAATCGGCGGTCCACCCCGACCAAGACGTCGAATATACAGACGGTTCCGGCGCTACCGCCCCTGCAGCAGCACCAGACACTGACTCCGCCCGCTCGGTGGATGGCGAAGTTCTCGCTCCAGCAGCACCCACCGATGTTCCAGCTCCTCCAACGTATACAGCTCGGCCGGCAACAGACGAACCAGATCCCGACCCAGCGGCTCCTGCCGCTGGCGCACCAGAAGTTGAAGAAGCAACAGCAGAAGTTCCACCGCCCGCTGTCAATTGATTGCCACCACGGCCACCGCGCCCGCGTCCATGGTTGAATCTGCCCCGGCCGCCATTGCGGCCCCCGCGATACCCTGACGACCCGCGCCCACCACTGCTGGGAGCTGTGCCGCCACCGCGAGCTTTTGGGCAATCAGAAACATAATGGTTGGGATCACCACACTCGAAACAGACGCGAACAAACGACTTTTTCGCGGACTGCTGCTGTTTCGGTTTCTGCTGCTGTTGGCGTCGCGGTTCAGCTGCCCCTGCAGCATCTTTCCGACCATACGCCTCGATGAATTTCCACTGTTCTGCAGCAGAAAAAATTTGGTCCATGACCAATGCCGGGTCCTTCTTCCACCCTGCAGCGTACGTTAGCTGACCTTTTACGTACTTTTTGAACTCGGACGGCCATAAGCCATCCACCAACGCCATGCTCACAAATTCCGCCGGTCCGGGCAACCACGAACGGTCCTGCGCGCGGTACATGGCATGCACCGCGTGATTCTCCGCAAAATACTTTTCCATAGCGGAGTTTACCATCATCGCGCGGTCTTTGACGGATGTTTCACCGCCCTGCTGCTTTTTCATCGCGCCTCATTGAGAGAACGCGACGCAAGTCCGCTGCCGCCCGCGAGGTGTCAAATCTGTTGCTGGTGGTTGTGTAACCAGCGTGCTGCCTAACAGCGTCCAACAACTCCGAGGCGGTCATCGTAGTCTGATGCTTGTAAAATCCCTCAAAACACCGATGAATGTAATTGGGGATAAGCTGGCCCATGCTCACTTTGGAGTGCTGAACCACCCCCTGAGCGTTGGCGAGCTGCAGCCGTTCCTCATAATCGAGGTACGCTGCGTAAAAAACACGAGAGGCCTGCTCGGTCCACACCTCTCCGTATTTCGGTGGAGTCAGAGACTCCCCTACCACCAGCGGCGTGCTTGCCGTGTGCGCCATAATCCACAGCAGTCCACCTGGACTCTACTGTAATAACGGAGAAACTGCCGCCTGACCTGTGCGTCCTCCAGCTCCCGGAGCGTCCTCCCCTGCTGTGCGCTTCAAGCCGTTTCGATCCGTCCAACGGGCCAACTGCCTTCCCAGCTGTGACCCAATACTCCGCAGCCGAAAACTCCTCCAACAGAAGTTCCGCGAATATCTAGATATTATGGCCTCTGCCAGATGATATCAGCAAGAGGGCTTCCAGCGAGGGACTCCACCAGTCTCGCTGGCCTCGCACTCAGTAAGTCTTGTTCTTAGAGCTTGTATTATCACGGAGTGATCCTCATCGGACCACGAGCCAGGTGGCTAGGGGACATCACACAGGATCCCCGGCCACTGCTCCACTCACACATGCGATTACACTGAAACCTCCACGGCTTGGTATCTTTTGGCTACAGGCGCTTTGAACTCGCGGGAGGTTGGAATCACACTGCGAACTATACTCCGGGCGTGCAGAACACTTTGCCTGGGGGAACTTCACTGCGGCCTAGAAAGATACTGGCAGACAAGGGTCAGGCAGCTAAAACACTCCAGCGAGTCGTACGAACAATCCATTAGTCGGCGGGGTTCGGGGATTTTCGATGTTGTGCCCCAGGCAAAGAACATCCTTACTAAACACGACGACATTCTATGAAATGTCATGATGAACGTCACAGACGAACTCGGTTGACATACGCGTTTGTTATGATGCATGTCTCGCTCAACGCATGGTAGGAATACCGCACGTGCACGCACCTCACAGGAACAGGGGACAACAACGGAGGAATAACGGAAGAGGTGGCGAAGTTGGTGGACACGCTCGCGCTTGATTCAGTCGCGAAGAGTACTCAGAAAACTACTTGGCGAAGTGGAACACCCGGGTGAAAAAGAGACACGCACAAGGTAAAGGCATACTATTGACGATCCTAACGCAACGCTGACTGAGCAGCTCGAATTCATGACGTTCGGCTGTTTCGTGCATAATAAACAGTGATCGAGTGTCGGAGGGTTCTTGGCGGCCACAAACTGTTTTCACAAGATGTTCGCAGGCTGGGAGCTACCTTTGTCTCATTGCATGATAGTCGCAGTGGGAAGGGGGACAGACCGGGCGCATGGTACGTCTTAACAGCAAAAACAAGTTAGATCGCGCCTGACGTGAGCAACGCTAGCGGAAGGGTGACAGAGAGTCGTGAGCATGGCTGACGGGGGTTATATGATGCGGTTTGAACTCGCCGTGTCGTATTTTCTTTTTTGCCGAGCGTCAGAGTTGTGGGCGTACGCAAACGGGCAAGTTCATCCCGAGTTTCGTCTGACGCGGCAATGCATTTCTTTCTTTCACAAGGGAGTGCAGGTGGCGTTTGAAAACAGAGCGATCACCAAAGCAGTGCTGGTAAAGTATTTGGCGTCGATGTGCGATCAGAGAAGGACAGGGTGCACCACCACGCGCACGCGTGTCGTAAAGGAGAAGATGTCGGGCGGGGCGTAGATGGGGGCGTTCGAAACTCTGCTCGAACTGCTTGATGTATACCCCTTGCTACACGCGGAAGCGCCGTTGACCGTCAGGAGCACCCCGGTCGGGTGGAAAGTGTTTACTACGACGGAAGCGGTCGCAGTGCAGTGCTGAGATTCATGGTAGGTAGCAGCGGTAGAGACCCCATGTAGTTCGCACTGCATCCCAGGAAGAATCGGGGGGGGGCACCCAGCTTGCGTCCCAAGGAATCTAGAAGTTGCAAATTCAGCGCGCAAGAGGGTGGAAGTCTCAGGCGTTTATGACGTACGTGAGGGAGGCAGGGGAAAGGAAACACTCCGTTTCTGTTGCACTCGCAAAAACGTAGAATAACGGTGATAGCATAGGCTGGCCATATGGGGTGAGTGTTAGATAGCCTCGCAGAGATAAGAGCGGGGCCATCAAAGTTCGGGTTAGCCTGATTCATGCAAAGTAGGAAGGTTTCCATAAGAGGTAGAAAGGGGGATAAGAACGGGGCTTCTGGCGGAGTGAGTGGTCGTTCGTATCATACTTGGGATTTGGCTGAGTTTTGCACGATAAGGGTAGAGGTCTACAAGTGAAAATTCAATCCAGAATTCTTGACTCATAACGAAAAGCACCTTGCCGTAGGGAGGTGGAATTTGTGGAGGCGCTTTGGAATTCGAAGAAGTTAGGCAGAATCGTGAGATGAGGCGAGATCAGACGTAACTCGAAAGCTTCTAGCCATCAGAGCTGCTTGGTCTCAGAAGGCCGCTGCGGCAACAACGAGACCTCGTAGCAGTAGTGGGCCCAGACAATTGGTCGACTTCCCCACCCGCCCGCCCTGTCGCGCAAGAGAGGGGGAGAATCAGGTTGCATCAAGTCGGTGTGATTGTTCGGGTGTTGGTAGACAGCCTCGCAGGGATTGGAGCGGGGCCATCAGAGTCCGGGTTAGCCTGATTAATGAAAGGTAGGAAGGTTTCCGTAAGAGGTAGAAGGGAGATAAGAACGGGGCTTCTGACGGAGAGAGTGGTCGTTCGTATCATACTTGGGGTTTGACTGAATTTGCACGATGAAGGTAGACTACATGTGAACAACTAATCCAGAATTCTTGAGCCATAACAAACAGAAACCTCAAAAGATATTTGTGGTATTTCGATTTGAAATGGCCTGGACGGACGGAACCAGACACTAACTTCTGTACGGCCGAAGAGCTAGCTGAAAAAGAGGCTTTTTTGAACCCCACACAGGACGCGTAACATGACGGGCCTAATACTCGTATTGCTGTAGTACTCTGCCGGTACCTCTGGCACGGTATCTTGGCATATAGCGGTAGCTAGAGATTCCAAGCTTTGGTGATGGCGAACAACCGACTACACCGCATACTCTTGGCGGTTATCGTTGTGTGCTTGAGCTTTCTGCAATGCCGATACGCTGCTCTTTGATGCCGCGGCAGACTGCCAAGCTTGAGAACCCTTCGTTGAAGCCAACCCATTCCAGGAGGCCTTACCCTTCAAAAGCAAGCCCCATGTTACCCGGTGGGTACCAAACAGGATATGTGGGTGCTGGTTATTGCTGCTGTGTTCCCGCCGAAATCAAATAGTGCGGTAACCCCGCCCTCTCACGTCCTCTCAACTCAACCGAAACCCCAGCATATTTACCTAAAACACCATAATAACAAGATAGGAAAGACGAAACTCGATATACGAATCTGGGCCATACGACAAATAGAAGTGCAGACCAGTTCTTTTTTCCGGTTTCGGCCCCCATAAAATGCAGCCTGAAAGATTGAACGGAAGAAATCTGGGGTTGGCGGAGAGGTATTGAATCTTTGGAATACTTTAACAGAGGGAGTCAAGTGGGTCATTGAATTGATGACCGGTGTAGCTGGTTGAACTGGGAAGATAGAGGCTGGGAAGGGTTGAAAGAGTGGGGAAGAAGACCATCTACAGCAGCTGTAGTACTATACACGTGGGTGTGAATGAGCAGGTTGCTGCTGCTGCTGCTGCTGCTGTTGTTGCTGCTGGTCCTGCGGTGCTGCTGTTGCTGCTGTTGCTGCCACCGCCACGTCTGCTGGTGCTGCTGACAATTTTTGTTCTTGAAACAATGAACCCAAACGTCTCATGGGTACACAAGACCGCGTACGTAGATGTTCGCTCGTGTTTGTCGTTTTGCTTTTCGTTTTGTTTTTCTTTCATCATTTTCATTTTCCAGCTTAACTCGTGGGGGGTGTTACCCGCAGCGGTCTTCTTATTTGACAAGCCGCGGTCACAGTTGTCATCCCTTCTCCCCCAGGTACGTGCCTTCATTGTCATCGTGTTGGTTCAGTATTACTAGTATTCGCCCAGCAAAAGGCATCGCAGATATGACTACTGCAAGTAGTAAGGTCGCGCCTCATTTCCACACCAACTACTATCAATATTAGTAGTATATGGCCTCATGCAGGATATTTTCGTGTACACGAGGAAGATAATCTGAAGCTGCAAATTCCAGGAGTACATACATATAGGTGCCTAGATTTGAAAACAAAATGTGCACGTGAATAAAATAAATCCCAAGGTTTCACGTACTTTCGTTGTGTAATAAATCGTACCAGGTACTTGGCATGAATATTACTGTTGATGGACAGATGGATACGTGTCACGCCAGGCGCGGCTTGCAGATTACATTCCTCGTGGTGTCATGGACGGCATTGCTGAAGTTAACGTTGGCTCTGCTCGAATAATGCCAACTGGCACGGACGGTAGCGCATGGGAAAGACACGACCGGAACAAGGAAACCAGCGGACGGAGAGTGCTATCTTTCTTTCTACGTTTCGGGCAGCTGAAAGACCTCTTCGGAGATCGCTGAACATCGTCATACCTTTGAGGGCTCTCGGGGTGTCGCTTTTGGAGTCGCTAGATATTCCTGCTTTCTAGGACAGCCAGCGTATCGCTTATGGGGTCGCTAGACATGGTCATTGTTTAGGATTGCGCCAGAAAGTAATGTCTGGAGTCGACGAACATCATCGTTGTTCGAGAATAGGCGACGATTATTTCGGGAATCACTGCACCACTATCGGTTCGACCGCCAGGAAGAGGTTTGCATCGCCTGGGATCGCACCAGCATCATGGGTTTTTTTGTTTGATGCTAGCACCACGTTTCTTCTTTGTTCGGGGGCGGGCGGAACCGTACCGATGTTGCCTCACTTGACCCCGTGTCGGTACCATGTGCAAGTACGCGTCGTTGTTTGTTTGGCGACCTTCTAGATTGATCACATTCTGACGATAGGTGGTGTGTGGTGTGTGTTCTCTTGCGTGTTTTGTGGTATTCCTGTGAACAGCGTGTGCTGTGTTACTACAATATCGAGACGACGTTATCGTCAGATAACCTAAACTACGTACTCAAGACTGATTAACCCGTTTAGGACTGCAGTCCCGTTTTGGGGATAAACAACTCAAATTCTGAGTGATTCCCCCCCGAAACGGGACCGCTGTCCTAAACGGGTTAGCGCGGTATGTCATGCCTAATCTAAAATGTGCATACGAGCGAATACTGTAACAATTTGCTATTACGGGGGTCTATAGTTAACAGGACCTATGGCATACATAAAAACCTACATATTTAGCTATTTTTACTAACAATATTTAGTCCTGTTAACTATGGTTCCCCGTAATAGCATTTTATCGAGCATTTGCTCTGTCTGCGTACAGTCTGCTGCGGAAACAAATAATAACTAGGAATTCCGCTGATGACGTCATTACGTAGCGTTACTTGCTGTAGTTTGCCAACCCTGTTGCCCGACAAAACGTTGCACGTTACACCTACGCTTGCGAACGAGCTACCACAAGAACATATATTAGGTTAGCAATATATTGGGCATGTACAGTACGTTTGTCGGGCATTACAGCAGTAGTCAGTATCATCTAGTCGCTGTTGCATAACACAGGGCAACCAAGTACCCCTGTAACAACCAAAACCTTTTGGTACACACCCATCTCATAGGAGCAGGTGTTACAGTAGAACAGAACGATTCTATGTTCGGTTATCTTGTTGTCTTGTATGTGTTGCATTCACTCCTTGGAACTAATGTAGGTACGTTACGTACAGGGGTTTGTCCCCAATAACATCACTGCTTGATGTTATTGTGTTTCTTTTTAAGAAGATTTAGCATGCGGCGCAGAGCAAGAAAGTGTATGCTTAACGGGAGGAGGTGTTAGAGATGATACTTGTCCGTAGCCATCATAGTCGCCACTCGATAACACTTGCGTCATCTGGTACACGATTACGTAAATCTAGGTACCCCAGCCAGTTTTCCGGTCTGTGGGTTATCGTTTGTTTAATACAGCGGTATTATCATGGATCTACTGTAGTGCGTACGTACATAATCTACAGCAGCACATGTACAGTGGTATGTGCGCGCTGGTAAATAGTGGAAAAGGTATCTACAGTCCCTCCAGGACCACAGTAGCATATTTTTAGTTCTGATTGAAGTAACATCTTAGGCTACACGAGGGTCGTGAGTCCGTACCCCAATATGTATTGTTTTTAGTAGTAGAACTGCGGGTCTCCGTGTCTTTTTTATTGCACTGAATACGATTTTTTTTTCGTTTGAAGGAAGAGTAGGGGTAATCTTTTGTTGCGAGCTGCGAGCGCGCACGTGCACCGCCCCCTTTAGAGCTCACTCCACTTTTGCTTACCATCAGCTTCCAGCTGAGCAACTCGATCAACACACCGGTCTCGGGTAGCCACCATCTTCTTGTTCTCTCTTCTATTGACGTTTCTCGTACAAGTCACCTGACACAGTGGCTACGTGTTTGCCTCGATTTTCGACTGTGTGTTGACCGGCCATCGGCTATCGAGTCTCGACGTACACATCAGCTTCGCGCTGGTACACACGTCAATCGCCATACCTAATAACGCTATCCCCCTAACGCGTGTTACGATGGCAGAATCTAGCCAACACCATACCACTACGTTCCGCGTACTGGGCTGCATACGCTGACACAGTAACACTCTTAATTATAATGCCGCCAATGTTGATGCAACATGATAAAACTCTAACGTTTTGTTGGGCGATCGAAGGACGATATCGTGACGCATTCAGACGATGCCATTACAGGACCTACTATTACGGGGGATCATAGTAAATAGGACCTACGGTACACACAAAAACCTTTATATTCACCTATTTTTACTGGCAATATTTGGTCCTATATGCTGTGGTCCCCACATAATACGAGTACCATAAAAACAACGTAGTGACGTTTTTTTTCAAATCATCACGTTAACTTGCGAGCTTAACCCTCTAAGTACTGCAATCCCGTTTTGAAGACAAAACCACTTGGAATTAGAGTCGTTCGTCCTCGAAACGGGGCTGCAGTACGTGAGGGGTAGGAAGTTTTACCCTCAGCGATCTTCTTCTGGAGAAGCCGTGGTCAAAGCTGTCGTCCCTTCTCCCCCCCCGGTACGTGCCAACATTTTTATCGCGCAAGGTTCAGCATTTCCACTGCTCGTCGATTTTCATCGAATGTTGCCAGCTCACGTTCTCGCGATTTCCGCTAGTCAATGTGCTGCATGCAAGGAAAAAATCCTTACGATTATGCTCTTGTCTTGGTGTGAGACTTGAACCCACAAAGCTGATCTTGGAAGGCACGCGGACCACCTGCCAAGCCAAAGAGAACGCCGGCATTTCACGATTTATTTCCGCTGACCCCTGCTGGAACAGTGACATGGATAAAAAGCCAAGTGTTGCGTTGTCCGAGGTGTGGTAAGTATTATTGTAATGTTATAATTGGATGCTGCGTCCTTCAGTGTCATTTCCAACTTCATCAACGTTGTGCTGGGGACGAAGTACTAATAAAATACGTGTAAATGCGTTTGGCTGCTCCTGCTTACAACGGTTTGTATATGCGATGTGTTCCTACAGTAGAGTAGATGGAATTAAACTCTTCGCGGCACAGTTCGTCCTGCAGGTTGTGACGAGAGAAGATTTTATCACGATATATGATATGTTTTTCGTTTACTAAATCGCCCTGCTCGTACTGCACTGCTGTACAGTGCCCTTTAGATTGGGTAGGCAGTTGGTTAACTTCTTATCAGTTGCCCAACGGACCAAGGCCTTAAATACATGGTGTCGTCGGCAGGACATGGGTCATTGTGGTCGTGAGTTCGAATCTCACGTTTACCGTAAGAACTCTCCTTCGGGAAGTGAATTTTCTCATGTCGGCAATCGGATAAAACACTCTTAAGACTTCCTCGTCCCCAGATAGTGTGAAGAACTGTGGACTAAGTACGTATGGCCCCATTCGAGACCAAGGGCATCAATGCTCGGAAGTGGGGGAAGATTGTTATAGGGCTTAGATCGGGTAGGCAATGTTTTACGAGGAGCCCAACGGACCGAGACCTTAACAACATCATGTTATTTGTGCTGCCTGGGTCATGTGATATACACAATACATAAACTAGAACGTACTGTCGTGGGTTAGTGGCTGGGTCGGTTAGCGCACCGCATAAAGGACTTCGTGTCACCGCACCACTACGTTAAAACCAGAGCCCTCATTATTCCGGCTACACAATTGCCATGTGGGCGAGACGGCCTCGAGAATTGGGCTAGATGACCGCATGTGGAATAACCGTTTTTCGTAGCTACGGGTGTTATCGCACTTCGATATAATATCCACTCAACGCCTGGTATGTACTAGTACTGTAGCTTTGCACGATGGACGGGGCATTGCTATACGAACTCTATGAACTACAGAACAGCAGGGCTCCAGAATCGTACTATAGTATTATAGCTTTCTGAGATACATGGTACAGCTTGTCCTCGGGGGCAACAGGTGCATGTGCCACGAAGCCGACCGTGCATGGGTATTTCCAGATATTTAATGCTCCTACAGAGAATGGACCATGGGTCAACCCTTGGCAGACAGTTGTGGCATTGAAGCGCGTTTGGTCGTGTATTGCCTCATGTATAAAATATCCACGTTGCCTAGGTCGAAAACCATGGGATAACCATGGCGTGATCCATGGTGCACAATGCACTACACCATGGAAGGGTGACGTACATGCGATGGAATAGACATTGCCCCGTCCACGGCCCAAGGCTGGTGCCATCGTCCAGATACCATGAACTGACAGTGGGTTATGCCATGGCCGACCATGGCGGTCGGGCCCTTGGGCGGCCAACCTACCTTTACCGCACTACAGCGGAACATTCACGTCTCCATCGTACCAAGCACAACAGCTCAGGGCAGGACAGCAGAGCTTTCGCAACGGCAGCAACCTTTCCATTAGCTGGGCACAGCCCCATCGCGAGAGACGTTCCCTGCGAACACGCACGACACCATGTGCCGCGGGACCAACCAGCCAGCCATCGAAGCGGCTAAGGTGTGAGCAACGGTAGAGAAACGCCAGGGTATCCTATTACGGGGGTCCATAGTTAACAGGACCAAATCTTGTTAGTAAAAATACCTAAATATTTAGGTTTTTATGTATGCCATAGGTCCTGTTAACTATAGACCCCCGTAATAGCGTCTCTATATCATGCTCTACTGTGCATATATCCCGGGATAGCGTGGTACTACACTATAACGGCACCCAAGGTAGTGCGTACCGCGCTAACCCAGATTCGTTCGGAGTCCCACTTTAGTACGGATATGTACTAATTTTCCGTTCCACACGTAATAGAGCACATTCCCCCTTGCTAACGAAATTCCAACTCTATTTTCACGACACCGGGGAGAGTGCGAGCACCGACTGACGCACCCATGGAAATATTTCAAACATCATAGCCTATGAAATTCCACAATCTGAGTCAGATGGTGTTGAGTGTGACCCCTTGGTGCAGAGAAAACCGGCTCTGGAATTTTTCTCGAGGGTATGTATTACCTTGATTACTGTTTACGGTATCTCCTGGCAATCGATCGCACTCTGGCCGGGCCACAACTGTGTCGAACGTTTCGATTTTATCGTGACAGCCCAGAGCTGGCTCGAACAGGAGGCGACGGCCCGCGCCCACGGCACACAGACATCGCACTACTTCAAAGCCTGTAGACCGCGTTGGCAATAATCTCAGCCCCATCCGCAGCTGGTGGTGCGATCTCTGTTGGACTCGGACTATTCGACCCCATCCAGCGGCAGTTGGCGAGGATCTCTGAAGGTGCGATACCGAGAAGTACCTAAATTACAGTTGAATTAGTGTTCGATTTGATGTTAAAAAACAAGAAACACGAATTAGAATTGTTCTATTAGTAGGGTCAGACGGGAACTACCCCCCGACCTAAATACTGTATCACAGCAGCACGCGTCCCAGTGCTTCGTACGTGCAAGGCCGTTGACATAAAACGCTCGACTCGACCCCATCCCCAGTCGCATTTATTACCAGTTGGTGGGACTCGTGGAGCGCTGGGGCCACGGCAACGACTGAGCCGGCCGATGATCCCGGGGTTATCTTTGTATATCAAGCACACGAAATAGGTTATGATGCGTACGTAGGTTCTGCCGTTTTGTTGAAACCTCATCGACACACATCTGTACAAACACCTCTCAGTGCATGACCACACCCTGGACAAAGGACGCAACAGCGGCAATAGGCGAGGGCAAAATCTATCGAAAGGTTTTGCCAGCGACAACAGGCGAGGGGAAAAACTATCGATACATATTACCAGCAACGATATGCGATTGGGAACACTATCGAGAGATAAGGCCAGCGACAATACGCGAGGGGAGAAACTATGATATATCGATAGATATTGCCAGCGGCAAAAGGCGATTGCTAAAAACATCGATAGATATCGCAAGCAAAAATGATAGGCGATTGGGAAAGCTATCGATAGATGTTGCCAGCGACAATAGGCACGGGGAAAAACTATGGATAGATGTCGCCAACAACAGAAGGGTGTGCGGCGTGTCCATGGCTGACCAAGCTATCGGCAATGGATAGAGAAGTCTGTTCATCGATGGCCATTGTATATCCCAAGAGATTGGGCACCGCAACAATCGATGAGACGCTGCCGACAGCATCATACATACGCTTGCATTGCACAACATTCCATCCATATTATTGCTGCAGCGGCCATTGTTTGTTGTCCAGTATCGATAACCTCGTTACTAATGTTACCGGCAGTATTGTTGTGAGGTTCCGGCGAGAATTATGTTTGTTGTGTACTATGTAGACACTTTGTCCTACACAAAGAAGGAGAAAATAGGAGGTAAGATGTTGCCAGGTTACACCCCCCCCGTTCCCCTCGTCGGCGTCAAGACTCATGTGCCTCCAACATTCGTCAGATTTTGTTCACCTCAAAGATCATAGTTTGCGTGAGCAGCTTGAATTACAATCCACGCCTGTTACCCTGCTAACCCTAGTGCTAACTATCAATATTACCAAGGCGAGCCACCCACCTATAATCCTTCGCAAAGACATGCACATTCCTTAACACACGCGATCGGAGTATCCTTAACACGACACATTGCCAAAATGAATTTCGACGAAATGCTCAATCCACCAGCTGCACGTAGATAGTACGAAGTGTAATTTTAACATCTAGCAAAATGGGCAGTACGGGCGTTTCAAAACATGAAAAGGTCAGCCCGGCCTAGTATATCATACCCTGGGTAGTCGCGACAGCCGAGCGAATTGCTACAACACCACTTCGCCTGCAAACAATGGATTCTATAACTTAAGAAAAAAGATAGCAGTTGAGAAAAAAATGTTTAAGCGACGAGCTTCTGTTCATAAACTACTTCAAATCTGGTAGTCTTAAGAACTATCTACTCATCAACATTATCAAACGAACGCACGTACTCCTGACGAAATCGAGCGAGCACAGTCCAAGGTAAAGAAGAAACAATAATTAGTTACCGCAGATTATTTTTTCGTTCGCTTCAAACGCTGGCCAATATCTTTGACAAGGAATCACATATAGAATACGCGCGCTCGGTTTATCACAATGCTTGTAAAATTAAGTAAAAATGGAATGTAGACGGGGAGTATTACGCAGCTTGCAAAGTTTCAGTATCAACTATTTAATCAGTCGAACTCACAGCTGACGTATTTCAAAAATTATTTTAAAAAAAACGATAATTTGGCCGTACCCTTGGCTGTGCTCGTTCGATTACCTCACGAGTATGTGCCTTCGGTTGATGTTCAAGAGTAGCTAGTTTTTGAGCCTATCAGACTTGAAGTAATAGTTTTCGAACTAAAGATGTTAGACGCGTGAACGTTTATTTTCTCAACAGCTCCCCTTCTGCTCAGGTTGTAAAATCTAGTGTTTGCAGAAGATAGCCTCCACCCTCTCGAGCATCGCACTACAAAACATATATCGTATATATGCATGTAACAAATCGACCGGGTGTTCTACCATGCCTGACATCGGGATCTATCCGACTGTCGGTGCGCGTTCGCAAAAAGCTAAAAAACTACCATGTTCTAGAATAATTAATTTACACTGACATGTCATAATAAATCACTTACCTGGTGCTGTAGCTGCTGTATGTAACATACCAGGTAATAAATCTTCCCGTGGAAGTATCGACTTCTCGGTACTATATACAATTTCAATCGAATTTGTCTACCTAAAGCTTAAGAATCACAACAACGCCCAGTCAGAGAAAAATATAACTCGAAAGCCAAGAATTCAACTCCAGCCCAACCGAAGAATATATAACCACCAACCGAGATTTCAACCTCAGCCCAACCACTCCGATTGAAGGCCGTCTGCCGCTTACCCAAAGTCAAAATTGTGTGCAGGAACCGTCTGCAAAGTGTGGTGTGCGGGTCGCGTGGGGTCAATTTCAACCGCCTTGTTGAGCGTCCGTTCATCCCATCTAAAAGCCTAACCGTACCCCACACCTTTTGAGGCGTCAAAGTCAGCCAAATAAATCGCGCGGCTCCACAGGGTGATTTGGTGTCTGTTGATTGATCTCTAAAGGTATAGGCGCAGCTGGCACGGGAACGCGTGGTTGACTCCAGACAGTAACACGGAACTCCTCTTATATTATATCCGAGCTGTCGAGTTGACTCGCCTCACATGCAGTAGAGGGTTCCACCTGATGACGAGTGGCATTGGTGGGCACACATTACCCCCGATATCCCAATACCCTACTGCCGGAATCCCTTTCCAGCGTGGAACTCCCCAATCTACCTATGGATCTTATATGTCGTGTATCTGAGTACAATCAACATCCCCCCTACTCAATATACGCGACCATACTCATATCCCCCCTGCTCCTGTGCATGAGCAACATTCCCCTCAGCTCTGTACATGAAAATGTACGACATCGCAGGGCTGATACATCTCAATAAAAAGATCAACTCGAATCAAACTCAGAAAGTCAAAAATCCAATCTGTAACCCAAAAATCAAATTCTTGAATCAACACTCAAACCCTCAAAATCAGTATTCAAATGCTCAAATCCCCAGCCTCTCTGTTGCAAACACATAAAACGCTCGAAATCCAATGCCAGGTAAAACGGCATTCTTCTCGGATTCAGTCAGGTAAAACGGCATTTTCCCCGGAATTGGTCAAACGATATTCAGTGGAATCTCGTCGACTTAGTACAGTGATCTCCGGGGCCCTCCCCTCGCCAAACGCTACTGGTGTCTACGGGCACACTATCATAATCATTCGTATTGTCTCCAGCGCGCACGCTCGAAAAGATCAACTTACGAATTCGGCGAGACTTCAACTCCCGACCCACCCTAGGGAATTATATAGCACTACCTGCCAGACCACTCAGTCAGTACTGACTTTGAACAAAAGCACAAATTTCCAAGAACCAAAAAAATCAAACTCTCAATTCCCGAAATACTACCCAAACCTTCCAAATCGGAAAACATTTCCTATGGACCGCACACGCCCCCAGGCACTTCATAGTCTCTCTTCAACCTTATCCAATAAAAAATCTCCCTCTATTTCATGAGGAATTAATGCAAATCATATAAAATATCACAGTAGTCCTACTCATCAAAATAAAAATTAAGCGAAGAAAATAAATGCCAGAGATCGCAAGGAACCCCGTTCCCCCGGACAAGGGTCACCCCATGTCCCCTACTCCCGCCATAGATACACAGCTCGCGACGGTAATGCAAGATAGCATACATTCCTTCACTTGAATTTTATTTGACATTGAAACTACTCGAAAACTCCAGTAACTCTCGCGGACTCCAAATACACCAGAAAAACAATTCCAAAATACAAGCAATGAAAATATTCATCCAGATTCAAAGGCAACCACATTTCAGTACGAATCACCCCGATGCCCCGAACACTACTGCTGTTGCCTCCGCCGCGGCTGCCTCTCCGTTCGGTCTCATGGCGTCACCGCAGCTCGGGTCATCCAGCTATTCCTCCTGGGTGAAATCAAACGTCGCTTCCGCAGCATTGACCCGGCATACAGAAGGGATGGGACGTGCATTCGAGCGATTAGGTCTGCATATGCACTGCTTGCAAGCTCCTCTTTGGTATAGTTAACTTCTCAAATGCTACTGAAAGTAAACAGCTACTCGTCAACGAGAATATCTGTCAACGAGAATATATGGTCTCACATCAACCCCATGTATTCCTCGACCACTATATATGCTGCAGTACATACTCGATGAACATATACAGCAGTGCCAAGAAAACCGTTTTCGTCTCAGCTCACAGCAGTACCATACTACTTCTGCTGCTGCTGTACTCGTATGGTATAATACTCCGGCCGCAAATATCTTGCCTTTAGCACCTAACAAGTGGCGCGGGTCGTGCTACACACCAACCCAAAAACTCAAAAACGAGATACCTGCATACAAAGATGTAATTATGTGAAATGCCGCAAACAGACGTGTTGCTGTAGTTGGGCACAACGGTTCATCACATACACCTCTTCCTGCTGTACTCGTGTCGATGCTCAACCAGAGCCCTCGACCAGTCAACCATAAAACAGACAGACGCCATAGTCCTACAGCAGTGCTTCTACAGAAAAACTTCAGTGAGGGAAGCTAGCTATACGTCTGTTCATCTCATTTCATTTCCAGTATTCCCAAATAAATCTGAATCTCCAATGTTCGCAGATTCTCTCCTACTCTCAAATCGATACACAATCAAATTAGAAACGAAAATCACCACAGCAGTCAATCAACAAAGCCAAACGTGCCTGGTGCGGACGTAAGTCCTTGCCGGTGGCGCCTCGATTCCTTCTCTTTCCTCCTCTCTCTTGGGGCACCGCATCCCGAACAGATGATGATGCAGACTCCTCCCCCTGCGCCCATCTTCACGCTCTCCCTCGACTCCTTCCTCGGGGGCAACGTCCCCCCCATCAACCACCTGCGGGCGTGGTGCTTCAGCAGTACAGGCGGATTCTGCCAGAAGGCTTTCAGCGTCGCTCCCGCGGTCTCCACGTCTCCACCGTCCCTCCCGGCTCCTGCCGGCCAAATTCTCTCTTTCATATAAAAATATACGTTCTACATTTATGTCGCCCGCGCGCTGCGAACCCACAGGTTCAGGCAGATGCCTGGCTATCCCGGGGTGTTGCAGCAGCGACGGTTACGCGACGGTCGACACGACGGCGGCGGTAACGGTGCTTACTGCATGCGCTTCAGCGTCGCAACAAAAGTGCAGCAATCCTCTGACTGCCGACGTTGCTGACGGTGCTGCTGGAGCTGCTGCTGTCCCTGCAACTACTACTCTCCAGCGCCTTCGCTACCAGTGCCATGCGATTCTACCAGGTCGGGCTCAAACTTGGCCCCGCTGGGATCGCTGCTGCTCTCCTGGTGCGGCATCTCCTTAGTCTTCTTCTCACACACGTCCTCTCCTCCAGGACCTCGATCTCATCTTCAAAATACACACACGCGCTGGCTCCCTCACGAAGCACATAATCTAAAAAGAATAGACATGCTGGAAGCAGGTTCCCGCCTCTTTGGGTTGGCCTGGGCTACGCTTGCCAATAGAACATCACCGGTATTCCACTAGTGTGTTGATTGATCTCTAAAGGTATAGGCGCAGCTGGCACGGGAACGCGTGGTTGACTCCAGACAGTAACACGGACCTCCTCTTATATTATATCCGAGCTGTCGAGTTGACTCGCCTCACATGCAGTAGAGGGTTCCACCTGATGACGAGCGGCATTGGTGGGCCCGATATCCCAATACCCTACTGCCGGAATGCCTTTCCAGCGTGGAACTCCCCAATCTACCTATGGATCTTATATGTCGTGTATCTGAGTACAATCAACAGTGTCGTTTTTTCTAAAACATCTCGTGGGGCCGAAAGGCCAACCTCAGCCAATATGGCTACGACCTGTATACACAACCTAGCAGCTCGCTCGTGGACATCGGGTGACTCCATATTTGCCACGGATGCTACTAAATAATGGTAGCCTTTTACTACGAGTATGCTATTTATCATGCCAATGTACGAATCTTTACAATTACGGGGGCCCATAGTTAATAGGAGCTGTGGTATACATAAAAACCTATATATTTACATATTTTTACTCACAAAATTTGGTTCTATTTACTATGGTCCTCCGTAATATTATCATATAATATTGCTTGTATACGAACAATACTGATGATAACATTATATATGTACGTTTCCGCCAGCACTCTTATCTCTGTCCAAAAGTGCTACATGTACATGCTAAAGTAGGTGAACGAGAAGCCTTACTATTAATACGCTATCGGGATGACGGCGTTGCTAATGATCTTCTGCATTGCTGCGCTGAAGCACCGCGTGGTGGCATGGTATACTTCGATTATGATTTGGTACACCTGCAACGAGCACAGAAACCAGAATGGGGAATGCCGTTTTTGATTTGTCAAGTGTAGTAAGGTTTTGCTGCACATGGTCAACATGGCCCCCTCTAAATATCATTGTAATCGAATGCTCTCACTCAAGGTAGGGGTAAACTTGAACATTAAGCAGGTCGGCAACAGTCGGCATTAATTTGTACTATGTTGGACTTAAGTACGCATACGAGGTTGCAAAATCAGCGCTGACATCTTGTAATTGAACGGGGCATCGCAGATACTCCATTTGTTCGATATTAATATTGCTTGTATATATATATGGAATCATTTTATGGCATCAGCTCTTCTTGATGGGTGGCGAATCGGGCAAAGAATATTCTATGATCAATCTTCTTTTATCTTTAGCTTCGTGTACACCAATGTTTACTTTGATTAGGACCGATTGATTATACTGTAGTGTTTAAGTATCACACGAACACTGAATTGGGTCCAAAGGTCGGTTGAAAAAAATCTCGAACGCAGGTGATTTTGAGTTTAAGCGGATATCTCGGAGAGATCGAGGCTTAAATAAGTACATGCGGAGTACGTGCACGACATACCTCTGGTACCATAAATATTAGTGCCGCTGTTGTCCGAGTGGGAACAGTCCCTGGATTTTGATCGGGGTATATATATATATGCTGGAAGAAGTTTCAAGAAGTAACGATCGGTACTGCTGTTGTAAAGCAAATTCAGTTTGTCATTTCCCTCGAATACTTTTTTTTCTGACCTTCGGGATGATTTTTTGTGAAACTAATTAATTATTAATGCGTACGTCGCCTATTTTTGTTTGCGCAAACACTATCAATACCATGTACGTACACGTTTCTTTAGGTGAGGAGCCCGTCACATTCTGGCACGGTGGACGCGTCTTGCACGCGTGCTAAAACTACGTTCATACTATGGTGGGGGTGAATACGTACACCTACCTACCTGTGCGCAAGCATGATATACCGCTGTAATAATTTTACAGCAGTGTTCAACATGTGGTACAAACTGGTACGTACATAGATACAACTCTGACTGTTTGTTGTGTTGAAGGCGCGCAGGTCCGCTGCTGCTTAAGCAACGCGCGATCGCAAATTTTTGTAGTTGATTGCGGTTGGCGATGTCTATTGTTTATTTTTGTTTGGCTTGCCCCATCTACTAGTCATTTTTTTCTCTCTCCATCTCCTCCCTAGTCATGTGACCCAGATCCGGGGCCACTGAACAGGCTCTTTTTACCCCCTCCCCACTCGTACAATACGCGCAATCTTTTCCATCGCTGCCACTTCCTTCCGTCGTCGACTCCGGACGAATTGAGCTTGACCGCCGCTGAACACGTTCTCGGTTGTCGGTTTCTGCAGAAAGAAATGAAAACCGCTACGGTATGATGATGGGGATGGATATTGATGGCCAGTTATTATCTGTTAGCACCGGCGGCAACAGGAGGTTCCGATACACCACACACAATAAACTGTCAACAGTAAATCGAGGCTACAGACCACTGTGGGAACACGAGCAACTGTCCATTGGGGGCGGCGATGTCTATTGTTGATGTACACAGTTTTATAAATGTTCTGAGTGGCGATGGTTATTGATGGACACCATATGTATCTATCATATTTGTTGGTGGCAACAATGGCCTCCGATACACAACTATCGAAGGTATACAATATTAGATCGAGGCAATAGACTATTGTGCAAACACGCCCAATAGACTAGACCGTGGCTACTGATGGACACGCTCGATTTGCTCGCGAGGTCGTCACATCTGTCTTTCGTTGTGCGTGCTTCGTGAGAGTGGTGTACGGGTTTTTTGTTTGTTGTTTCGATTCTCTCCCAAGCAACCACCCCCACCCTACAACGTGCGCGCACTGCTGACTGCCGGGCATGCTGCGCTGCTGCTGTGCCATAAAAGCAACTACCTCTGCGTGATTATAATATTCTCTTCGGAGTCGACATCTCACAGCGTAGCATTGCAGCACATATGGAACAGCCGTGAAGATCTCTCTTTAGCGAGATGTCGTTTACTATATACGTGGTAGTGGCTTGATGTTCCGCCCCCCAGTGCAATGTAAACTTCACGGACGCTGTGATTCGGGCGAACTGCTTGGGAACAGTGCGTGGAATGTCGTTTGCAATGGTGGCGTCTCGCTGCTGCTGCAACTGCCACTTGGACGGTTTGGGTGCGGTCCTACTGCAGATAGTTATATAGATGCTGTACTTCTCGGCTCGCAGTTCGCTCCGGAGGTTGCTGACGCGAGAGGAATCGAACATCAAACAAATGACGTTTTCCTTCATTTTGGTCGAACTGCAGTAGCCCGATGTTAGTAGACGCCCGTTGTTGAGGAGACGCTATTAATATCACGCTCAGGAATGCGTCGTCAAGTACCCGCGCGTAGGCGCTTCGGCAACATGTACATAGGATAAGGAATTAGAGTGAGGGATTTGCAACCAAGATCCACATTTCGTGGTTGTAGAGTGGTGGACGCAAGTATACCAGAATCTTGAGGTTTATAGCTGCACTTTTAGATGAAACCAATCTTACCCAACACTTTCGATTTTGCTCGCAGCAGTGTATACCAGCGCAGTACCATCAACCTAGGATTCCCTACACTGATTTGGAGCGGTAGCGCCCCACCAGTATACCAGCGCAGCCCCACCAACTTAGGATTCTCTACACTGATTGGGAACGGTAGCGACCCGCCAGGATACCAGCGCAGTCTCACCAACCTAGGATTCCCTACACTGATGTGGAGCGGTAGTGACCCACCAGTATACCAGCGCAGTCCCACCAACCTAAGATTCCCTAGACTGATTCGGAGCGGTAGCGACCTACCAGTTTACCAGCGCAGTATCACTAGCCTGGGATTCCCTAGACTGATTTGGAGCGGTATCGACCCACCAGTATACCAGCGCAGTACGACCAACCTAGGATTCCCTAGTCTGATTTGGAGCGGTAGCGACCCACCAGTATACCAGGGTCGTGGCTGGGGGTCTGCTTTGGGTGTGCGCCCTCTGTCTGCCATGCGTGCTATTTTCCGTGTTCTGTGTACCTGCTGTGTGTCCAGTGTTTGATCTGTGTGCTGTGTGTTCTGTGTGCTTGCTGTGTGTGCCGTACGCTCTGGGTATTTTGTGCGTGATGTATGTATTTGCTGTGCGCTGTGTGCTGTGTGTGGGTCCTGCTGTGTGTCATAATGTGCACAACTAGTGTCACGCAGTCCCGCACCAAATAACCTGCTTTGCTTCTTTTCATTTCACACAGAAACTCCCTTCATGGATGCGTACGATACAATTCGTCTCCGTCTCGTCCCTTTTCTTGTATCCCGGGGCTAATTATACAGTGCCCCTCGCACTTGCATTTCACGACGTTTATGGAAACCCCCGTCCACGGTGGTTTGGCTGTCCGCATGTGAGTCCATGAAACGTTCAGTTAAAGGATGTGTTGTGTCTCATTCTCGTGTGCACCACAAATTTTAACCCAATTCCGACCACTGGATCACCTTTTCCGGAGAGCTTATATTTCCATGTTTTTCATATTTTGTCAGCGCACTTTTTTATCTTCCTTTTTTGTATTGAGAGGCTTTTATATTTCCATGTTCGCCATACGTATTTTGTTCGCGAATATTTTTTTTGTCCCAGATTTTCGTAAATAAAAATCCTATTACGTGAAGTTCGACTTCCTTGACTTTTGTGTTTCTGGATATTTTCATGAACGGTGACAGATGGCCTCCGCATCGTCATACTTGATACTGTACATATCTGCCAGTTTTTTCCGAACTTTGGAAATTCCGGAAAAAAAAGCTCTCCGATAAGAATGAGCCTTAGCCTAGGTGTTGGCCTCTGTTGAAAACCTGCGGGGAATCAATCTCGAGAAAAAAGCAAGCTGATGTGATGAACCTCTAACAAGTCATCCCTCCCCGGTAAGCACGAACTAGCCGAAGTTCTAAACGTAACGTGTTGAGTTGCCGATTGTTTTCTGTTCCGTTGAAACATCTAGATATTTGAGGGACCGGAAACCCGGGAACCAGGAGACGCTTGGGTGCCAGCGTCGCCTTAAGGAACGCCGATTTTGCGTCCACCATCTCCATGTATTATTTTCTTTCCGCCATTAATATGCCGCTATGAAAGACTGAGAGAACCCCACTGCTAAGCTGTCCTTTAAAACCTAATGTCCTTGCTATTCGTCTGAGCCCGTTTGTTTTTGTACATCTCATGCTTTTTTACTGTGGTGGGTGGTGCCTGTTGTGCTGTACTGGTAGGTGCTCCACAGAAGTACACCTTTACTTCGTGCTCACTTGTATTACGTGAGTTTAAAATAGATACACTGGTACGTACGTGTAGTGCGTTCGCGGCCGGGCGGGTTAGTGCACCGTCTTAACCTCTTCGGGCTACCACACAGCCGCATTGGACGACCACCCTTTGGAATCGGGCTACAGGAATGCCATGCTGGCGGAACCGTCTCGATGTGGATAGAGGACCGCGTGACGATTACTCAACACATATCGTATAGATCCAGCGTCTGGTATGTATGCACGGTGGAGGGGGCATTGCTGGACGAACTTTAGCAGTAGTAGTACCTACTGTATACTAGTCTTTTGAGTACTTGGTGCATTTTGTCCTTCGGGGGTAGAAATACATTTTCTTATGTTCAGTGGGGTGCCTTCTATAGTGGGGGTATGTACCAAGCGATTTCACCCACGCTTTAGCGAGCACCCGCACTATATGATTTTGGGCCTGAATAGTGCGGGAAGGCGCACTTTTCGGGGTTCTGTGCGGGAAGGCGCACTTTTCGGGGTTCTCAGAACCCTGAATAGTGCGCCTTCCCGCACTATTTACGATATCACTAGGATAAAGTACTGCATGGGGTAGCCAACAAGGCGGACGACGGTGGCACATCGGTTGTGTACACAACAAGGACATAATAAAATGTGGCGTTTCTAGTAGGATGCAGACGCCTGCGGTGGTTGGGTGAGACTAGAACGCACGGCGCAGCGGTGAAACCACATCCGTCCATCGTAGTCGGGGTCGAGATTAACGTTCTTTTCGAAATGTTCTCAATTGCACATATCCTGCTAGGCGAGAGTAAGGTTCCTTAACGGAGATAGGACCATAAAAAAGAAGTGTATAGCAGAAAAACGATCGGTAGCCATAGGAAAGTTCTACAGAAGTACATCAGATAAAAGGAACTTAAGAGAGCTTGTGGCGTGGGGTGGGACGAGTATATATCGATGTCGAGTCCCTCCCCCCTGTTTCTCACTTCTTTACCAGAGCACCTTCTTAGCTCTCGCCATCAATAAAAAGGATCTAAACCACAAGGAGCGGAGCACTGCTTCCCAGCTGCCAGATACCCCCGCGTTCCGTACCCTTACATCGGTCATCGCTTCGCATCTGGCGTTGTCGCAGGCCGCGTTTAGTTGTTGTTCTCAGTGGACACCTCCCCTTCGTAGCGTTTGGGTCTTACTATAAGATGTGGCGGAATCTATAGCCTCACTTTTTTCTGAATAGCCACATCTTGGACCACTTTTTCCTGGTTGTTCGCGATGAGCTTCGTCATCACCCTACGACCATCTTGTGGTCTGCATATGCGACTATTCAGGGTTCGCCACTGAGATATGAGTGATATACTCATGGGCTATATATACAGATAATATAGTGTGCTGTTTTGTGGTCTCAGGTCTACGGGAATAATCCAAAGAATGGATTATTCCGGCAAATATTTCGTTAATCGAGAGTAACGTTCTTTCAGGAATGTTCTCTGTGGCGGGTAGCCCGTTAGACGAGAGTAATACTCCTCAACAGAGATAGGACCAGAAAAGAAGAAGTTCCTGTATGACGATCTGTAGTCGGTCTAAAGTTCTATAGGAGTACGTCAGACAAGAGGAATTTAGGAGAGCTGGTGGAGTGAGGTGGGACGAGTATATCTGGGTGTCGAGTCCCTCCCCCCTGTCTCCCACATATCTACCAGAGCATCTCCTCAGCTCTCGCTATCAATAAAGAAGATTTAAACCATAAGAAGCGAAGCACTGCTTCCCAGCTGCCAGATACCCCTGCGTCCCATACCCTTTCCTCGGCCATCTCTTCACAAATATGTTACGTTTTCTTATCTAAAAGGGCAACCACACGAACATACGTTTTTCAATATCTCTAGTGTACGTTCACGTTATGGTTTATGCTGTCCTGCAAATGGTGTTCTAAAGTCGGGATAGGAGTAACAACTGTAGCATGTAGTTGAGAGCGCCTGCTTGGTGTTATCGCGGGTTGCTCCTTCGTCAGGGTCGAATCGTGTTCCACACTTGGTTCTCCGATGCTTGGTATATGTTAATATGTTCGCGTTTGTGAGGTCAACACAAACAGCCAAACGCGCTTGCATGGTACGTTTTGCATCCCCGGGGCACATTATCACACCTGGTACAACATAATACGATGTCCCCGGTGGCTTGGTAGGTGGTCCCAGTGCCTACTATGATCACTTCTGTGGATCCAACTATCAACGACTTCACATAGTCGTAGAGACTTTTTCTTGCATACAAACTAATTGCGGAAAGCGCGAGAGCGTGAGTTAGTCGCCCTCGACGAAATCGACGAGCAGTGAAAACGTTGAACCCTATGCGAAATAAAACGAAGACAACTGCAGCAGGGGGGAGAAGCGGCGACACTTACCTGTGACCACGACGTGTCCAGAAGGTGAAAAGTAAAATTGGGTTTAAAAACATGGATTTACCACGCTGTCACATACCCAAAAATATCGATGAGCTCGCCAGGGGTGCGATTGTTTCTCAGTGCTCGTTTTATCGACAACGGTACAGGTGCTAAAGTCCAACATTATATTCTCGGAAAGCTCTCAGTCAGATAATATTGAAACCCCTAGTTTGAAACTGTGCGAATTCAACACTATTTCCGGTATTTCCAAACTCCTAAGTACAAGAAAGTGTAATGCTGTGTTGTCACACGTCTGAGGTAAAAAATCACACTACGAATTCGTACATCGTACAAGCACATACTGCAGATTTCTTCGGGGGTACTTTATCATACCGCGCTCGTGAGCTGGGTTCATCACTGTGTACGTATTAAGAAGTTCCAGGAATTTTCCTCTTCTCTTTGTGTGTCTGTACGTACAGGTACTGCGTCTATATATATCTTAAAAGTAACGTGGAGGGGGGAGAAGGGGGTGGAGGGGGACATAGCTCCGCAGTTTAGTGTCTAGCACCATGATTTCGATGCTGGGCTCATTTCCCGGGTTGCGAGGGGTGAAGGGTGATATAGCTCCGCGGTCTATGATGCCCAGCACGATGATTTCGATGCTGGCTTCAATTCCCTGGTTGCGGCGCTTTTTTCTTTGATGCATCTGACGATATGTCACCGTTCGACGACTTCTGCACGCTTAAGGTTCACGCTTCGCACTCACAGCTGACGTCCTGCGAAGGGCTGATAATATTTCTGCACCATGTGGGTGGAAGCAGGGTGCCAATTCGCATCACATTCGGATGAGATCAGGAGATCCAAGCCGGGACCTGTTTCGTTTTCCCCCTATTAATGGGAAATATTCCCAGAAGCATATTCATCTACAGCATGGAGAACTCTACTGGCGCTGGTACTCGTATGTAGTAGTAGAAAAATTTACCGGTCTTATTTCGCTGGTCGTGGCGTCATTTGTTTTATGCGCTGTACAGACTTCAACACATCAATGGCTGCTGGACTTTTCGTTATGTTCAACTGCACACCAGGTCATCGGGTTTTACCTTGCGCTTCCCCACTACTGCTGTACGTCCCAATGTTTCCGCTCCGAAGGAGAACCTTGCATCTTCGTACGTAGAAGTGAAAATGTGCCAGCAAATACCATAATACCTCTAACGTCTATACTCGTGGTGTCTCTGGATACGAAAATATGCAGGTGTTATACGATCGGAATACAAGAAGTAGGTGGTTAAGGACTTGAAATAGAGCTTGTTTGGTGTTGTCACAGGGTGCCCATGGTACCGATTCTTGTTCCACACCTCGTCCACCGTTACGTTTTCGCGCTTACGAGAAAAAAAAATGCATACCGATTTATACGTTCTCCAGTACCTTGTTGCTTTGATACCCAGAAGTAGCCGGTAGTGTCATAAGGATGACCCTGGGCTGGGTAATCGATCGATCTTTTATCCCTATAGCTCCGCAGGTACCCCCATCACATTCGACGTCGTCCAGGTCACGGGTTCGAACCACACTTCGAACTTTTCTTTTATAGGAACGCTTGCGCGTGAATGCCTGAAAAACACATCTCCCTGGTTCCCCAGGTAATGGAAAGAAGCGGGTAGGTCAGCGTACAGACGTTTACGGTTCCGACGCCCCAAAGATCCCGTCGTTCAAAGGAGGGGGGAGATTTTACCCCTGAAGCTCAGTAGGTAACACCTTCTTCACAGTAGCCTAAAACAAGTCGCTGGTCGGGAGAGCATAGTCGTCTGCACGGAGTAGACCACTCCAGTAGCACAACAACGTGATACGGCAGCACAAGCTGTGCCGGTCTGTGCCGTATCGGTTTCTGAGTAAAAAAGGAGAAATTACGAAATGCCTGGTTCAGGGAGCAACCGCTGTCCAGATACGTGCGACAGCCCTGTCTGTTCGCGTGTTCTACCCGTTTGCCAGCACCGTTCCGTGTGGTATCCACTTGGTACTCCAACAAGCGCAATCAACCAAACAATGTCAGCTGCTGCTGTCAAAGTGAGCTACGTATGTACTCGGCCGAAGAAAATGAACCACGACGCTAAAATATCTCTACAGCAACGAACTGCAGGGTACTATCATTCCGGTTCCCGATCCCTAATATTTGATCACGTTTTCCTTTGTTGTATGTATCTTTCGAACTGCGTTGTTTATTACGGTATCATTTTCTGTGTCTTAGGAGGGAGAGCGCTGGCTGGAATGTTTACCGTTTTTTTCATCTGCGTGTCAAACTCACATGTCTTTGCTCTTAAACGCACCTCCCTCCCTGCACCGTCTACCGTACGAAATACCGGGTGACTGAGACATCCAATGGTCCAACACCATTATACTCCTCCAGCAGCCGAGGTTACTCCGAAACGTCTGCAATTCACCCCGTACAGTATCTTGACCTGGCTGTCTTTGCAGACCTCTAATTTACGAGACACATGTCGCGCATCCTCCGCACTATTCCGGGTCTATACCTTATATGCGTCGGATTCCCACCTTCCATCTCGCTGCATGCAGCCGCGAGCGTCGGGGCATTTCTTATCTTCAGCGCGGGCAGGGCGTACTCTTTGGTATTGCGACCCAACGTTTCCGCTACTTCTCTCAGCGCTCTCACTGTCCAACCACATCCTTACTCTCTTATTTGTCCCCCCGAATGGTGTGAAGAAAGTGGTACGAACGGTGTGAAGAAAGTGGTACGTATTCAGGCAGCGCTGCACGGCATGACAGTAGTGCCACCATGGGAGCAACGGCTTCGCCACCTTCACTAAGCTCAGAACACGGGCCCCGAACCTCGCTTCGTGTACGTAAAACGACGCTACCCATGTTTGCCCGGTTGTGCTTTTGTCCGCGCAATCGCAGCTCAACAACATCGCTATTACTCCGTTGAACACACCTTAAATGACTGTTGCCAGGAACGAGCGCAACATCACTTCGCGTGTGTCAGTGTGCTGGGTGCACTACACCTGAACAATCCTCAAATGCCTCATCTGATCGAGGGGTTCGTGCCCAAAGATAGCCAAACACTCCACCCCCAGAACCCCAGGAAGGTATCAGTTTCTGCTCCATGTTCAACTAATCTCCAAACCATAGCAAGTCGACCCCGTGGGCGTGTTCCCGCCAGTGTATCCGATCGCGAGACCCCTTGAAATACACTCTTGATCAACAGCGACCGGATCGACAACTCGATATACACGTCGACCGAATGAAAGTATTGAATCGCAGCTGGCTTGCTTGAAATGGTTCCCGCTTGATTACCCTGTGACGCACCACACCAAACAGCGAAGTGAATCAAACCTTCCTCCAACTCGCGCGGTCGCAAAAATACCTCTCCTGCGTGGTTAACCCGCGAAAAGTGCACGAGGACGGGAAACTTGACGCGAAATTTGTCTCAGACTATCCCGCAACTGATCGACGGAGATACCGGTGGCCAAACCTCGTTGTTCAAAGATCCGCACCCGCTTTTGTCAAGTTCTGCTTCTCCACTTAACGTCGAACCGGGAATCATGAAGGGCGGAAGGAATGGATGAACGGTCCCACAGAGATGTTCCGTCAGCCAGGGTGTTAACCACCCCTTTCCGGGTTTGACTTGAACACACCAACCGTTACCTGTCTCTAAGCACCCCAATACCCGTATCAAAGGCCAGAACGCGGTGTTCTGCCGTGTCGAACATGGCTAACCCAGCAAACAGCGGGCATATTGCATGAACGTGTCAAGCCGATTACTTGCGCGGGTTGACGTGTGCTAACTCCTAGACCTATGAAACCCCACGCAGTTTGAACCATGCCAAACAGCTCCGAGACATTTGTGGACAGGTTACCCCTAGCTTTCTGGGTAAATCGATTTCGTACGTCCTCATCGAGATCAACTCTCCGCTACGCCCAGGACTCTAACCAATATCCTCTCATAGCATCCCAAGATACGTCGAACGACAGCGTGCGTGAATACTCCTGTGAACAAAAGCGATACAATGGTGGGTGCAAAGTGCCAACGGGTGAGCCGAACGTGCCCTCCAACAGTGACACCAATATTCAACATCAGCGTTGAACTCGGCTGTCAGTTGAAGTCGCCCGCGTCGGGGAACCGGTGACTGAAGGAATTGAGCCTGCCATATCTCGGTTGGAGGAAGGCCTAACGGTTGAGTATGCGACGTATGCAAAACGTTCCAGCCTGTGCCACCTCGCAAACACGCAACGGTGTCCCCACCTAGCACGCACCTCCTTCACAGCAGCAAGCAATCTGTCGGCCGGCCACTGACGCAGTAGATTACGAAGTTTGACTGATTTCGCGGACGGCAGTGAGACGGTCACGTCTACTGTATCTATCGCTCAACCTTTCACGTCCAGCCGTGTGTCCCACGAAGAGACTCTTTGTGCCGGCAGCGGAAGGGGATCCTTCGCCGACAGTTCGCCAAACACGGGAAAATGTTCGGACGCCAGCGAAGATGACGCCATTAAGCACCGACTGCCCGATGGATACCACCGCATTTCAACCATCAGACCATCGTCGATGTAGTACCGCGCAAATCAATTGTATCGATATCCCCACCTGTACTTGGGGGCGCCCTAAAACCTCGCGGCGATGGGGCGGGTCGTTCTGCGGATGTTGGTTGTTGGTTGCGTTACCTCGATGTCCGCGGTAGGCTATCGATCCGACTTTGTCGCGACTTAATCTTAATACAAAATGTGGACGTGTGAGTGTTCTAATGCGGACGCCAAAAGGCACCAAACCCCCGGCTATTGTGTCACCCACACTGCAGACGTCTGTTTTCACCGACGATGTTACGGAATACGCATCCAAACGTCGGCGACCGCTCCCACTCAACCGCCACCTGTCTAAATTAGTATTTCACTAGCTTTATACTGAAAACTATGCTTGCATCGATGCCATATTTCCGCCGCAAATACAAAGTACGCCATACTACCTCTCGCAGCACATGACCCAGTTGACAGGGGGACGCTGTTGAGGATTCCGTGTCCTCATTAGCCCCCGGATGCGATGCGCAACTGGTAAAAGTAAGGTAATGTATTACACGAGTTTTCGACGTGGACCCCCAGTACTGCCAGCGGCGACAGCCTCACTCTCCTATTTTCAATGACCAATCGAAGGGGAAGGAGGCAAACACTAAAGCACCCAAACCGCACGTTCTCGTCAACCTTACTGATAATATCGACAGTATATGGAAATTCGCTGCTGCGGTTGCACGTGAGAGCGTCCGTGTTGTCAGGATCATCGAAACCGTTGATATGCACGGGTGCCCCGTGGATTGCAATGCTAGCCAAATCGTCAACTTTGGCAAATCATTTCGCGACTCCAAGCCAACTACGCATTTGAGACTCAGAAGCGCTAGGCATCTGTAACAGGGACCCAAACTCTTGCATGCGCTCAAACGTCCGACCACAATCCTGAAAGAAAACCACGAACGCATGATCCATGCGACCTGACATCTGCAGCCTAAGCTTGTTATCACTCTCAGTATCTGACAACTCCCCCCACACCGTTATACACCGATGTAAACTGTCGACTCCACCTGGTCGAGAAACCGACGCCAACCCCAGCCGGAAACACATCGCGCTATCTGCCCAAACCCGACCTCGTTCGGTCCCCAAGGTTGGCTCCGCCAGCTGACGGAGTCCGCACCCCTAATACTCGTCATCATTAGACGATTGTGCAGAGCCTCCACCCCTGTCATTCCCGTCGTCGTCGCCCGACGCGGAAGCGATCGATACCATGCCAACACCGGACTCGGCCTTCTTGTGTGCAGCCTCACTGTCGCCTCCACCGTGTTGCAATTCGACCCGGAATTTGACGTCCGGGTCGTGGCAATATTTAGCCGGTGTTCCCTTTTTTTCGAATCTGCATCCCCGGTGGGAGCCCCAACTGAAGCTCGGCAGCTGAACGGAGTCGCCTTCTATGCACGCGTGTTTGACAGTGCGCTCTTCGTTCCCGCGATGAGCGACCGGGCCGTTGAGAAATATCTACTTGCGCCAGCCCACCGGCGTCAGTTTAGACGCCAAACTTCACGCAGGTGGCAAGCATAGCTCCTGGAAATTCGTCGATCCCCGGTGGCTCGTCCCAGTTGGACGTAACGCAGAGAGTCTACGCCGCGGACCAATCCTCGATGTTTTCGTTGATAAATCAGGCTATCTTTCGCTCTGTGGACCTGCATTTGATTTTCATGGTGGTTAGCTTCGCTGTTTGACGTCACAATGTCGACGACGTCCTGGAATGCCGCGCGTAGCTTCTTCACCAGCGCCTTTCCCTCCGTCGAGGTAATGCTACGGCCGATGACAAGAAGCAACACCTTAGTCAGAATGGCAACCTGCGTTTCGATGTAAAGGTGCTAGCGGTGCCCGGTTCCGCCCCAGGCGGCGTAACAGCGGTGACATCCAGGTTCTGTAGAGCATTGATCTGCTCCACTACCGCAGAGGATGCTAGGGCAGTGTTCGTAAAGACCCCGTGGAGTTGGACCCTCGACAAGTCACACCCATTTGGCTTCTCACTGCAAAGGAGCCAAAACACCCGAAATGATGAGGTTCTTCCAAGCCTTGATCTTCTCCTTCAGCTAAACGATATCTGACATGTTACCCCGAGCGGACGCCGCACCCCTGTTCACCGCTTGGCTCGTCGGCGTCCTGATTGCCTCGGGTGTCATCGAGCACAGTTTGAACGTGTGCTCTATTAATAGCGTTTCCCCGATACTCAACCTGTTGCTAAGACGTGTTCGAGTCGAGATTACACGTCTTCTGGGGAACCAAATTGAACCCGCGAACGTGATGCGAAGCCAGAACTCATAGTAAGTGCGCGTTGCGTGAGCCGGCCATAATGGATGCCATAACTTCGCCTGTGGAAGCAATGGGCGGGTCACCGGCACCGTATAGGCGCAAATGAACGCACTCTTAATTATTTTAGCTTGATCAGCCTAAATGAAATCTTGCGCCCCATTCCAACGACGCAAGGGGTATGCGCAAGAATATTTACACGCAAAACGTATGACACAGCTCAGCCATATCGTGAAACGCAATAGTATTGCTGTTTTCTACCCTCGTCTTGCCGTGACGTCAAGATCACGTATATGCATGTACCTGCTCCGCTGATATACAGACTGAAATTTCACTGATTAACCGATAACATTTTCTGATGTTTCCATTCTTCCAAGGCTGTTCAGTTAGAGGGCAATGTGGGTATTGTGAACGCACTAATAATTTGCGCCTCATCGCGACCGCGTGAGAGGTGCCAGCAAGACTGTCCGGTGACGCTGCACAGATGTTCAAATTGAACTTACGCGTACTGCTGTTGAGTAGACAGATAAAATAATATTCTCTAACATCCTGCGCCCCGTCGCGAACGCACGAGAGGTATACATCCAGCGTGTACAGCGCACTATATCCAGCCGCATTTGTTTTTGCGCTGTAAGTTTTCGTTGCCCTGCCGCAACCTGTGGATTATGCCACTCGTTTTCACCCGACAAGACGCAATCTCTGCCCTTGCAGTTGACTATCAACAAGTATCCGCGCCCAAGACCTCTCGACCGTTTGGCTGTGAAGATTTGCTCTTACTCAACAATACGCGTGGTGAGTCACTCATTTAATGTGCCATATTATGTACTTGTATTAGCGCTCAACCGAGTCGATCGATTGGTTGTGAATATTATCTCTCACCCAGCAGTCCGTGTGATGAATCACTCGTTCACTATGCCTTATTCATATACCGTGCATGTACACGCCAATTTGAAACGTTTTTGCGCCCCACCGCAAAAGTGTCTCCTCGAGTCAATCGTGTAGCTATAAAGATTATCTCTCACCCAGCAGTCCGCGAGGGGAATCACTCGTTTATTGTGTCATGATGTTATATCGTGCGTTTCCGCGCCAATCGGTATACATTCCGCGCCCCACCGCCAAGCGCGATTGGTACCGGCACGAAATCTTCAATTATTAATCATGAGCAACATCCTACACGTGCACCGTTAGCGTTGCCTTGCCACAACAACGTATGAACCCAATTTGAAATAGGTATGATATCACGATTCACCTTACAACAGTAATGAGAAGCGATTTTTGTGGCCAACTACAGAAAATATTAAGAATTGTATGCCCCATCGTGGACACGATAAGTATATACAACAGCAAGAATACTCAGTTGACACACCAACCGCCTGCTGCTGTGTTTGCTCGTTCCGCTCTGCACGTAACGTGTGGTCGAATTGCGACAATGTCGCTCACGATTTACCAACAGCAACCCAACACCTCATTTCTGTCCTTGCAGGTCTTTGTGGTCAATACATACCAGTTACGATACCAAGAAGTATGTTTTTAACCCCCCCAAACCTGTTGAACTGCACCAGGTGATACAAACATCATACATCGTTGTGCCAAAACTACTCAAAGATCGAGGTGTATCCACGCGCGGGCCGTCGAGAGTGTCATCGGACGAGATTTCCCTTTCGTTTACGAGCATCGTAGTATATCTGCCTTCGTTCAAGACAGTCCGATGATTGGGATGTGCTTGACGCTGATGTTCAATCGTTGCTATTCCCCTGCTTTTCGTTTTCGCACATGCGGTACATGTCGATGAAGCCATTTCTATACGCACACACGCTCGGCCTACAAGCGTCGTGGTTAAGGAGACAGATAACCACCCGTCTCTGCATATAATAACCAACCGGTCGATGCGATGCATGGTGCCCACACGTTCTCACTCGCTGCCTGTGCAACGTATAAGGACCTCCACCTCCGCCCCATCACCGATGTTGCTTTCGTAAGATTTGCCTCCTGGAAATGAATCAGAATTCATATAATACCTGGTCATGCGAGCGACTGCTGTTCTGCCGCAAGCAACATCTCTGTCTGTTCGCGTGTTCTGCTAGTGTGCCGGCACCGTTCCGTGCGGTATCCACTTGGTACTGTCACACGCGCAATCAACCAAACAATGCCAACTGCTGCTGCCAAAGTGGGTTACATACCACCAATACGTATTCAGCGAAATAACATGAACCATAACGCCAAATTCTCTCTGCAACAACAAACTGCAGATCGTGATCGTATCGGTCCCCGATCCCCAAATATATATACTTCCCCTGGTTAGTTGTTGAGGAGTTCGGAATAGAAGTTCGTGAGAATCCCTAAAGGTCGTCAGTACCTTCAAGTGACTTACTCACTATGAATCAGATACTAACCTCGGGTAGAGCCAGTAAATTGACGCACGTAGCGCCCATTCTTACTCCGCCAGCCCCGTTTAAACCGAGGCACTGAGGTTCATGGCCGTCGGGTTTGGTTTTTGATGTATCATACAAGGACGGTTTTCTTCCGTTGTTTTGCTTTCTTCCGAGGTAAGACAAACGTGCTCCTCGCAAGCTTTGCCGCTTCCTCGTCTTCTCCTCCCCATCGCGCTCTCTTGAACAAGACCGACATGCACGCAGCCACCAGTCTGCTGACCCCGACTGACGCTGCTTGCCTTTTGTGAGCGGTCTATCGAAACGCAGCAGCCGTGCACCTGACGCTTCATGCGAAGATCCCGCCAATAGGTTTTGAGACTCGATCTACGAGGGTACCGCACAGCTAAGGCTCGTTTGGGTCCTGGGATGGGCGACTGAGGCCCGGGTGGATGCGTCCGCCGTAGATTTTCCCGCACAGTTACAAGGTTACGTCGTCTCGAGCTGCCATAGGAAGAACGACAAAAATAAAAACTATTTCCCCAAAGATGCCACGGTCATCGTTTGCGATTGCACCAGCTTTACGGCATGATTCCTTGGTGGTAGCACCGCTTGCATTCTTTGCACGGAGGCAAGCAGAAACTTGATTGCCTCATACTGTAGTTTGTGCTATTGAGTCGACAGATTTACTGTCGAAATTAGAATTAGAACCCTTGAGACTCGAGTGTGCTCTTTCGCGTAGTACTACGTCTATCTTGCCTGTCTCTAACACAAACCTGCCTCGAACTGTTCATGAGGTGCAACACCATGGCAGTGAGAAATACGTTTCAGAAGACAAGTTTAATATCACGGAGGTCCATGGTAAATATGCCGACAATATGCCCAAAAGCACTCTATGGCGCAAGTATGTCACACACTACTGCGTGAATTACAAACGATATCTGGGCGAAAATTGCGGTTGATGATAGGCTTCCCAACGATTTTATGTTTGTATTGTTCAGAACCACATTGGGGAGCCTCTCTCCCCCCGTTTTAGGCCAGTATATGAAGGGCCACGGGGATAGTAACACTGCTGCTCGACTTGTGCTGTTTTACAAGTTTAACCTAAGGCCAGCAACGGCTTCATAGTCTGACGAGAATACGCACGAAGTCCTATCATAACGAGTATGTCTGTCTTTTATAAGCATAGTTAGATCCGCGTGGGTGTCAAGGTCTGCAAAACACGTTTGGGCTCTGCATTCTCGTACATGCTTGAAACCTGTCACGGCAGCAGTGGGCCTCTAAAGTTTCTGTGTTGAGCGTGGTACAAGCGAGGGGCGTTTTGGTGACATAGCAATGGATGAACACGCAACGTACGCAGAAAAGTAGTACAGAGAAGCTCGACCAACCAAGTAACGGGAGACGAAACGTTCGAAAAGATACAACGGAGTAGGCTCTACCATATGCATTTAGAACCAAGCAAGAGCACATTTCAACCTTACAATCTAGTCGCCGGGAAATCCGTTTTGATTTTTGTGGGTGTAGGAAGTTGGACTAAATGTCACCTACATCGAGAGGTCATATTAAGGACAGCTACCTTTCCACTATACCGAGCTGTAGGCAATATTACATACAGCATCGGTGATACGCAACCTAGTCGGCTTCGGCTAGTGCGCCGCAGCGGTAAACCGTGCTACGACAGCAGCGAGGTAAACCCGATGACGATGAAATGTATTCTGGCATGCAGCACGATCATCTGCTATTTCGTGCACATGTTGCTGGGATCTTTCCGTCGCGCAGTAGGAGTGTTGAAAATATTGGTGGGGACTTTGTACAATGTAGCAGACCATTGGGCATACCGAACTGGGAGATTGTTGGCACCTTTTGATATTTACTTCGCTGCGGGGTGTCTCCACAAGGTTTGCTTTACGCTCACAATGTGAACGGAGGTAGTCCTGGTTACCTTTGATGATAACGTGTCGAGGACGACTCTTCAGGAGAACCCCGAATCACCAAACCGACGACCTTCGGTCGGGCGTCCTCCGAATTTCATTTGTTTTTGTAGCGCACGAGAAAGGTCCCTTAGACGCGCTTTGCTTGTCTCTGGGTGACACAAGCGTGCTCTTCGCGCACTCTTTTACTTCTGCTCTTCTCCTCATCATGCTGTCCTTTCGGACAAGACCGATGCCCTGGGAGCGCGAGTATTTCATCATACGCTCTCCCGGGCTTGAACGCTCATTCTATAACCGGTCGGCTGATTCCGGCTGTGCGTCTTTGCCTCCTGCGAACTGCTTGATGGAACTCAAGAACCGCGCACAACACCCCCCGTGCGAAGATCCCGCCATATATCAGCTCATGCAGTATTTGTCTATGAGGCGTACGACGCTTTTTTGGCCACTGTACTGTAGATGCATGCAATATTGTTCCTCACATATCCTCCATGGGAGTGAATGCGTGGCACTGCTCGTAACAGACCGGTACGATGAAGGTATTGTGAAAAAACAACACCGGGATGCAGCTGCAAATCTGGACAGCGAGCATTACGCTGGAGAAATTTGGATGTAGTCGCACTAGAGTTTCGTTTGCCCTCGATGTCCTAGGTCTGGTTTGATGAGGAGTGGTCACCGTCAAGATGTCAAACTGTGGCCTCCTAGTGTGGTTGAATGAGAGAACTATATTCATCGGCAACACTAGGATTGTGCACATACATGCACGCCTGGTCGGGATCAAAGATCGCTGCGGTAAGAAAAGTTGAACAAACTCGCAATCGTCATCGTCTTACCTTCACCCATGGAGAAAAGTAAGTGATTGTTTGTGTTTGTCGTTGTTTACCCGGTCGAGCGGTTTTACTCACGCGACGCGCCGACGACAAGTGCCGCTAATCTCACAGCGAAGCGCTTAAAGGCGACGCATGACTCTGTTATATGACGTGCGATACTGGTAATAAAGCTCTAGTTCTGCGTTTCGAGCAGAAATCAGTTTCAGCGTATATGGGAACTACAGACTTTGTATGTGTGCGTTTGTAAGTATCTGGTAGGATACAAAAGGAACGTGAGTAGGGCCCCTCCAACTACGTTCTAACGTCCATGACAAATATACGTTTTCATTTTTGGGTTGATTTTATCTCGTTTCGGGGTCTACTCACCCTTTCTCGTTTTTGTATTTCAGGGCACAGGCTTTCTTCCTTCCTCCTTTCACATATCATGCCTTCCCTCGTGTCTCCACCTCTGGAGCAGCAACAGACATACACATCTTAGAAACACCTTCGCGGCTACTATCAAGCGCGGACTATTCCGTAGAATATAAATGAAACTGTGAGGTCAACCAAATGAACGAACGGTGTCTAACCTTGCGGGAAAATTGCCGGCTCAAATAACACCGAGCCAACTAAACGGCATGGTATCACATTTTGAATGGCTGTTTCCTTTCCCTCGAAGTATGCAACATGTAGGACCGAACGTTGATCAACCAGAAACAGCTAGATAAATACCTAAAACCTGCGCTAGAACCAGACAAGAATCCTCTGTTCGTAGCTTCATTCCTCGGCCTGGCGCGTTTGTGTGTGCAGATATACGCAATTGGTGTATGTGTGTTACGGTCCTGTCGCTGTGTGTGGGCATGAACCTTTCGATGGTGTTTTGGGTCTCCCGACCTTGAGGTCAATATCATGCGATTCGTTTATCTCACTTGGTAATATGAATGTGTGTTGACGTAACCTCCCTGCTCCCCCCCCCCCTGCCCTCCTTCTCTTTCACACGCCACGCCACAACTCCTTCCCCTCTCTCGTAATGTTCCTAGAAAATCTTGGGGCTCGACCTGGCTTCTAAAACCAACGACTCCCCAGCCCAAAGAATGTTTTTTTCACTTTCTTGTTCGGCAAGTGGGGTTCCAATGCTTCTCACAACGGCCATCATCCTAGTCACGCCAGGCTTTACTGAAGGGCGAACTGTCGACAGAGGCGGGGGGATTCGCCGCCCCGATCCCATAGCGTCTCCGAATCTACCTCCGGCCATCACAGGACCTAGTATTGCTACCGCGTCATCGGTCGGTATGAGGCTCGTACCCACCGCGGACCCGGGGAGATCTCAAGGGCCTCACTTGTCCCAAGGGTCCCAGGAGTCCCAAGGTCCCCATGGATCTCGTGGATTCCGAGGGACCCAGGGGTCCCAAGGGTCCCGGAGGTCCCAAGGGTCCCAGGGGTTGCAAAACTCCGAAGAGGCTAAACGGTTCCAAAGATCCAAAGGGTCCACAGGATTAAGAGGTTCTCAAGGGTCCCAAGAGTCCCGAGTGTCTGAAGGAGAGGCGAAGACCGTACCATCATCTACCACCGGCATACACGCCACCACTACCACCACAGAAGCCTCGACAACCGAGACCGCGGTACCCCCCGGATCAACAACCTCGTCGACCGGCACAGACCGGATTGATGATGCCATTAATACACATGAAACATCCAAGAGGCCTGGGTCGTCGACTGGATGCATTGAACACGACATTCCGCCCGGTGATCAGAACGACGAATGCATTGGTGATGGACCCGACCGCGAGAACCTACCCGACCCATTTGAGCTAGAGTGCGACTCGAGAGGGAATTCCGCTCAATACTCCGAGCATCTCAGGTAAAGCGCAAGGAGGAGGTAATCAGGGGGGCGCAGAACAGCGTGGTGCTGCTGCTGGTGGGAGGGGTGCTCGCTATCAGGCGCGGCCATAGTTGCATGACAATATACCATAGCGTCCGTATAACGACGGGACGGAGTGCGTCGGGTGTTGACCGACTATGTAGAATTTGCGAGCACCAAGCGCGAAGCACCATGAGGTGTTCGACGCGTCACATGCAGGGTGGGCTATGTCCAGGCCGACTGCGAGGTGGATTTCGGCATATTGTGCGTACGTTCTTGCATATGGCTGACAGCGTCGAATGGCGTGATGTGTGTTTTGGGTGTGCCCACTTCCATAGACAGCAATGGGTATACCATGTAGCTGCCTCGTCGACGCCTTGCAACATATTTCGTACCTGGCATACAATACGCCATGCGAGTATCCCTTTTGTGCGGAGTAAAGGTTCTCCACCCAGCACAAATAATCCAACGCGACTTCCAGCTGTGGTAGTCGCATAAACAAAACGAAAAAACGGCACCCTGATTGTCTATCCCACACTGTAATTAGTGTAGCGGAAAGATCTTTGGTACCCGGCGCCAACCCAACATATATACATACATGATCCAACGCTAAAACAAACAAAAAAACGGTACCCTGGTTCTCTAGATCAGGCGGTGATTTCTGCAGTGTTTAAAAGCATCGTGGGCATCCGACAACAACCCAACCTATATTTGTCCATATGTACTGCAGTGTATATATCCCTGTTGGCGGGGGGGGTTGGGGGATCTGCTCACCCACGTCATCTTCGACCGCGTGTTGCCCGAACCTTGCTATACGAATTCCGGTTCCCGGGAGGAATCTGTATGTAGTCCCTGCAACCCCACCCCTGCCCCCCCACCGTTGTACATGTGTAAGTATTAAGGTAGGGTTGGCTGTGGTGTTCTACTTTATTCGGATTCCTATTGGAGTTTCCATGGGATGACATCGGATGTCGAATGGGCAGTTCTGGTCCATTGAGGTATCCCATGGGATATGCCATGATATACATTTAAAGACCCCATGAGACACCGCACAGGATATGCCGCGTGATATCCCACAGGATTGGTCGGGACATAGCGTGGGACATCCCATGGTATTTCCCATTGAAAATTCGCCAAAACACATTGAATATATCCGCAGATCATGATCCCACCCATCCCTCGCCCCCTAGTTTCCCCGTGTTCTCCCCCGCACGTAACGCCTACCGATGCCCCAGTCGTTTACTTTTCCCTCCGTCGGTCGAATATCAAAAACACCTTCCCGTGCTAGTGTGTGAATCTTTGTTTTGGTCGGTTGAGTTCTTAACATGTTTTCAACCCCCCTCCGGGGAGCGTGAGAGTTTGCTCTCGTGTGCCTGGTTTGTGGGTCGGTTGGTTAGACTAACGGTTTGTTCCCAAACCCGCGTGTGCGCAGGTCTTGACGCGTTTAGTACTGAACTGCACGCATATTCAGATACGAACGACTCAAATTCCTAGTAAGTTGTCCCTACAACGAGAGTGCGGTCCCAAAAGGGGTTTACGGGGTTAGGAGGCATACTGCAACGTACCAGAAGGTAGCATTTTCTGAAAAAAAAAGTAACATTTCTGACTGGTCAGGAACTAATATCCAATATCGAAACAATCCCATTGGGTACTTTCCAATTAAGCTCGTGGTATCCCTAGCCCGTGGGGTTGTTCTGCCTTGTTTTGGTTTTCGTCGATTTCTTTTCGTCGATTGCTTTTCGTCGGTAGGGAGTGCTCGTCAGTGAAGCAAGGAACTTCGGAAACATGAGGTATAAGCTGCCACCCTTGCAAGGCAAACACGCATCATTAGAAAGGACTTGGATCTGGGGAGTGTGCTTTTTCTCCGACCTCCACCCCAATGTACCCCCGACCTCCCCCTGTTCACATCGCAAAATGGACGACCTCCACCCCGGCACCCCCTCCCCCGCCCTCGTGGTGTTTCGTTTGGATTATCCTTTCTTGGTTGACTTACTCATTTTTGTTTTTTGCTTTCTGGCGCTCGACGCACACCATCAACCAGTGGTACCGGGTCATTGGAGGAGAGGACCGTGAGTTCCGACTCGGGCTGCCCCAACCACGTGTATCAGAACAGCAGTGGACACCCGCCCTTGGTAAGCGAGCCTATGCACATCAGTGCCTCGAACCACAGCATAAACCTCGCGGCTGGAAGGGGTTGATCCAGGTCAAGAAGGGGTTACATACATCCTGTTACATGTTTATGCATGCCATACATACATGCATGCATACCTTTATAGTGTATTCGTAGTTGTTTCATTTATGGAAACGTGCTTTCACGCTCGTACGCTTGGTGGTCTACATATTCTCATATTTCGTCTTGATGTCTAGTTGTGGTTGATGCGCATTCACGCGTCTGACCGACCATGCTCTAGATCGTCTAGGCGTAGACAACAACCTGCCGACATGATATTCTGTGGGGGATCTGTACAGCACGGACCGAAACGATGAAGCATGTCTTGCATCATGCAGATTTTAGGGCTCCCACCTGGCGACATGATCCAGGTCATGCTTACCTCAATATATCCACCCTGAAGGATCGTGTTAATCATGTGTAAATATATTATACATACTATAGGTACAATCGCGAATACTCATGCCGCACATTGCCGGGGGCAGAGACGAAACGCCACTCAGAAAACGTCATAAGTATGTCCAGTGTTAGGTTTTGCCAGGAATTTTCATAAGATATACCAGGTGCGAAGGATCAGATGTCAGATCGAAAATTTCTCCTACCAGGTACGAAGGATCAGATATCAGGTCGGAAATTTCCTCGAACCTCACACGCGGTATGTGTTTGCACGTGATAGTTGTCCGCTCGCACGTGCTACGTAGGGGGATGTGTACAGTAACTAAGTTGTTGGTGGGGTGGTCCACGGAATCGGCCAGTTTTCGTACGCGACGACATCGCTACCAATGGGTATGGCAGGGAAAGCAAAAGCCACGTACTGATGTACGCTACATTTCTCGCACGAGCACACGTTGTAAGTAGCCTAGTACGTCGAGGAATTTGTGAGCGCGATGTTGTCCCAAATACCTCAATCTTGCCTTTGCGACGACAAGCCTTTCTGAACGCCAGCATTCAGGTCTAGTCGGCCAGTTTGCGGAAGACAAGGCGACAAACGTTAGCGATGCTTCGTGACCACGGCCGTCTCGACGAAGCACTTAATGTAGTGCTTGTATGAGCTGCAGCTGCAACATGCTAAAAACGCTCTTGATGTCTCTATTCGTAGCATGTTGTGCGTCACATAACTGGATGTTTGCTGTTCGTCCGGTAGGTAGAAATTACCCCATGGTGGATGATCTACAGGGGGTGCCTTTGGCATCACTCACGGGTAATACTTGTTGCCGATGCATACCAACTACTGCGGGTGTCTTACGATTGGTTTTTAATATTTTCACCGTTGGGTGTGCCTTGTCTGTGATGTTTCTACTATAGTTCGTGCCTTCGAGCACCATCATACCAGCCTATCCCGTCTTTCTGGCGGACGCGCGCACTACGACCTTCAATGAAACCACTGGTGCGGTGGGCATCATGTTCAACGGTGTTGTGGAGTTCAGGCAAGGAGATATATGTGCTAAGGTCCAGGTGGGGTCGGGGGGGTTCAAGGGGCGGGGCGGGGGGGGGGGGGGGGTGTAATCGGTAGGAGAGATGTACTCGATCTCATGCCTTGCCGTAGTCGTATGATCATAGACCCTCGCATCCCTGCAATGCCGGGACGGAGCATGTCCGGTTTTCGCCGACCAGGCAGACACTGCTTGCACCAAGCGCGAAGCGCCGTGAGGTGTACGGCAAGTTGCATGAAGGGTGAACTGCAACCTACTAAGAACCGCTTGTGAGGCGGACTTGTATATGGATGACAGCTTCAATGAGTTAGTTTAATTTCTGGTGTAGCCTCTTCTAGAGACAGGAATGGGAGTACTTTGTAACTGTCCCTTGGGCGCCTTACCTTGAACTCTACGTGATACGATCAATTCTCTTGTGCATAGTAAAGGGTCTTTACTTCGCACGAATGATCTAACTCGACGACCAGCTGTGGGCGACCGCCAGAAAACAAACAAACTAAAAGACCGGTACCCGGGGGGGGGGGTACTCGATGTTATGCATCGCCGCAGTCGTATGGCCATATACCCTCGCATCCGTACAATACGGGGACGGAGCATGTCGGGTTTGCGACGATCAGGCAGACATTGCTTGCACCAAGCGCGAAGCACCGTGAAGCGTTAGGCGTGTCGCATGAAGGGTAAGCTGCATCTTACCACGAACCGCGTGTGAGGCAGACTTGCACATGGATGACAGCTTCAATGTGTCCAGATATTTTTCCGGTGTGGCCAATTCCAGAGACAGCAATGGGGGTACTATGCAACTGCCTCGTGGGTGCCACGCCAAAACAAACACGCGACACGAACATTCCCCTTGTGCTGAGTAAAGTTTCTCCTCCCCGCGCAAATGACCTAACTTGATCGCCAGCTGTGGCCGATCTCTGAACAACAAACACTGGGAAACTGGGGTGGGGAGAGTGTGAACCTTGCCCGAAGCATCAACACGCCCCCACTCGTGAAAGCGATTGTATTAGGTATGGCGATTGGCGTGTGTACCACCTCGTAGATATCGTGGACGTCTAGACACGACTATCGATGGCCGGTCAATATGCAGCCAGTGTTCGAGGCAAGAGCATCCACGATTTGGCGAATGCACAGCAGAGTATGTGTGCGAGTACACAGAAGAGTGGAGTACCTGCTGTTGTGGCGCACTGGTAATGTGTCACATCAAAACGGTCCAACGAAACAGATCACTAGTCTTAGATGGGTACTGCATACGTACGGTAGTACGAACTACCGTGTACCAGGTAACCCTGTGTCTTGCAGCATCGACTAGATGATAGCGACTACTGCCGTAATAGGTGTCTCCCGTATTAGATTATATATGTAGCAAACCCATACGAATATCACAAACACTACTGCAACACCCAAAGAATGCCTCCCCCGTCCCCCCCCGGCTTCCTCTTGTTCCCCCCTTCTCGATCGTTTCCACGCGCGGGGGTAGAGCTCCTCAAGTCGTGGGCGCAAGGCATCGCATGCTTCTGCGAAACCCTCACCTTCTTCCCGTATACAAAGAATCATTCAATATCTTGCCAAACGTAATGCGCCCAGCAAATGCCCAATATTCAGTAGTGCCCTATACCCCCACTACACCCCCATACCCCCGACCGTCTTCCTTTATTTTTCCACCTTGGGCTAGTGAGATTGACAGCTCGTGGGCGCGAGGCGTCGCGAGCCCGTAGGAATCACAAGCGTTGGGACAGCGGCCTGACAAAGCAAAAATCCAGCCTTGGCAAAAAATATAATGAACCAACAACACCCAACCTCCCTCCCGTCGCCCCCTGCCGTAGAGCCTAAAGATAGGAGGTGTCTCTGCTAGGAGTAGGAACGGTGCTCGGCATTGAAAAGGATGTGTGGCCATTGGTGAAATAACGAGGGCCAGAAGCAAACGAGTACGCCCTCCCCCCCTTGTTCTTCTCACGCCTTCCTACCACCTATATCATTCGGCGGGACGTTTCGACAGCTCTTCGGGGACATACCAAACGTCTGCATCCTATGAGGAGACAGACGATATGGACATCTGCGGCGGCCAATCTACTAGCGACGGTCAGTACCACTACCAATCCACCGCTGTCTGTCTGCAGGAGCAAGCGATGATCGTCGCGGGGACCGGGGGTGGAAGCCACACGCCCCAGCTCGGCTGGGCCTACGTGAGTGACATAGAAGGTTGGGGCGGGTGGGGGGGGGGGGGGGGGGGGGGGGGGGGGGGGGGGGGGGGGGGGTATCCCTCCGGGTGATTGAACAATGATAGAGATTACACCTGTTCCGGGGGTCCAAAGTAAACAGGACCAAATATTGTTAGTAAAAATAGGTAAGTATATAGGTTTTGGTGTGTGCCGTAGGTCCTGTTAACTATGGTCCCCGTAATAATACATTATGAGACTCTTCACGGGGGGGGTGGGGGGCGCGTTCTCCGATACAGATAGCACATGTCCGCGAAAACGTTTTCTGAAGGATGGGGCTACTTAACCCAAATTCGTGAGAATACCAACTCTTGTTTCCAAAAATGTCTTTTTTTGTGTACCGGATTCTTGGGATTATTCATCGGGATACAATCTGAGTTTGCTGAAGTCGTACTCGGGTGAAGCGGAGAAATCCTCAAGTGAGGCGCCGCAAAACGTTAGGGTGAACCTCCATCGTAGAACACTTCGCGGGGTGAGCGAGAGGTGGGGGGAGGCAGGGGGGTATTTCCCCGAGGATGCAAGCCACGATTAGCAGTGCACCGTGTTATTCGGGAGGCTCCTCACGTCAGGAGGTCATTGAGTCAGCCAAACCCAAAGAACGGCTTGGAAGAAATGGGTACGCCTATCCCGACCAGCAACGCCCTGGCCTTGCGAGGTGTGTATTACAAAATGTTGCGAACGCAGGACGATATGGGGCAGATACCCAGATGAGAAGCCTCATCTGTCGGAATGCTTGTTTGGCCAAAAGGTGCTGTAAGGCATCGCCCTATTGCGGCACGCGTCCATATGCTAAATGTTGTGGTTGGCACGGAAATATTATTTCAACAGAGAAGACGTTTCGGGCATATATATTTGGGGTCGGGGCCAATGCCTTTTGGTTTTTTGCGGTGCGCCCCGCTTGTCGAGTAACTTGGGCAATAGGGTAGGGAAGGGGGGGGGGGTAGTGGTTGGTTTTTGTGTTTGTTTTAAATGGTGGTGACTCTTGATGACTGTCGAGTTACTGTACAGTAGATCATATTTTATGCGATGGAGAGCTTCAACGCAAGGGGGATAGGGGGGTGGTCGTTTCACGTAGTGTCCTTATGGTAAAGCACCCTCGAGGCACTTGCCTCGCATGCCCGTTGTTGTCCCCGGAAGTAGTACTGGACACACCCGAGAACGAATAAAGCCGTTCGATGCCTTCACCCATCGACGAGAGCGTACGCACAAGGTGCCGATCACCGCCCGACAAAGCGGTTCTAAGTGCGATGCATCTCACCTGTCGTGCGACTCGCCGAACAGCTAGCGACGCTTCGCGTGCGGTGCAATATATGTCTACCAGCTCAGAGTAAACCCGACGTGCCCGGTGCCGACGTTGTAGAGGGATGCAAGGCTTTCTGTTCGTATGACTGCCCCCATGCATAACCATATGTACCCCCCCTCGCCCCCCCCGCCGCCTCCCACCCCTCGTCGTTCGTTGATGACGCCTGGTCAGGATGGTTTCCCGATCTACGGTCAACTTGGCCCCGATGGTGTGGAAATGAAGGTGGACGAACAGTAAAAATCTAGTACTCTTGTTTAATATTATTTGTGTTTTGGGATTTGTTTTTCACCCGACGACGTGCAGAATAACATTGTCGTTAACGAGGACTTTTCACAATCAAAACAAAGCGCGGGAGCATTGAAAGTTAAAGAAGCGTTCGTCGCGACAACGAAAAAGAGGGGGAGGGTAACCAAAGTATATTTATTTGTACTATCACACTTTGCTACAGTAGTACATGTCTTGGTCGTCTGATTATGTGTGCTGCATGCGACAACGCAATCCACTCACACGCAGCGACCTAAGAACAAAACAGTCGAAGGGGGGGCCAGCAAGGGTCGTACTGGGACCCAGTCTGGCCAATGCATGTGTATACGTCCGGGTTACCATCGATACACTCCACCTCTTACCCTTCCTTCGAGCTGCTGTCGTCACGTGCCCATTCCGTATTGTTCCAATAGTTCAGTCGAAGCAAACTATGACTCTCTTGTTCCTGCTGCTACTCCGTAACTCAAAATGTTTCTACTTACGGATAGGCATAAACACACACTCCACCTCTCACCCATGCTCCAAATATTACGTTGCGACGGCGTGCTCGTAGCGCAACATGTCAGTAGGAAAGTAAAAAAGTAAAACATACAAAGTATTTGCAGATTCCTCGTGTTCCATTTATGTTTGGGCTTCATTCTCCCTGCTGCTGGCTGGGTGAGGGATCTAGATTGGAGAGAGACGGTTCCACGGGGAAACAACGTATGTCACGTACGTACGATCGGGAGAGGCACGTTCTGCTCGACATAGCTTGTTCTGGCGTACGGGGGGCGCTCCCCTGCTGAAAAACGCCTGAATATCACTGATATGTTAATCGCGTTGATAATAGTACTGTATGTACTTCACGTGCGTTGATGCCTACGGTAGGGCGTGGCGTTTGCTGCGGTGAGGGGTGCACGTTCAGTGTAACGGAGGCTGCCGACTTAGATGCGTGCTACGAGATGAACAAGGGAGTTAAACGTTTGTGCATAGAGATCATTCTGTATCCGTGTGGATTTTTTTCTTCCGGTGTGTTTTGCTTGGGTGATCAATGTTGAATGAAGCTCACGCTACGTACACATTGCCGGATGGCAAGAATAACACTGACAACAACAACAATAACGAGGGTGGCCCGTTTGGCCCTAACGTTGATGGCTCATTGGGGCTCCTCAACCGAGCGGTTACCCTAGATCGTTTGTTTCACATCATATTTGGCAACACGTATACACCTACTAGGGCGTGGGGGGTTTCGTAAGGTTACGCATACACGTGGCCTTAGAGCCGTTACTGTGCGAGGTATAGAGCGATCCTCAGGTGAAGGGTCTAGGCGATTTTGTAGCATGCATCCGCCCTTACGGCACGAGAACGAGTTTTCGTTGTAAACCAAATGTGCGCTTATTGGTCTAGATAAATGAGCACAAGCCCACGGCCTGCTGTGGGTCTAAAACATCCAAAACGTAATTATTTTGCACAAAGCGATATAGTGGGTTAGTTGTTTAGTCGAGAAGGAACCCCATCCACGTCATACAAAACTTGGCCTGACAATGTTCCACCCCTATTCGCGGAACGCCTCTCTTATGGCAAGGTCAGTGTTTATGAGAGGTACAGGCTATAAGCTTAGGGCCCTTCAAGATACGCATCACGCGAGCGTTCAGGACGCTCGTATCGTGGCATGCGCCATAAGGCGGGTAGTGATGATCCTTTACAATTTTGTGCAATTCGTTTGTTTTATTTTCGCCAGGCTTGCGGGCAAGACGGAGCCGACGCGACGCACTGCCTGGACTCCTGCTCCGGGTACGAGGCTGACCTGCCCAACATCGACTCCTTCAAGTACCGCTACTACACCGTGAGAAAAATAGCTACTGCTCGGTGCGGAAATATCACGTCTCAAGGAAAGTATTTCCTGACGTCTCGCTCCCTGCACATACATGTGGATCTACCTCCCGCGACCGCCTCCCCAGCGTTCTTTGATTGATTGTTCAGCCTTCCCCCCCCAGCTGCAATATCACCTTGACCTGCTACAGTAAAGTTTTTTTCCCCTCCCCTCATGATCGCATATATTATATATGGGTTGGGTTGGCGTCGGTTGGCAACGACACTGTAAAACATGCCGCTCACTACGTGAGCTAGACATCGAGGGCACCGTTTTTTTTTTTTTTGGCTTTTTTTGGCGGTCGCCCACAGCTGGTCGTCTAGTTAGATCAATTGTGCGAAGTAAAGAACCTTTACTATGCACAAGGAAATTGATCGTATCACGTAGTGTTCAAGGTACGGCACCCAAGAGGTAGTTACATAGTACTCCCATTGCTGTCTCTGGAAGTGGCCACACCTGAAATTAAGCTAACTCGTTGAAGCTGTCATCCATATGCAAGTCCGCCTCACAAGCGGTTCTTAGTAGGATGCAGCTCACCCTTCATGCGACTCGCCGTACACCTCACGACGCTTCGCGCTTGGTGCAAGTAATGTCTGCCTGGTCGGTGAAAACCCGACATGCTCCGTCCCGGCATTGTAGGGATGCGAGGGTCTATGGTCATACGACTACGGCCATGCATGAGATCGAGTACATGTCTCCTATAGAGTACACCCCCCCCCCCTCGTGATCGTAATGACTCAGTTGGTTCCCTCTCTGCCGTAACGAGTCTTTCCACCTACACAGTAAGAACGCGTTATCACCCCCCCCGACACTCACGGACTGGGGTATCGAGACCACGCTCTCGGCGGCGGGGCGACTGTACGCTTGGCTTCCTTTGACACAAAAAAGACCAACCAATGCTATATAAAACCAGTTTCCACAATATGAAGCCATAATAGATGGTCCTTATTTCTGATGCACACATTCCTGGAGCCTCAAAACTACAATCGAAAATCCCCTGCGATCACGGCTCAAAACATTCTCGTCATCGTTGGTCTAAGAATAATTACTAATAAATAATACCCCTTCCCTATTATATATATTACTAATATATGGGTTAGGTTAGCGTCGGTTGGGAACGACCCTGTAAAACATGCCGCTCACTACCTGAGCTAGACATCCAGGGTACCGTTTATTAATTTTCTTTTTGGCGGTCGCCCACAGCTGGTCGTCGAGTTAGATCATTCGTGCGAAGTAAAGAACCTTTACTCTGCACGAGGGAATTGATCGTATCACGTAGTGTTCAAGGCAAGGCACCCAAGAGACAGCTACATAGTACTATCATTGCTGTCTCTGGAAGTGGCCACACCGAAAATTAAACTAACTCATTGAAGCTGTCATCTATATGCATGTCCGCTTCACAAGCGGTTATTAGTATAATAGGATGCAGCTCACCCTTCATGCGACTCGCCGGACACCTCACGGCGCTTCGCGCTTGGCGCAAGCAGTGTCTGCCTGGTCGGTGAAAACCCGACATGCTCCGTCCCGGCATTGGAGGGATGCGAGGGTCTATGGTCATACGACTACGGCCAGGTTTATTTTACGGTAGGTCGGTCCTGCTCCCCGTATTGTCCTTACGTTCGTTCAGCATTCTAGCGACGTTCTAAACTTTCGTGTTGACGGTGATGCATTCGATATACAACATGCGGTACTGCGAGTGAAGCAACCTCGAAATCTATGCGCATATTGCATTTACCCGAATACCCAAACTATGATAGTCATCTACTCGTATCCGTGCGTAATCACTGCGCATCAGCATATATAGGGATCTCAACGTCAATGATACGTTAACCCCCATCACCAACGATATAGTCTCCTCACGAACTATAACCTCTCCCGCCCGTGTTTCTCCATTTCCTCCACCTCCTCCTCCTGCCGTGGTATTTGTGACCAAAAACACTAAAGATTCCTGACTAGGTCTTGATCCTATTATTCCCGGTCTTCGGGATTATGCGGTGCATTCAACTTCTTCGGTCTGTGATCTGCAATACTTCGTTGGTGCTTTGTATTGTCATCCCACACTCCTTTGCCCGTACCGTAAATCCTCTCATCATGTTACCCGTGGTAATGGCGCCTGCATCCATATCCTTCTACTCCGTTGACGCCTCCTCTCGCAATGCTGCCACCCCCGCCCCTGACCCCCCCCCCCGCCTCGCGGTTCTTAGTATGAAGCAGCTCATCCTGCATTCGACTCGCTCAACTATCCACAACGGTTTGTGCTTGGTGCTAGCATGATCTGCCTGGCCGGAGGAAACCCGGCATGCTGCGATCCGGCATTCTATCGACGCCATGGTCAATGGGCATATGACCACGGCCGTGGCCATGCATGACCTCAATGTACCCCCGCGCTCTTCCTGCTCCTCCTAAGCTTGCCCCCTGCAATGCTGCCCCCCTCCATTCGTAAAGAGCGCCCAATTGCTGGAGGTGTCTCTATTAGGAGAAATAACTGTACTCCGTCACGAATGGGATGCGTCATCAATGGTCAAATGCCTGAGGCAAGCAACAAATGAGCACCGCCCCCGTCCTTTCCCCCGCTACTAAACCGCGTGATACAGTCGTGCGGGTTCGACGAGTCCTCTTTCCCCTCCACCACCAACTGCTACCGAGGATGCTGCCCTGATGGCATGGAGTGAGTATCCCCAAATTAGAACAAGTAGAGTGTACGTAGGATTTGGGCAACTACATGAAACAGTAGAACTTCGATGCGTACCTGACATTGATACCTGATACATATCGCCGGTTTATGTCGAGGTGAAACAGGGGGTGGGTAACTACTGAAAAGCTACGGTAACAACAAATACAGTGGCATTTCTTTGGGTACCGGGACACCCTTGTACATATGTCTATGGTCAGTTGTGATCAGCGTTGGAGACATACTCTAGGGACTACCGGCAAAGGTACCTCCATACCACCGACGTGATTTTGTGTACCTCGAAACTACGTTACGATCCCCCCTCTCTCCCTCATTTTGCTCTTTCTGTACTGCTCGGTGTGTGCATCGTCCTGTGAATAAAAGGCTGTCATGGACATATCCTGGACCCCCCCGTGGCGATTTGTTATACTGTTCCGTCACCACTGATCGGTGCGCATCGGCCCCCGCACAGAAGATAAAAAGGACAACACATAGGCTGCGATTCTCCCTCATGAACTGAATCACCATAGGCATGTTCAACCATCGCACCACCTTCTACTGTACCCTACCCTGTCCGACCCTACCCAACCTTACCCTAACTTATCATACACAATCTTACCATGCCCTACCCTACCCTACCCTACCTTACCCTACCCTACCCTACCCTACCCTATCCTACTCATACCCTAGCTGCACGTTACCTGCTTTACCCTCGACGCCCCGCCCCAACCTACTCTACAGGTGCAACCCCCGCGCGTGGAGCCCTGTGACTCTGAGATGCCCGAGCCTGGCTACCACAAGAACTTCATCCCTGTCCCGGCCCAGCCACTTGACGAAGCGTACGATTCTCCTTCCGGGAAAGTCAGCAGTGACTATTCTATCGACTGTGCCCTGTATCACGGTGAGTTGGAAATCCTGTCGGAAGTGTTAGTGTGGCGATGTCTCGAAATTTCGATCTGGATTTCGATGTGTACATGCCAAAATGTCGAACTTTCGACACAATGAGTAGTTGGAAAACCACATATCGAAATGTTAATAGTTCAATCTTTGGTATGACAATATAGAATTCCGATATACACCGACCTCCATCCATCGAATATCGATACATTACGATATCATTTGATGCTTCAAAATATCCAAACCTGATGTATTCGTTCTTGTAGTTCGTTGCCTGCGGCCTGCACCTTGGTGAGTCCGGAGCGTGAACGTGAGGGTAAGGCATGTTCAAAAAGTATTGGATGTCGTATCGAATATTGCGATGTCGTCTACAACAAAAGAACTAATAACCAAGTCAGGTTTTTTACTAGGTTCACCGATACCCACTATCTTGTACTGACATGTATCCCATCATCCAGGTACCCTGTATCTACACCCAGCACGAAGCAAACGTAATCACCCGGCTGTTGTGCTGAATCGAAACGGGGTACGCCCGCACAACTTAAACCATACGGCAACACATTAACGAGCAACACCCTGCATCACCAGTATTGCACCCTGCGCTGTATCCTTGCACAAACCACCAATAAGCTCGTGTATTTTCTACATGAGATATCTTAACAATGTGACCAACTCATCCCACCATATCCCTTTTTCTCACGCCTCGTCCCTCCCTCTCCCCTTATCCCCTACCCCCCCCCCCCCCCGTACCAAACCTAGATGGGTTGGCGTCAAGTGGCGACGACGCTGACAAACTAGTCACCAGATACCAGACATGGAATGTCCTTCCCGCACGAATACCACATAGACTAGACATAGACACCTTGCAAGCAACAGCTAAAACACCAGACCCACCGGAGCAGCAAACACAACGCAATAGACACGAAACCACAGTTCTTTTATCCCATACCCAAACACAAACCAGATTTTAGACATGAAAGCACCCAATTAATATTTCGTTTCCCATGCCGAACCACAAAAACAGATTCAGACGTAAAACAAGACAGGCTCCGATAGCTAATGTAGCGAGCAGGCTTAACCCCTTGAGGACTGCAGACGGGGTTTGGGAAAATATATTTGGAGTTAGTGCTGGACTAAAAGACTTGGAACTAGTGGTGTATTGGTGTTTTCCAGCTCTGCAGGAAAAGGATATTTCAGGTCAAGCGGCAAGGCACGGGCAAGCTAAAACATCGTGCCGTCTTGTGCTGTCTTCCGTTCTTCAGTTCAACGTCCACATTGTGCCGTACCGCACCGTACCGTCTTGTGCTTGTCCCGTGCTCTACGTCAGATCCATGCTGTATTGCGTCATAACCCGTCGTACCCCCCGCCACGTTCTGTCGTACCGCACAGTACCGTGCGTACAGGGTTGGTACTGTTCACAGTTTCCGTGTTCTGTCATATGCCACATATTGCAGCGTGATTACACGTCTGACAGATATGTCATTAAAGAAGACCATCTACAGATATATAATCTACACATGGATGATCTATCCAAGATAGATCATTGAAGATGTATTATGTAAATGGTTCATCCATAGATGATTTATGTGTAGATCATCTACAGACAGATAAATCATATCTACATAAAATATATGCAGATATATCATCTGTCAGTAGATCATATACAGACAGCTGAACCAGGTCCCAACCTGCCGTACAGGATCTGTGTATCACAGACCTAACCCTGGAAACGTGTCCTAGATCATCCGGGTCAAACGCCTCCCACCCGGCCACATGAGCTTGATCATACAGATCACACTGATCAGGAATATTTCTGCCCTTGATATGTATGTATCTATGATCTCTCTGAGGCGTGAAAAAAAGCTCTTCTGACCTTTGTCGGCGTGCACCATAACCACTCTTGCGCAAAGAAAATTGCTCATCATAATTTCTCTTTTTGACCCACAAAAGGATAGAAAATTGAAGGGGGGGGTGGGGGGGGGGCGGGCGGTCCCGTCTACCCGTGACCTTACCGCCATGTACTACCCACGCTCGTTTTCCGTCTTCAACCATCGCCCACCTCCCCCGCCCTGTGTGATGTCGACATAATTACCAGGGACAGCAAGCGGATTCTGAGCCCCAACAAGAACGCCATGACACCTTTGAGGAGATCCTGCCCCGGTTCTGCGTGGTAGCAGCAACGGCAACAGGAACGGATACCTCGCCAATGTTAATTTTTCGCCGGGTTGCTCGAAAAATTACAGGCCCGGCTGAACGTTTCAAGAAAACGAACATGGCGGACCGAGAAGATGGAAATGCAGTAGCAACTACTGTGCTCGCAACGGTGCTGTATGTGTGGTCCTGACGTGGCCATTTCATCCCTGCCTTTAGAGCTTTACCCACGCTTTCCCGATACTGTAGCTACTGGGAATATGTTTAGAGCGGGCTTCACATGCAGTGGTCGAGGGCTATTCGATCCTCATACATCCACAAAATTTGTCCGACACAAAATTTCGAGTAGTTTCAACTCTTACCCCAACACCATAAGCGTTGGTTCGGCTGCACTAGGGTTCGCGAGGTTAGGATATACATACTATGGCTGCGATGGCGTCAGGACTAGACATTATGGACGGAAAGAAACATTATATACAAAGAACGCTGGGTTTCGGGTATGAGCATGGTGCTACTGCTGTAGTACTACCCATTAACCCTGCTGTTGACGAGGTCATGTCACAAGAGGATATCTGGTTTGCATTTTTCTTTTAAGGATATTACGGATTCGGTACCACTTTGGCTGACAATATAAGACGGGATGGTCTTAATTCTAAGTTTGAAGTTATCCTTATATTCCTGCCCAGAGTGGACTAGCTTGAGGTGCTGTACGATCGGCGTCGGGAACAAAAAGAAGGGCACAGGAAACAAGCACCAATAGCAGCCAGAAACAAAAACGTGCTTCGAATAAATATATTTATGCATATTTGTCGCGTTAAACACAAACCTTGATGTGGACGAGGGACTGTGGCAAGGGGATCTTGGATGCTGTTGACAGAAGACACGGTTATAGGCTGTGGGTATAGGCCAAGAATCCTGAAGGGCCAGAGTGGAAAGCAAGAAGTGGTGGCCAAACGCCGGGTTTAGAAGGTTGAATGCGTGCTAAGTGCTATCCTTGCTCGTTGGCGAGCTCGTGACGCAAAGGTCTTGGATGCTGTTGGAGGGTGTCACGGCTCGGGTGTTATCTGCACATCTGGACAGAGCATTGGCTAGAGTGATGTTTGAAGACGGCAGACTCAACGGCAACATGCAGGTGTACTCTAGCTAAAACACGGCTTGGGCTGAGCGGTAACCTAACGTTGACGGAATCGTGTAACAAACGGATCTCGGAGTGGGTCTTTCAGGTGGTCCTGGTGTGAGTACGGGTAGATGCGTGGCTCGGGCTAGAATCTGGTGTCGAGACGAGAGAGGGAAACAGCAAGCAAGTAACAGCTATAGCACGGGCTTCGAATATACCAGGTAAAGGCGTGATAAGAGCTCTAACCTTGCGCCCTCCACTATACACAGGTTACACGGGCGATTCCTAGCTAACAGAACAAATCATGATTCGTGAAGTTTTCGTCATGAATCGCGATTTGTTTTGCCACGATTCACGAGTGAGAACTCACGAACCACGACACTGATTAGTTCAAACAAGCAAAATCGTGATCATGACACATTCTAGTGGCTCGAAGAGCGCCTGATAAAGGCAGTACGTAACCCACGCGCGCCAACAGTCCCCGAAGGCCAGTATAGGGGTATGGCGGACTCTGCTTCGTACGCCGATTATGGACATCGGGCGGCCGCCCAGAGACACCGCTGGGCGCGGGCCAGCGAGCATGTTTGTAGAGGCCTCGAAATCTCGAGGAAGAGAAGCCACAGGGCGAAGATAAAACGAAAATAATCTAAGAATATCCCGGGCCAGGTTAGGCGGATCCACCGCATTCTTTCCCTTTTTGGTATATACGTCCATGGAAGTGCGTGGAAACTTGATGGGAGTGGGAGCGTCTACCCAACCTCCACCAACTGAGCCTTTCACAGCCACGTTCGGGGAGAGCTGCAATAAACATCCACAAGGGTCCGCCGACTTCCAAAACTTCCATCAGCTTCCATAGACTTCATTGCTTCCTCCATGGAAGTAAATGTAGAAGAAACGTGTTGCTAGCAAATGACCAATTAGTACAGTTCCGAGTACCAGTATTGACTAGTGCAACAACAGCAGCAGACGACGGCCCTTGATACGTTCGCAGTGTGTGTGTTTTTGCCGCGATTTTCACAGAAACCCCTTTATGTGTGTTCAGATATTACAGTATCTCATTTATATAGTACAACCACAGTCAGTATAGTTACCTGTACGAGGCGCTTTTTTATCCAGCCAGCACCAGGACACACCGAGCACCGAGACAATATGTATGCTTCCTTCTTAGGTGTCATCTTCCAAACGGTGGCTAGTAGCTCCTGTCGTCGATGATTTGTGACGTGGACACTGCGGACGATTGGCGGCAACGGACATGGGCGATTACTTCTGGCGAGGATACTTGGCAGACGGTTGGTGGATTCCGGTACAATGATATTACGGGGGTTCACAGTAAACAGGACCAAATATTGTTGTTGATAATAAGTAAATATATAGTTTTTTGTGTGTGCCGTAGGTCCTGCTAACTATTGTCGCCCGTAATAGTACGTACTATTCGATCGATGTTTCCTTATCAAAAGGGTGACGAGATAACTCCCCCCCTGGGATGCGTTTCCGAGACCGTGAGGGAGAATTTGAAAATAGCCTCGGTCGAGATATCTCAAAACGGATATAGAGTGCAACCTAAATCATGCACGAGCACCATACTAATGCTGTCGTATTACGTCTCTCTACCGTGGATAATTCAATGCAAGTATTAACTTGGATGGGGCCTCTTGCGCCGGGCAGGAGGTCTCGTCTGGCATTCCCCACCGCGCTGGATAGAGTAGCGTATCACATACTCTGTGCGGGGTTAGTACCTGGAAATGATCCGAATATACGAGCATAAGAGTACTAGTCCTACTGCCGAGTGGGTGGGAGTCTCGAGAAATGTAGCGACCAACTCTACATCCGAGGTGTCGGGAGCGAAAAGAATAAGTGACCTGCTGCGATACAAATTTTGAGACACTTCGGTATCATCGATGCTCCCATTATTTGTGCCAGATTTTGGCCCATCGATTGGATCGCCAGTGAACTGTTGTTTTCTGTTTCTCCACTGCGAATCATTTAATGTAAGCAGTGGATTGGATTAGGCTTCCTGCGCTGGCCAGTAGTCCCGCCCATACTTCGTTGCACCTATTTTATATTATACTTGTAGTTGACCACTGATCAGGGGCAGAGCTGTCTGTCAGGGGAAGAGTTGTCTCACCAAAATGTCTTTTAACATTACCTCAGGTTGTTGTTTAACTCAGGCGCCAGTGGTAGCTCGCTAGCGCCCGCTTAACCCTGGCCACGTTTCGTCTTGCCACCCCGCACTTGCGTACTAAACGTTGCTCCGAGGTAGTGCTTTGCAACTGACTCTGTGGTTCAACCATCGATGTTCATGATCTCGTCCACAGCCGTCCCGGCAAGGGATTTGCTGAGCGAGCCTCCCACTCGAAAGGAGTGAGTCGTGAGGTGGTTCGCCACGTCGGCCATCCGTGGATAGCTTTGCAGGTTCGCCGTCATACGCACTACCGAGAAAGAGAGAGACGGCCGCGGCCACCTTCTGCCGCAACAACGGGGAAGAGGTGCCCGGTGGACAAGTCCCACCCTATCCGCTGTGCGGCAGAGATGTACGTCATACCCTCTCGAATTACGCACCTCGCCGGGCAGTTCCGGTCTGCTAACACTACCACTGCCTTGTTAGAGGCCCGAAGCGTCTTGCCGAACTGAAAGTTCAAGACCAAACCCTTAGACGCTGGGAGCTTTACGATACGCGATCCCATTGTAAAGGAAATATCGTAGCCCATTCGCATCGAATAGCAAGCCAAAGAATGAAAAGCTATATCTTGCGTCAAAGAAATACGCCCGGCCAACGAGCTGGTCACCTGCGTGCGCGACCGCATGTTTCTTATTAATAGCAGATCTACTAGTATGTGCTACAACATCGGCGCGGCCTAATTAGCCTGAACCCCGACTGGCTTCTGTTACTCATGTACGAAGGTACGGTACGAATATACCAACAGGCTCGAGGACAGATTTCGTACACGACTGACGCGGGGTCCCATTATTCTCTTTTTCTGATTTTCTTTCATTGCCATTTTCAACCGCGACAAATATTTTTTGAATACACCCGGCCCGTACCATTTAGAGCACGAAGGCCCCAGCAGGCACGCATCGTCACCCGCATATCCCACGCCGGAGGAACATGTTTCGTGGACCGTCTTAGTGCCTTTTCTTTGGGTGTAAAGGAAGCAGAGGGAATTGAATACATCGTCCGGATTAGCTGTTTGCCACCCGCGGGACCGGTCGAAACAACGAGAACAAACGCGTCGAACTCGTCGGCAACCCTGCTATTTCGGACTTACCGGGGGCGCCCCTTCATTGCTGCCAATACCTGACGTCGACGTGCTTGCATCCTATCAACATACAGGACGACAGGCACCCGCTCCGGGTATCGCGGGGCAGGCAATGACCGAACCGGCCGAGCGACGCATGTCCAGCAGAAATTAAACTGGGCAAAGTTTGCTTCCTGACAAATGGAACAAAACGCAAACCACACTAAGTCCCGGGCCGTTGCAGCCTTGTTGACCGATGCACCACCCTGAAGGTGGCTCCCGCTAGCGTCGCTCTATTTGAAATAGTACACCAGACGAAAGGGGACCGTGAACTTCGGTGAACGTTCGAATACAACTACATATATGTACGCGACTATGCGATGGACACCCGCCCTAGCGCGGTGGTTGTTGAAGCATATGTAGTCGTTACCCCAGAGTACAGAAGTCTACCCTCGTACGCTTATCATCTCCCAGCGAGGGTGACGCCATTGTTGGAGGCCACCATCTCGACTGGACCACTGAAAGCACCCTTTCGCAACTGCTGGGGCCACCTCGAGTGACCTTACTGTGGCGAGCTGCATCAACGAGAACCAATAGGCTTTAGCCTCAAGCAAAAGGACAACCACGCGGGCCTCGCATCCCGCCAGATATTGCACAATGTGTCCTCCCATGATTGGGGGTGAGAAACAAAACCCGAAGGCCGGGACTCTCGTACCCGGAACTATCGAAACATCGTGCGCCAACACGTCTGTCCCCGCCGAACCGGCACATTCATACTGAGAGAAAAAGGGAGGTGACCTCCCGGTCAATGGGGAGCGCAGCACCGACACCGTACATGCCATGGGGGCTACATTGAACGGGTCTATCACGTTCCAGACCGCGTTTATTGAGGCCGGCGCTATGCAGATGATGGCCTCTCCTGACGGCCGCGAGTTGGCATCCGCAACATCGTTCTTCGCCGTCGGGATTCACTTCAACAATGAAGTCGTACCCCACTTGCAACTCGAACAACTGCACCAGCAACGCGTGCGTCTCACGGTGTTTCGCACGCCTGAGGTTAAATACACCCACTGCCATTTGGTTGCCCACGTCTGTGAGTACTTGTGCTCGTCGCAACACGTCCGGGCGTCGCGTGCAGAACTGGCGAAAGAGACAGTAGAGGATATACATCTCCCTCTGGCTGATGCACTTCGACAACCAGTCTGGTGGGAATCCCCCCCCGCGGAGAAGGTACCCGAGCCCGTGTTCACCACACCCCTTTATGCGACCGGTGACGCGCCCGACAATCCTTACGTCAAGGCTGCCACGAAGAGTCGCGCTCGCTGCCACGGCCGCTCTTGCGATGTAGCCGACAATTTAAGCCACTGCTTGAACAATGATAGAAGGTCGGCCTTCAAGTCTTGCGTAAGGTCGACAATCCACAAGCCTGACTTCCCTAGCACGGCGAGCACCGCAAACACACGGTGCGTCCACAGTGATTCCTGCCGAATAGCCACCGTCATGCTCCTGCACATGCCCGCGATACGCTACAGCATACGGAAGGACAAACATCCCGCGTCTAGGGCTGCTCGCAGCGGCTGCTGCAGTCTATCTAGCTTATCCCGTGAAACCTGAAAGGTGGCGGTGACAAAGTCGCACAGTACCGAGATATTGCTGCAGCCTAGTCGGCCGGAAGTCGGATTTCGTGGCCGACAGGACCTGAGCGCACAGGAACGATACCACCCTCGCTAAGTATGTCGCATCTGTCGCTGGCAGCCACCGCTCGCGCGCAGCCTGCTCTCGAGGGGTGGAGAAGTTACTCAACGACGAGGCCTCGAAGCAAGTTAACGCCGGGATCCCTTTGGAGCGAAGGTAGGCTGCTTTCGCTTCGCTGAAGGTATGGTAGGACTATGGACTCGAACTGAACATAAACGGAAAAACGCACCAGCAGTAACCAATGCCGCCGTACGAGAAGCCAAACAGCAACCAAGAGGAGGGGCACATAAGCATGTGTTAAAAGGCGGATGACTCATCCAGCGAAGTCATGTAACAACCCTGAAAACCGACGTTAGCCACCCCCGCGACCGTATCCATCGAAACATGGACCTTCTTGCACTACTTGTTTAACGGCCGCGCATCGTAAATTAGGCGCTGTTTAATTTTCCCCATCGACACTGCCATAACTAAGTGGGGTCGCAGCGGCCTCCCGAGAGCTCGGAGGTCCGCTTATTTAATGACACAGAGCCGGTGAACATTGGCGGAATGCGGTTTTGGAACACCGCTCCGCGAAATCGGCTATCATACGGGCAGTCGTTTCACGGGCCCCGGTGTTCCCTTGGGAGGAGATCGAGAAGGTCCATTCCATCGCGTATGTATAACACCAGTGTATCTCGGAGCCGGTGTCCGTTGAGGACGACGTCGTGCCTGACGTCTACATGTCGTCGCACGAACCCAGGCACGAATTGGTTCCCATTCACGCTCGCATTTCATATCGGGGAATTTATCGGCATACGCCGTAGCGGATCCCGCATGGAGTCACAAGTGACGTCCGACACGAGTCGGCGGGCAGAGCTCCCGTGCTCGCCCGCTCTCATTCGTTGGCGTCCATGGGAGGCGGGGTGAGAAGAACGAGCCGCACGTCTGCGTGGCGTTGATAGAGGCGTTAACGCCGACCGTCGGCAACTACCTGCAGCGCACCGTGGAGGAGAGGAGGCAACGATACCTATATATTCTATAAACAGTATTGTATAACGGTAACAGAAACCCGCGAAAACGCGCGTGTGCACATGGGCGAGGAAATCGGTTCAACGTGGGGGTAGAATTCTGCCTGCCCTGGAACAAAGTATGAAATGATTTGTTAGCAAGCGTCGAAGCAAAAGCTGTGTATCCAGGCGAGTCGTCGAGAAACCATGACGATTGCACAGACATCAGGAGCGCAACTCTGTGGGTATCTAGGTGGATGGTATTTGAGTATCATTAATTCTGCATAACGAGGTTCGTTGGCCTGTGAGTGTGTTGCACACCAACGAAAATGTTGGAAAACAAGTTGTGCTAGAGTATTGAACGCGAATGTGAGAGTCTCGCAAGGCGTGCCGTCATACGTCAGAGTGAACTGTCTTAATATTAGCTTGAATCAAGCGACTCAACTGCCAGCAAACGGGGTTTCTACGAGAACGGTTTCGGTCGCAGCGTCCTCACTCACGCGCGTTACATTAGACCAAATATAATCATGAGACGTACGGAACGAACGCTAGAACACAAACTGATCATGGGGAAACCAGGCAGTCGCCACCGCCTGTTCAAGAAGTGTCCGCCTGAGCCCTGTGAACTAATCGTCACACAGCGGAGCTTCTACGTCAAAGTGCGGGGTCGCAACCAATCGACTGGTGTGCGCTGAAATCGACTATATAGTATGACAAGTCTAAGGAAAATGAATGTAAGATACGACATGGTTTCGGCCACATCAAGCGGTCGCCGCCCCTTGGTTTATTCGGGGTGACACAGACGTCCTAGCCCTTAACTCGTACCAGCCGTTTCGCAGCCGGGCTCGAATGGAGAGACGGAACAAGGATCACAAGTAAAAGTTGAGTCGAGGGACACGCGATATCAAACGCCAGAGCACGCGATATCTACGGCAACCACGTCCATTATGTTCTCCGACACAACCGCCAGCGCCCCCTACCAACGCCAGCCCCGCTATCATCGGAACCCAGATGAAACGAGGTAACAACAACGACCGCCAGTCATCATGTCCCGAACCCCAACGCACCCCCTGCTATTGACTATTCCCGTACGTGCAGAGGCGAAATCAAGTCGAAGATCCAATCGCCCACCGAGCCTCCCTTCCGCCAACCCTCTGCTGGGCGCGCACAAGGTGTAAGGTTTACCTTGGCCGTGGGCTACACAAGGTGGACGGCGACTACCCTATAACTGGGGGTAGCGCTTCAAATAATACGAGCAGATGGTTGTGCGATGTCCCCCACGCCTACAGCGAGAAGAAAGAAAGAATGCGCAGCTCCGGTGGTCATGGTTAGGGTTCCTCCCGGCAGCGGTGCACGTGTTACAAGCGGGACCACCCTCAACCTTCTGAACCTGCTGCTGCTCCTCCTGCATGCCGCTGTTAAACTTTGCGGTGGTCGGTAGAGCACGGTTCGACGCAGGTTGGGATGGGGCAATGCCGCGGCTGCCACGGCCGCCGCCCTTCCGGTTTCCCTTATCGTTCTTGCTCTTCGTGGTCCCCAACGTTGCCGATAGAAACTGGAGCACAACCGACTGCGCGGCTGATGCGCCGTCCTGCTTCCCCCCTGCCGCTAGCGGAGCGAAGGTGGCGGGCGACGCTCGCAGCGAAGACTTTCCAGAAAGCGCCGCATGGCATCGGGGGGAGCCCCGCCCTCGGTCGCCGCCCTTGATGGGCGCCGTCCTAACCGTAGAGCCAGCGGCCAGCGCTTTCGGAATGGCACGCCCGTCCTTGAGGTCCAGATCCATCTGATTCTCGGTCAGGCCGCACGTGTCGGGGAGTTTGTCGGTACACTCGACTCCATCATCGACAGCGAGAGAGTATACAACACTGTCGAGCACCTCGAGTACACTCCGCGTACGCACGCGACACCATACGCCCAACTTAGCCATCAAAACAATAGAGCATAGAGCAGTATCGAGCAACCCGAGTCCACCCAGCGTACACACGTCTATTTGCAGTGGGTGAGAGGGTGCTGCAGTACCAGACACCTGGGCATCGGACACTCGACACAACAGTCAAACGAAAGAGAGAATACAGCAGTATTGAGCGAGCGGTGAGTCAGAAGGCACAACATTGCCAGACCGCGGCATCGTACCGTCGACTCAACAGTTGAAACCGAGTGGGAGAATACAGCAGTATCGAGAGCGCAGTGAGTGAGAGAGCACGACAGGACCAGACACCTCGCCATCATACGCTAGACTCCACCGTCAACAGCGAGAGAGTATACAACTCTGTCGAGCACCTCGAGTACACTCCGCGTACACACATCAATTCGCAGTGAGTGAGAGGGCACGTCGTTAACAAACACCGTAGCATCATTAACTCAATTCAAGACAAACGCGAGAGAGAATAACAGCAGCATCGAGAGAGCAGCGAGTGAGAGGGCACAGCAGTACTCGATCCCATGGCATCAGACACGCGACTCAATCGTCAGAAGCGACAGAGGGCAAACAGCAGTATCGACACCACTACAACTCCTTGCGACTCGTCTGTGCCAGGTGATTTCTCGACGCCATAGCGCGCAAACTCCCCCTGTGGCACCACCTCGTGGCGAAAGCGAATCCGCCACCCGAAAGAGCTATCGCCAATATCAATTTAGGTCCCAATGTGCCCCCCCATTTTCCGGCTCTACGACGGGCACAGCCTCGATAGGCGATTGAACCTCGTATACGCGAGAAAGTGGCGAAAGGGGGAGGGAGAAATGACTATAGCCGTACCAGTTGGGTTAGAATCAAAGTCGCACCTCGGGCGGTGCGTCTTTGTCGTGAACCCTATCAGCTCCTGGTCGTTCTTGCTCCGCTCTTCCGTGATCGGTGGTTGATACTGCTCGACTCCGTTCCAACCAGCTCCACCAGCCCCATCCGTGCGCGTTCCCGCCGAGGTGCTTTCACAAGGGTTCGCCCCACCGGCGATCACGACAGTCTCGATTGGAGCCGCCAGTGCCTTCGTTCCCGCAGCTACCGCCCCGTCTCCTAACTGGCGCCTCCTTTGGATGCTCCGGGGAGGAGGACACGGTGCTCCGACTCCGGGAGGATCCCATAGGACCGGAGCAGCTCTAAAATATACCAGACTATAAGTAGCGTAGCTTCCAGCTCGCGGTACGCCAGGGAGGTGCCGATCCGATCGATGGTTTCGTTTTTCTCCGCGGCCTCCAACGCTTGGGGCTATGCCTCGGAACCCGGGCCAAGAGGCACCTTAAACGCCACCCAGCCGAGCGTGCACGTAAACTCATGTCGCGAGCCCACCGCGCAGTCGCTACCTGTCGCCAGGAACACACGGGTAAGGTCCAGCACGGCGCCAATGCCCCCTGCGTGAAACAGGGAAGCTGCTCGAGAAGAATGGAGGAGTCCAAACAAACTGCCGACGCCCGGTTTGGGCTGGGACGCGGAGCACTCATGGACGACGCCGGGACCGGGGCCGATGCGATAGCGGCAGCCGCGTCTGCTCGAGGGGTCGGTTTCGAGAGTGCGGTTGGCGGCATACTCAATACTCTATCGCGACCAACTCGTTTAGCTTAAGAGGTTTCGGGAGCGAAAAAGAAGAAGTGACCTCGCTGCGATACAAATTCCGACAAATTTCGATATAATCGATGATAGTTCCACTATATGTACCAAATTTTAGCCCATCGAGTGGATCGGCATTTTACGATTTGGAAGCGCGTATTGACGACGGGATGTTTACCGCGTGATGGTTTTCGGAATCCAGTGGTGAACATTCCTTTGTCATACAGCGCACTTCCCACCTAATTCGATTCACCGAGATTTTGCCTTTCTTATGGTGCTTTGTCATTGTTTAGTCCTCATTCGTCACTCTGTTACGGTTGATTCACCGTGATTTCACGGGTCGCGGGATTAATCCAGGGAAATCCCTGATTTTAAAGTATCCTTCTTGAGCAAACACGTTTAACAGTCGTTGAACTACAATTAATTTTATGATCCAATTTTATTTTGATCATTCTACGATCGATTCTATAGATCACATTCTCTCATCGTTGACCGATCGTTTTCAACGATCAGTTTCGTTGGTTCCTTTTTGCGATCGCTGAACGATTACTTTGAAAGATCCCTTGTTTCGGACTTTGATGGATCGTCTAAAACTATCCACTTTTTTCGATCATTGAGCACCTATTTTTAACGATCCTCTTTTTGGATTATTGAGCAATCCTTTAAAACGAGCCCTTTCTTTTAACATTTGAACGGTCATCTTTCAGCATGGTACTCCTCAAACGAAAAATTGAACTTTTGATAGAGAAGAAGAGATTTAATCGGCAAAAAGCAGTCCAGAAAGGCGATCGAGATCCAAAGAGGACATAACGCAGAAAAAAATCGGACCCTTTAGTTTATCTCAAATCAAATCGTGGTGACGTGGTGGGTGTGCTCTCTGTTTCGACTGAGTCGGGAATGGAGGAGACATGATTTTTGTTTTGGCTTCCCTTTGTTAATCAGTCTCGTACATTTGGAACGAAGAGTATTGGACAGTGTGCTTGATCCGTGACCTGAAAGAAGGCTATGGCGGGCGACGACTGGTTCGTAAAGTGGGCACGGCAACCAACACTCGTCGGGTCTCACAAGGTAAATAAAACGATCAGAGAGAAGGACAGACCCACTGAGCCCTCCTCTGCCGCATCACACATATGAAGTGAAAGGATCGCACAGCACAACAAATATTTACTGTAGTTAGTGCCAGGTACTGCTGCAGCAAATTGATCCTGTGCCCCAACGAGCTTCCGGAGGTAGTAGAATCACAGATTCACGACGCACGCAGCTCGCGTACGGAACGGTATCTGAACGGCGCGCGCACTATGTATGCTATGTCTACCTATACGTTGTTGTCCTTGTGCTGTCGCTGTGCTGTCGCTGTGCTGTCGTTGCGATGTCGCTGTTCTGTAGCACTGCTGCTGCTTGCTTGGTGTGAATTTATCGTGATCTGCTGCTGCTGCTTTTGTTCAAGATGTCAGTTGTTCGCTTCCTGTGCTGGGTCGAACGTTGTGGGTCTCGCAACCTCTCTCTGTACCAGGTATGTTCGTGTCGGGCCCCGCTTCCTTTTATACGAAAAGCCAGACGACGTGCGTCGTGTAATACACATTTTCTGCTGCTACCGTTGCCAAACTCAGGTGTCGCTGTTGTGTTGTTGCGCACTATGCTGCTGCTTTGCGAAATCTAGCAGTTTTTTTTTGTGTTTATACTATGATACATTTATTGTGATATCATACCATACTCCGTCAAAATGTCCTGGTACACCGGGTGGTTCGTGGCTGTCACTCTGCACCAGGAGTGTGTCAAGCTTCGCGTCCTTAGGGCGACGTACGTCTTGTGATACGCACTTTAGGCTGATGCTGATTGCTGCAGCTGGTAGCAGCAGTCGATACTGGTGGTACATCCTTGGGTCTCGTACGACCATACGACAGCTGATACTAACAAATTTATTTGCAAACATGATCCGTGCGGCTTTTCGTCGTATTTCCCAGTTCTTCTTGAGAGTTTTATTACTATTTGCTTAACGAATGAATATCGATAATGTATATATCTTGTTCCCCGGTGGTTGGACGATAGGTTCAAATAAAGCCTTTCGGCGATCGTACAACGATCGTTGGTTTTATTTTCCCTCTTTCACATCGTTGAGAGATCCTTTCCAACAATCGTTTTTCGCGAAGGTTGAACGAATGTTTAGAGCCCATACTGGGGCCCATCTTATCTAGGACTTTTGGTTTTTTTTTTTCAATTTTTGACTTGATTTTTTCTTTTCTAGTTTAATTTGCATCTGATTGAACGAAATTTAGTGTTCCCCGTCAAGATGGGCTCTGAAGGGGAACACTATGTTTCGTTATTTGGAAATGAAATTTCAACTTCAATATATTTTAACTTGACTTCGGAAAAAATAAACGTGTTTTTATCCTATCGGGAAACGGCGCAATCATTGCCAAACAAAAAGGAAATCGAAACAACTAGTGGAATAAAGAAGCGCGTCACACAACGCCCAGGCGACAAACAGCGAAAAGCGTAGACGAGAGCGAAGGTTTGCGTTGTCGTGTGCGCGCCGCCACCAGCATATTGTTTTTTTTTGGTGGCACAGGATAGGAAACTATCACTCTCGGGGTGTCTTGGGTGGGCGGAGGGAGCCCTCAAGCGCCACGTGCGGAACAGCAACGGTGGTGCAGCTATCGAGGTCTCGCGCGTATCCTCCGTTCTTTTGCTCGTTTGCTCGGTTTTCGTGATCTTTCGCCGATCGAGCAGGCCGAACAATTATTCTTGCGGCCGCCATGAGCTATTTTGAGGCGCCACGGCCGGGGTACAATGTGTTATGGTCTGTGGCTGTGGACGCAGCTATTGCTGCGGTCGTCTGTCATTGAGCTTCGGGTTTTATCGCCTCGACCGTGGTCAACGAAGCGGCCAAGAATCATCCCAGACCCCAGCGGGGGCGTTGACCCACCATGAACATGCTACCTCAAGGGTGATCAACTCTCAACTTGGAAATTGAAATTATAAAACTCACACGAAAAAAGTCCCAATTGTTTTTTCACTCAAATTGATTTTTTTCTAATTTGCCCCTTCGAATCCTGCCTGGTCATCCACTCTTCGGTCAATCAGATGCAAGTTAAATTAGAAAAAAAAAACATTCAAATTGAACGAAGCAAAATTCTTCGATCACATGGGCTCTTAAGATGGGCCCTTAGGATCGTTGAACTTTTCTCTTCTAGAGGGATACTTCTTCGATCGTTGAAGACTCGTTTTTCAAGCATCCGATTTCCCGATCGTTGATGCATAACAGAATACCTCGTTCAGCGATCTTTTCTCCAATCGATGAAATATTCGTTTTGACGATATTTTTTTCCGAACGATCGAAACGCTCGGTTTTGTTTCCTATCGTCGAACGGTCGATTTTTGACGATCCCATTTTTCGATCGTTGCACATTAATCACGTGATATTCGTAGAACGAAGGGGAAAACGTTCCATGAAAGAACAAGAGTTTCAACGGGCGAGAAAACCAGTCCAAAACGACGATAAGGATTCCAAGAGGAGCGGAGCCAAAGAAACATATGCACTATTAATACTAGCCTTGTCTCCAAATTTGTGTTGTGCCGTGGTGCCTGCCCACTACTGACTGATTCAGTGTGTGTTGTTTTCACATTAAATCTTATTTTCTACCCAATTTTATGAGTTCAACCAGTCTCCGTCCTGATTCCTCATCCTAGAGAGATACCAGTTAAGTAGTCACAGACTGTGAGGCAGCGGAAGACCGGAGAAGAAAATAAAAATCAAGTTCAAGGGTCAAGCAAGCCAAGTGCCAGCGTACCGGGTACGAGAACACGACGACACAGCAAGACCGGAAAAAATACCAAAAGACAATACAACGAAGTAGGCGGTGATAGTACTACGTGACCTAGAAAATCGTTTCGGAATCTAGCCACACATCGTTTGTCGTCCCCTTTGTACTCTCGTCAATAGCGGTATAAAGTGTCAGTACTGCTGCTGTCGCGCCCCCCCCCCATTGGCCACACCGGAAATTAAACTAAATCATTGAAGCCGTCATCCATTTGACAGTCCGCCTCACAAGCGGTTCTTAGTAGGATGCAGCTCATCCTTCATGCGACTTGCCGGACACCTCACGGCGCTTCGCGCTTGGTGCAAACAATGTCTGCCTGGTCGGTGAAAACCCGACATGCTCCGTCCCGGCATTGTAGGGGTGCGACGGTCTATGGTCATACGACTACGGCCATGCATGAAATCGAGTACATCTCTCCTATCGAGTACACCCCCCCCCATTGAACAACTCAACCTCGACAAGAAACAAACAAAAATCTGCTAGACTGCAAGAGCTAGTCGAACCGATTACCAGCCACTCGACCAAGCAGTTCGTTTCTTCATTCATCGACGGCTGTCGCGGAACGGCGCCCCCATCCCCCGCTCTCTCCCCCTGTCCTTGTCGCCGCTCTTGCCGTTCTGAGCTACATGGCGCCGCTGGATTCTCTGCGCCTCGTCCCTGTGCCAGTTTGCCATGAACTCAATGTGCTGTCTACGACAGTAATCAGGCTAGCAGCAGCAGAAACGATCGATGAGTAGCATGGTGATACATCTGAATAGCGACGTTGCTTCGCACCCGAGACCCAGTCGGCCGGCGGAGCGTTCAGACTGCAGTCGACTGGCGCGGGCTCGGGCCTAGAGACCAAGAGAAGCACACTCGGCGGGCACTTTTTTGTGAAACCGCACTCGTAGACTACAGCATCAGCATCAGTCAGTCAGTCATATATTATGAAGTACTAAAATACCAAAACAAGCTCACCCTACATAGCGTACTCCACATGTCTCCTCGCCGCCGGACCAGAGGCAGTCAGCGTGGTCTCGGACGCTTGGGTCCTACGCGTAGTGCAGCGAACTGGGCGAGTTTCTTTTGCAACGTCAGACCACGACAACTGCGGTTGGTCTCGGCGTTTGCTCGACACTCTGCGCGCACAATAGATTGGACTTTCTGCGTAGGTAGATTGTTTTCATCTGCGAACTGCACAGCTGAAAGTCCGATCCGGTCGAAATCTGACACCGAGATACTGAATCCCGTAGGAAACAGCCTGATAGCGTTTGCAGTCATAACTCGCGAAATAACGCATTCGTTTAGCCGACACAACCGCTTTCGTGACCATAACAACCAGAGGAATAGATGCTGCACGCGAGAAAAACAAAAGTATTTACACTGCACGCAAGTAGTGCAAGCCGAGACGCAGACCATGTGCCGGATGACGAAACGTATGAACAGGGTCACTTCGTAAAATTATTGTGGAGGCCACCCAGGTCTACAAACTAACCGCCAAGTTTGTGTACCCTGAGAAAACCGTGTACGAGAACGATGACCCTCCTGCTGACATCAACCGGCAGGTGCTGTTGGCCACCCTGCGTTTCAGACGGTGTATTTAGTCCATGTAATATCAGCCCAGCCCGCTTCGGCTCAACGTAAAGTTTGCTTTTGCTCAACGTCGAGGTAATGGAGACCATGCTATACGGTGTGTCACGTGGGGCCCCACCGTGGCCCATCTCTTCATACTGCGGAAAGCTAACCACCGATTCCTCCTCCGCTGCATCGGATAAAAGAGAAATCCTCGCGACCACTACCATGTGCTTTCATGGGCAGACGTAATGGCAACGAGACTGCCTTTGAGAACGTCAAGACCACGGTGCGAAAAAGGAGGATGCTCCTTGCGGGGTTCGTGGCTTGTATGGGTAGCGAGAGACGACCCAGAGGAGCAGTGCTTGGGGAACTGGAGGGGGGAAAGGATAACTTGGGAGGGCACGAGAAGGACTCGACCGGTTGTCTCGAGCGCAACCTATCGTTGTGTACCTTTCCCATTTAAGAGAACCAACGGACGCTGGCAGATAAGAGGTGTGGACAAGCGGTTCAGACGTGTTGAAGGCGCGGCAGAGCAGTACATGAAGCGCTGGTTCGTTCAGAAGAGGGGGAGTGTCAATGTAGCACAACGATGAGCGCTTGAGGTATAAAATGTTCAGGAACTTAGTCAAGACGCCGTTGGGCCCAAGAGCAGGGGGCAGTGGAACAGGAGCCACGTAGAAAAAGGAATAGCAACAGCGACGAGGCCGAAGGAGGCGTAGCAACAGCGACTAGGCCGGTTAAGAAAGTGAAAGCACCCGCCGAACCATGGCACTGGCCGGCTTCCTAGCTGAGACGCCCAGTGGTACTACTAGTACGGGCAACCAGTTAATACGAACTACGGTAAAAAAAAAAACTACATATTCACCTTTTATTACTTACTATATTGGTCCTATTTACTGTGGACCCCCGTAATACCTACTACAGCTGTGTTATAACCCCCGTTTTTTACTGTAGTGTTCTGGTTGCTTTGATACCCGTTTCCCTGCGAAGTCCATGGTAACCCCCCCGTACCCCTTACCCTGTCTTTCTGCGTTGGATGTGTCGATACCTCAGCAGTAAAGCATGCAGTAGTGACGGAGCCGCTGCAGAAGAGAACATACAGTTGCTAGCGCTGGGCAGAGGTTCGGGTAGAGCAAAAACAGAGTGAAATCTTATCGCACGGCAGAGGCCCGTCTAAGCTGCCTGCACGCAACGGTTTCGTATCAAAGCAAACCGCTATAACATACAGTGCAAACCCTAGCATCATCCTACTGAGTCATTCTTGAACTACAGATATCCTGAAAGGATGCGTCACCTGATTGTAATATTTGTGTAACCGTTTGTTTTTTACTTTTTTCCGGTCATGTTGACCTTTTTACTCGGGATGTTTGTCGTCTGGCTCTATCTTGTTTGCATCAATTGTGTCGTCCTTCACCCATCAGCTGGACGTAGTAGTGCTCGTTTTTTTTTTGTTTATGTTTACCCTTCGTCTCTACCCTCTTCTTGTCTTGTCGCCTTCCGTCTGGTCTTTTTGTTGCGTCTTTCCGTTGGTCTATTGGCTGTACATATCATACAATTAATCGTACCTGCAAAAATATCAACCTTGTCCACGGGACTCCGACTGGGCCTTTGAGCGCATGATTGCTTCGTATTTCTGTATTTTATGTTTTCCTGCAAGTTTTCCTTTTTTTCCTTTGTTCTTTTCTCCTTTCGTGTTGTTCCAGTGTAGTCTTCTTGTTCTTTCTTTGATAGCGTACATGATACACCGTGGATGTGTCCCTGCTTTTTGTTACAAGTGATACGGAATGGTATACCACGACTCGTCGGCATTGTTTCCCCTACTGACTGGCATGGTATTTCCCTCAACACTACTATTGCTGTAGTTCGTACTCGTATGTTTTCTGCCATCGAGATGCATTTTGTTTCGCAGCCTTTGTTCGTGACCGCGTACAGGATTTCGAGGAGGTGAGCTTATGTGAAAACGTAATCCTTCTAATCATCATCATCGTCATGAGCATCGCCATCACGACTACCACGGTGTTCAGCTAGAACGCAAGAACGAAGATATGGCCATATTCGGCCAACGCGGTCAAAATCAGCCAATTTCGGTGGTATACTGAACGTCTCACGTAGGTTCGTATTTCATTACAACTGCAGCCCAAGTCCAGCGCGCCTGCACTTGACAATCGTTTGACGTGATCAGTACGTATATTTGTTTGTTCATTCCAGCGTGTATTCGAAATGCCAACGACCTTCTGGATCCAGTCTTTCGCCAACAACTCCGGCATCACTTCCAGCAATTTTGATCGGAAAATGTGCCCCGTCCCGCATACCAAGAGCCTGACATTAGAGTGGCCAGAAATAAAGGGCGGAAAACACAACACAAGCGTAATATGATCGCAGATTTGTACCTTGTTCGCAAACTAGAAGCAAAACAACCTAGAACCAAAGAGAAGGTGATGATAATAAAAGAAGACAAATCATGACTGGCGGCGGTCGAAACTGAATGTGACAACCGCGATAAATAATTTCCCAACAACCCACTTTATTGTGAGAAAAGTGTACCTTGGTGCCGCTTGGTGTTTCAGAATGTCGATCGGATGGACGATATGATGAACCAGCTCTGGGCCACGTTTGGTCGTCGTCCACGGAGCTTTCTTCGTCAAAAGGCAGAATCAGAAGGAGAAGTGTGACCGTGTTTCCGTCGCTGAGGCATAATTGTCTGGTGTGTGTGAGTTCGACTACAGCAGCCGCCGCGACGGTGAATACATGATACCTGATACGACATAAAAAAAAAAGAAAACGCGTTTGCGTCACGTTTGGTCGTCGTCCACCAAGTTTTCTTCGTCAGAAGGAAGAATCAGAAGAGCGAGTGGGACCGTGTTTTCGTCGCTCAAGCATAATTGTCTGGTGTGAGTTCGACTACAGCAGCCGCCGCGACGGTTAATATATGACACACGACATAAAAAAGAGATGCGCTAATTGTGAATCTCTCACGAGTCAAGTACTACTGTAGAGTCAAATCAAAACGATTTTGCGTCAACAACGCAAAGGCTCTACAACTCTGTCCGAAAATATAATAACCGTTTGGTTTAACAGTTAGTTTAAAACCGTTTCTTACATAGTGGGACAAATTGGTACTTGTTTTGCATTGCTACAACAAACTTAAGTATGAGCGACCGGTCCCCGGTGACCTTTGGTCAGCATCGAGCTAGCTACGGAGCCGTCCGTCCTTCCACCAAAAGATACATTTCGAAAGAGTTCACCGGAGCGCGACGGTGTGCTCGTTGTACAATCGATGGTCTGGGGGATCCGATGTTAGAGCACGCTACGTAGGGTGAATTCGATGGCGGTCAGAATACAGAAGAATGATTGATACACTGATCCTTTAATTTTTTTACGGGTGAAGAACTAGAGCCTATCCAAACATCGTTGGGTAAACAACAAATATTCACGATAGTTTGCATCGCTACAACGAGGAACACCTGAGCAACCAACACCCCCTGGCGTCGAACGCAGGGCATGCATCGGACTGTGCTCCTCGCTTAAGAAGCCCCCGGGGTTCGAAACATTTAGGCAGACCGATTGCCCCTCCTATCGTAGCACGCGACGTACACGTACCCCTGATTTTGTATGATTCGTAAGATCTAACGGTGTAAAAGTCATGCTTAGCAGGTGAGACCTGCATAACCCACGGCTCTCGCTCACACGTTTCGTCCGTCGATCTTCACTACAGAAGATGCTATATATACGGTCCTTGCACACGTTATCATTGCGGCTAATATTGAACAGAGATTGCCTATGTTGTGGTCTGTCGGACGCGTGTAATATTCGCTCATGTTTTCCCTCCTCTGTTTTGCGCAGGCAACGCTAGCGGAAGAGTATTGTTCGGAGACTCGTTACACGCGAATTTGATCCACGCCACCGGCGATTCGGAGATAATCCGCAAGCAAAGATCCGTGGTTCGGTCGAAGAAGCAAGCTTTGCCGATTTGTTTTCGTTATTTTTACCATTTAATTCCAAGTACTGTAAACGCCGGAAAAAAAACGATATACTGGAAATTAATGCTTGCATTGTGCATGCACGGTACCAAGTTGCCAAGAGTTCCACTTATTGTCCTACCTTTCTCAAGAAAAAACGAGAGGGCGAACGCGAACACCTTCGATTAAAAACTGCATCAATACGCACTAAAGCACGGCCCTTAGCCCATGACCCAATAGCATAGGCTATGGGCGTATATATAACGAATACTACCATGAAATACCCATCTAATTCAAAATACCTGGTATATGATTGGATCGCTCCTCGGCTGAAAAGCCACAGCCCCGCCAACCAAAACAATGTTTGCGTTCAAACGTGCAACCCTTCATATCGTATGCAACATGGCATACGTATACGTTGTTGGTTTTGTTTCCGTTTCGTTGCTGAAATACGCCAGTGTTTAGCCTCCTCCCTCTACACACACTCAATATTACCCGACAAAACGCTTAGCAATATTTTGAAAAAAAGCCCTCGACTGCGCCTTCAAGGGAAAGATGAGTGAGACTTACATCGACACGCCGTTTACCGCCACAACATAATTACAACGCACGCAAACAGTACCCTCGCCGCCGGAGAGGAACGGGGGCGAGAGGGGATACTAACGAAACGAAAGACCAAACGTCGAGGGACATCATCGCAATCCTCCCTCCGCAAGCGGACCAGCTTAAAAAGAGCATAACACCCCCTCTGCATCCACACACACTCTACTAGTACCAGCCTCGCTTCAAGGGGGCTTGAAACAGTGAGCCTATTTATAATACAAAAACCACGACCAACCACGACTTACGGCAAGACGACAAGACTTCCCGAAAATAGGAGGGACAGGAACACAAGCACCGATTTCCAGCAGAACTCATGCGCTTTGGCTTCTTCGTGATGGCTTCCACGACCAGAAATACTTGCACGATTCGTCTTCGCCGTGGTTTCCAGGGCCAGGAATACTACTGCGGCTTCCATGACCAGGAGTACTGGACGTTTCGGCTACCCTAGTGTGCTCGTGACTGCCCTGGACTATAGTGCTACGTCCCCGACAATCGTTCGCTTTGACCCGAATTACGCGACACAGACATGGGGGCTGTGTCGCATGTAACGGTTCACGACACCGGTATCGTGGAAGGTTGGATCGTATCACACTCTTAGAGAGAAAGAAGTGAGGCCCACGGCACAATAGGCAACACGTGGAAGGTCTTCTACTTCTCTGCGCAACAGCGTAACTCACGCGGCGCATGTACTAACTATATTTAAAGCAATTGGTTCACCCCGCACCACTCCCAGAGACTCAAGGCCGAACAAAACACGCAATGGCCACACGATACATGTTCGCATCCTACAGCTACTGTAGTTCAATCGTTTGATTTACTCGAGCACATGCTTGCAGGTCATAAGAACGTGGTCAACTGTGGAGAGGAGACGGCGACATGGCGTGGTGTTGGTCCCAAACGACCTGGCGATCACCATGAGCCAACGCCTTGTGTGCCTCACCCTTTTCTGCAAAACTAAAAGAGCGAGCTACGCACAACATCTGCGGTAGGCCTCCCCTTATCCCCACGGCCAACAAGCAATGCAACACATGCAGTAACTTTATATCTAGTATCGCCATCTATTGTCACACGTACGTCGACATGCCTCGCAATCGTTACCGGCTACTGGGCGACGCATGTAGGATCGCTCCTAGGATCGCTCCTACTCTTGGTACTACTCCAAACAACATTCAACGAAAATGTACCCAACGGAAAAAAAAAAACCGTCTGGCAGTCAGGAATCACTCGATTCTTCCGGCACGTTTAATTCCAGTTCATGTATAGCCGATAGCTTTCATCAGAAAGCATGGATGCCTTATAAACCGTCATTCCGCAACCGAACTACTCCAGGCATATATCAATGGGAATGTCGGACACAGCGACCTGGTGTCACTGAACCCCCCCCACCCCCCCCCCGGTGCACTCCATGGCCTTCGTCAGAGCGATGCGTGCATCGGATAGACCAGGTCTCCATTTCATGAAGATATTTTAGCGCCGACAGATGCCTCGCCCGCATGATCTCATTTGCATCATCTCCACAGTAGATATACTTGCTGGGTGAGTCACGGGCGCCTAGAAAGCAAAGCCGTGTGATCTGCCATCATCTGTCTGGCACATGTTCTCTCGTTTGGATCTGTGTTGCGGACCTGGAGCTGTACAGATCCTGTCTCACAATGGCAAATATAGGACCTCAGTTGATTGAGGTCCTGATCTGTCTTGAGTGTGGATCTACATGATCCAGATCGTGCTTCGTCCGATGTGTGGAAAGACGGATGCCCCCATAAAACCGGCATCACACCCTTTTTTTTTTAACAAAAGTGAAAACTAACTATCGTATCTGCGATCATAGAGGCCGCAGCATCAGTTCGCCAATGTTGCGGTCGAAGATGGCGGCGTCTTCGTCGCCGTCCACCAGGCGGGAGAGGGACTCGTCTATGGACGCCGCCATGTCCCCGCCACCGCAGAGGTCGGACCCTGCAGGAACGGCCCCCTGGCAAACAAAACAAACAACCACGCACGACGAAGGACGTCAAGTATAGTGTGTTTCCATATCTTCTATTATCTTAGCCCCTGTCTCCCCTTCCCTTCCTAGTCACATATCTCGTGAGAAAGTACTGAGATCTCACGCTACCCCTCACCGAAGCTAAGCTACGCTGCCATAAGTACAAACATATTGCAGAAGTGTTGTGGGACCCACCCACCCACCCACACACCAACACACCCACCCTCCCACCCACGAGCACGCTCAATGTTTGTCTTGACGTTCCAAGAACGTTGTTTGGTGCAACAACTGCGTTCTAAATCTACATTCAAGTTGGACCTCAAAAAGGCGCCACAACCCATCGGCATATGTACTGGAGGCGATACAACAGAAACCCCGATTGGGGGAGAGGACCAGGCCCAGTCTTGTCTAATACTTGGTGCAATAACTCGGAGGGGAGGGGGGCGCGGTCCCGTTGTCCACCAGCTTACGAGGGCCCATGAATAAGGAAGTCGAAAAGTAGGGGGAGGCGTCATCCGCTTGAATGATACAGGCCGTACACACGGGAGTCCAAGGGAAGGGGGGGGGGGGGGGGGGGGGGGGGGGGGGGGGGGTAGTGAACATTCACACCGTATATAATTCAACTGGAATTTGAAATGGGGCGGAAGCGTACGCCGTCCACCCGTGTACAGAAGAGGTAAACCCGTGGTGTGCGGGGCTCACCTCGAAGTGCATGCCACCCCACACGCGGCTGTCACCGCAAACTTGCGAGATCTCGGACCAGGAGGAGAAGCTGAAGATTCCCAGCTGCAAATCAGGAACTATTTCATCAGAACCCACGAAGTTCTCCACTTGTTCCGCGAACGCCTGAAGCAAGCCACACATCGGTCAACGGGAAATACACACAAAAATTCGGATACTACCGGGTGAGCTAAAGAGCTCTTTCCACGGTAGACGTTCAAATTTTAGACTGCATGATCTATGACCGTTCGAGCTCCTCACGTGTACAATCCCCGGAAGGTTTTGATGTTTTACATGAGTATATGGACGGGCGCACGAATTTATTTTGTTTAAGCGCTTCTAGACCACTGGAAACATGGTCGGGTTGCGCAATAAAACCGCTTCGAGGTCATTCTTGGGGTGAGACAGTGAGGCACCACCCTTAGAAGGCATTTGCCGAAGCCAGCACAGCGTGCGCCTCGGAGTTCATAATATATGTGTGCCTTGAATTGGCTGAATTCGTACGAGTACAAAATAAACACTACTATTTGGTACGGGATTATTACGGGGGACCATAGTAAATCGGACCAAATATTGTTAGCAAGAACAGGTGAATATATATATTTTTTTGTGTGTACCGTAGGTCCTATTTACCATGGTCCCCCGTAACAGTACACTCAGCTATTTCACACACCACCGTACACAACTTCATGCTTTATGTCGTCTCGTGAAACGCTGCAGTGGAATACATTGTCTTGTGATACCACCACTTCATTTTCCAGCCACCTCAAAACAATCAATAAATTTACTCCATGTATTCAATAACCGACCAAGACGTGTATTGATTTGTTCTACTCTATACGCACCCTATCAACAACACGTATACGTGTCTGGTGGTCAAAACACGCCCCTTGCCTTGCACCCAAGGCGAACTCTCCACGCCAGCAATCCACTACCCTGTATCGCGTACCAGCGGTACCTTGAACATATTTAGTCTTTTTCGGATATTGGTTAGGTCTGAATAAGTTAAGCTGTTTTATCTCTTCGTTTTCGATATAGACGCGGTCGTCTGCCTCTGTGCGATAGCTACAGGGCTGTCGTATCTCGTGATTTGCGATTTATGGACCGTGAAATGTTCTTCTACATGAAAGCGAACGATCATCGCCCGCTGCACGTGCCGTGTCGGGGACGAAAACAGCTTCTTCGTTCAGTTTTGCTGTTATACGGAGGCGGGATAAACCTGACCGTTGCCAACACCGTTGTCCACTTTGCTCTGCGAACACCTGTGGCAGGTACTGTACACTTGTACGAAGGTGCAGGGTGCACACTTAGTTTCTGACTCTTCTTGCATGAGGAGCTGGGTTCCTCGCCCAAACCCTGAACTGGACGGAACAGAACGTGCCACGCGATGAACGAACCTGTCCCGTAGTAGGGGTGAATCGGTTAAGGCGCGAGGCATTCGGACGATGTTGATGTTCCGCAGTATTGGGGGGTCCCGTCGAACATTGATGCTCGGGCGATCAAGCAATTACAGGGGACCATAGTAAATAGGACCTACGATATGCACAAAAACCTACATATTTCCCTATTTTTATCAACAATGTTTTGTCCTATTTACTATGGCCCCCCGTAGAACGCGTCCAGGTGGTGACCAGTTGCACTCTGTCCCAAACATATACTTACCGAATACAATTAAATGTCAATCTACAAGCGGTCCTTATGTATCGGGACAGAGCGATAAGCCGCCAGGCGGGATTTTTATAAGTGTATGACCACCGGTGGGTAACCATGTCGTATCGTAGGAAACACTAACGAAAAAACACATCACACCACACTGATAATATACTATTAATAGGCATCGGTAGCTCTAGGCAAGAGCAGGAGCTTCGATCCGAAGAGGATCGTCACTTCCCTTGGCCTGCGAGCGGCCCCCGCAGAGAGCGCGCCCGGAGCTTCAGGGCCATGTCGGAGGCCCGTCTTCACACTATTTGGCTTCGCTAGCGCTCAACAGCAGTACGTTACGTTTCGGCCGTATCTCAAAGCCAACGTTTGGGTCAGGGCTGGTGCTGTTGATTTGGCTGAAGAAAAGGTCAAAAGTAAGAACACAATATGCATGTTTTGATAGAGGCGTGAGCGGACTGCTGATGTACGGTTCCCTCTCTTTTCAACCGTTCCTTGTGTTGGGTTCCGTTGTAATATGAGGCGTTTAGTGGGACGTACAATGCGTAATGTTGATGTTCTGAAGTATTGGCACGTCCCCGGGGACGAGAGGGATATATAATAATAGTAGTTTTACAAGAGAGATGTATCATGGGCCCAGTACCTGCAGCAGTAGTCCTACCTATCGTACCCTCATTATATCGTTGTCTTTCGGTTTGCACCCGGTTTTCATCTACCCAAAACACCAGAGCTAACCGTATTCGTCGTGGAAGAAATATGCCCCTGCATTTTAATCTGATCATCGGCAAACCTATTTGTTCCGTTGTCCTGCAGGCGTCAATACTTACGTGTCCGCCAGACGGAATTTGAAAACTGGTTGGAGGTTACCCTACAGACGCCACGATCGCGTTTCACAGAAAAAGTACTGTAGGTCACTGAGAGTGTTAATCACAATAATATAGTTCATGTCGCAACCCACCTGAATTTCCTGATTTCCGCTCGAGATATTTTCAAACAGATAATGAATGCTGTGAAAATCTAGAAACGTGGTGCCCTAAATAAGGGTTTATGTAAACAGCAGGCAGTGCATGTCGTACCTGGTGGCAGAGTGTAATGTAAGTTTCCATTAATGCTGTTTCACGTCCGTGGCAATTTCATGATCGTACGTACAACATATGAAAAAAGTTGACGGCTGAAAAAGGTTGACGGCTGTCAACCACAGCTGATTCATCTGATCCAATCGTGCAATTCAATCGACATTCGAATCCCAAACTTCGAGACCATTAAAGATGAGTTGTGTGTCGGTTTCACATTAAACCATGTTCTAAAGTATACCAGTACACCCAGTCGCCGTCGTGGTTTCATATCCTTGATAGATACGAGTTGTGTGGTCAGACTGTGAAACAGAAGAAATACCAACACGAAAAACAAATATAAAAATAAAGGTTAGAGCAAATGAAATGCCAACGTTCCGGATACGAAAACAAAACAAACGTCAACCCAAAAACGAACGAAAAATAATCGTGAGACTTAACCGTACCATTACAGTCGGTATTCCAGTCGAAAAGTTTGAGTGAGACGCTGGTGTTGATAAATCTTCACAAAAAAGGTGTAGGATATCGAAAGAAAATGGAGTTCGATACGATACTGGTGAACAGGAGCTCGAAATCGATCATATTTCGATGTTGACAGATGGAAGCTTTCGTTCAGAGTGGGCATGTAAAATATGGAGATGCGAAGGGGAGGAGGCCCAATCACGTTCCAAACGATTTATCGAAAGCTCGGTATTTTTCAACAGCTCGAAACGTTCATTACGGCATGAGATACCATTCACAACGCCTTCCACCCGATACATTGACCAGTCCCATCAACTCCCAGGGGTCTACTCGATAGGGGAGACGCGTTCGATCTCATGCATGGATATAGTCGTGTGACTATAGACCCTCGCATCCCTACACAAGGCCGGGGCGGAGCATGTCGGGCATCCATCGATCAGGCCGACATTGCTTGCACCAACTGGGGGGGGCGGTCACTGATCACTGGAGCTCCCTAGGCTCATTCGACTTCACTCGAACAAAATTCATGGTGACGCATGGTACGGCAAGATGACACCTGCAACTTTCTGAGCCTCCCTACTTCGTCACGAAAGGCGCAAAAACATGCATCTCACCCAAAATCGGGGCTCAAAAACGAAACGCGCCCTAAACCTGACGAGCATTCCCATGGGCCTATACCTTAGTTTGGTGTGAAACAAGAACGATAGATAGTGAAAACAACCGGACGATTTTGGATAGTAATTCAGTTCAGAAGCCCCGCGAGTCAAAAATACTGCCTCATAACGCAAAAAAAGTCCTACCTCTATATCGTAGAACGCGCCAAGTACTTTCTCGACATATTGTCGGTGTTTCGGATATATATCGAATACTCGAACTTGAGTTTTTTTTGCCTTTCACACATGGTTTTTGGTATCTGCCATCGCCTGAAATCTCCAAGAGTGTTTTTCATGCAGAGACTGAACGAAAGCTTCGATGTACCCAGTATCGAAATCGTACCCTTTTCTTTCGTATCGGCATCGTATCGAACTCGATTTCGAACTCGATATCCAAAACGTTAACCTAATCGGCACCGGCGGTACCAAATTAATTCAAGCGAATGTTCGCTCCGATTCACAGCCCCATTTCGTTTTTTGGTGGTGTCGGCAACCTTTCTTGACGAACAATGTACAAGTCTACGAGAAGAGCTCCTGGAAACCGATGGTCCACACCACGTGTGCATATATTACGGGGATAATGTTTTGCACGACAAAGCGTCGGTTTCATCCCATGACGGTGCTCTCGATACATGAACTCGCCGCTACTGCACTAGTGAATCGTCAGAAACATGCCCGCAACACGCAATGAGGGGAAGAGAGCAATATGTGCCAGGTACATCTGTGGGACCTACGAAGAATCTACGAAAAGCGAAAGACAGACGAATCACAAAAAACAAGACGCAGAAACGAAACAGAACTTGTAACTACGTTGTGCCTGGTCAGATAGAAGGCGCAACCAAAGCACAAACCGCCGCAGGGGGTAGGGTACGAAAGGTCGTATGTCCATGTCTGATACCTAATCCCTACGTTTCAAGGCCTTCATTCTGTAGTTTAGGTCGGCAGCATTTGGCAGGTCGTAATTCCTAGGGCCTACAGAAAAAAAAAAATGGTACACAACGCTGAAGTAAATTAAGCACATCTGAGCATGAAATACGGCCACCGACAAGTGCCCGACATGACACGTTCTCACCTGACAAAGGCAGGCTGAAGCTGAGGGGAACTCGGAGTGTGGCATTGTGCGAATAACCGGTTCCCATTCCGACGCCTTCATCGTCTGAACACCATCCCGCCCAGCGGCGGCAGTCACAAGCGTGTTGCCGAAGGTTTCCCTATTGACACGAAACGGTTACGAAGCGAGCGTGGGGGAACTCTTTGCCTGCAGTTAAGACACGAAACGTTTTGAACGACTAAAATCGGAAACGGTTGCAACCCAGACACCCAAAACGGTTCGAAACGATTGTAATAATCTAGCGTGACGAGCGCTTTCTCCAAGACACGCAAGTACGGTAATAAAAAAAACAAAGCAGAGATGTCTCCCGCAAAGCAATAATGATGACTCATCCCACGACCATGGGGGTTTCTCCTTTTCGCCTTGATAGATCCTGACCGGTCGGGCTCCTTACGAGAGTAATTGCCCGTTAAGATCAGTGTTTTCCTGTAATACCCGTAATTCATGTACGTTATGGACGTTAGGACGACGTACGTAGCGCATAGAAGGACCGGCGAGATCGCGCTAACAACATCGTTTGAAGTTATGATTTGCGCGAGATGAATGACCCCCGCGTTTAACTCTTTTAGTACCGCAGTCCCGTTTCGGGGACAAATCACTTGGAAATAGACTGGTTTGTCCCCAAATCGGGACTGCGGTACTAAAGAGGTTAAGGAGTTCAGAAAATATGGCACCGCCCTTCAGCGGTCACAGCATAGGGCAAACAAAACAGAACAAAAAAACGACCCAATGGAAAAGCAGAGTACGACAGTACGTAGGTAGTACGTAGGGATGTGTATATGTGCTCGTACTAATGATTACGCGTTACAAACGCGAAAAAGTACCTACATTCCTAGACCCTACACCCGCAAATCAAGGATATACTTGCATGTCAGCTACCCTCTGTCCTCATCTGGAAATTACCGGAAACACCACGTAGAAAGAATAAACCCTCTTTCCTACGCGAAACCCGAGCTACACTTTTTCTGGGTACGTTTTCCTCAACAAACGTGTTGTGCAGTTACGCAGCTATAAAGGAGTCAAGGGTGCTTCGCTTGTAGTTTGGTCGGCTCTTGCTACGGAAGGGGTAGGGCGCTGCATGCGTGTATCCGTACTCACTTGTCGACTGCGTCATTTGGCTGGTGGTCAAAAGCTCTTAAAAATGTTTACATTCCTTCGGACGTTTTAAGGACGGATGAAAGGCAAGGACCTCCGTCTCGCTTTTCACATGTTCGAAAGGGTTTGCGGCCTCCTCCAGGTGCTGGATTAAAAGCGGCTCTCGTCGTTTGGTCCGCCAAGTAGATTTGCAACGCGCTTTGCAAAACAAACTAGGATCCAAATTTCAAGTAGTCTCTTTGAAGACAACCTAGTGCTTCTGGGCCGAGAGGCCGCCTACACATCAACGTCCACATGACATCAGATTCGGCCCCACCTCAAGGGACCCACCTAGCCGATCGGGGAAAAACGGAGGGCAGAAAGTCGAAGTCCCATATACATACTGTATATATATTATATATAGATATTCCGCCTGGTGGGTAGCGCATTCGTCGAGTACAACAACTGTCGTATTTCAATTCCACCCCACGCCGTACCACGCCTTGGTTGAATATCACGGTATCATACCAAGCTCGCAACTATAAGATTTAGAGAATCATCGTACAGCTATAATCCTTCATTATTTTTGGATACATGTTTCTATACCGCTTTCACGATGCTCCTTATCGCGGGGTCCCTAAGAAGGACAAACTGCTGCTGTACCGGCGGCCGGGTGCACGCGATAAGATTCGTTAAAGGTAATAAATACGGGTTGCGCGCTCACCTGATCACGGTAGGAGGGCGCGGAAGGTCGTGGCGGATCTGTGATGGCAATAAAAGGGAGAGTTGTGATGCAAGAAGAAACAGGCGGCCATTGGGCGACTTTTATGCTTTTGGTTCGAGTTCCTCGAGCAAGTCGTGCGCTTGTCGTTTCGATAGTTCATCGGTTTCGTCTCACTCTATATACATGCGATGCATGCCCGCCCGCCGGAACGTGTACGACATCCACGCGGGTTGCTGACCATGGGATCAAATAGTACTACCATAGCCGACGCAACGCGAACAGAGGCCTCGTGACGGTTCGCGTATAGGTCAAACTGCGTTTGGACTCATCGTTGCAGAAACTGTCACGACTGAAGAAGGTATCGCTCGCGTACGATAAGGCTGCACGTTGTCTCCCGCAGGATGTCACCATGAACCCAAACTGAAAACCATACATATGGTCATGTCGTACTAAGAAACTAACCCGTTAATACCTACACCATTGAATAATTTGTCGGTTAAGCTTACACACGCTAGCTCCCTCAAAAGGTCAGCTTTCATGGACATACGAAACGTACGGAGCTCTTCAACTGAGGAGTCCCTGAGCCATCAGGGCACCTCCATATGGCAAGCACGCGTCTCAACACACCTTTTCCCTCCAGGAGAGTACAACTCCATTGTAAATGGCAAGCTGCACAGCTACCGTCAGCCGGTAGAACTCGAGATTGCTGAAGGTATCCGAGTTCCTGTCGGCACAACACGGGACACAACAAAGTGGGGAGGTCAATACCGGGTGTGCGTTCTTAAAACGTTCGTGACCGTATAGCGCGCAAGCTGACACCCCTGGAGACGATGCGTTTGAGACGATTTTGCAAGGCCCTTTTCCTCGGAGCAAGGGAAGCAAACACACGCAAATACGATGGTGGCTTTGACGAGGTCACGATGTTGGCGTTTGAAAACGACTTGTAGTCGAGACCTGTACATCGCCGCATGAACCTCGGCGTTTGCACTCTCTTTTGCTGTCGATTGAATTCGTCTATCGCCGTGTTTATCTTGCGTGTTTGTTTCCGCAAACCCTTACTTCTAGCAGACCTCCCATCGTCCGGGCCGAATCTCTATCCTGGACAGATGTGTGTTTTGTCGTCACAAACTGCGAGACGGAGACAGACAGATCCTACATCGATGCACTGTACATCACAAACGCACTGAGGTTAGACGATGCCTCTTGTAGGAAAGTATTCCTGTTATGGGGGAAAAGTATTACGGGGCACCTTAGTAAATAGGACCAAATATTGGTAGAAAAAATAGGTAAATGTATAGGTTTTTCTGTATACAGTAGGTCCTATTTACTGTGGTCCCCGTAATACTCGTAGTTGGAGTGGTTCGTCCCCGAACGGGACTGCAGTTGTCAAAGGGTTGAAATGAACACCAGATGCCCAAAAATTACGCCTGGACGGGCGCGGGAGAGAGCCGAAATTGGGTGTCTCAAGACCGTGACACGCTACCTCACCGACGTGAGAAACTAGATACAACAACAAAACTACTACAACGAGCTGTACTTGGGCCCGCAAACGCATCACCCAGACGCGAAGACGGAGCGGACTAAACACCGCACGGAGCGAACCGTGGTGTCTAGCCGATAAAAACCTAGCTAGACAAAACGTAACTGGAGTACTTACCTTATAACTGTTTTCGCAGTCGCTGATTGCTAGTAAGCCAGCAATTATCACAACCCTAGCCAGTAAACGCTAGGCGCATATAAAGCGCGTACGACAGCAGTGAACGGCCCTCCGCCGTGGAGTTGAGAAAGAGAGGAGTAATGATGTTTGACGACCTGAACACCGTATATGCGCCCTGTTTCGTGAAAACCACCACAATGTGTCCCCGAAAACAAAGAAGGTGATCGATGGTATGTTTATTCGCAAACGTTCCTTATAATTCTCGACAGTGCGGTAATATATTTATCATCCCGTCTGCTGTGTATTTACCTACCCTCTCCCTCCCCTCCCCTCCCCCTTTCGAGACCCAGATCAGAGGAAACCCTGACGGGACACTTTCTCTTCTCTCCGCACTACGATTACATTCGTACAGCTTTCATTTGTGTCGTGATCGAAACAGGTACGATGGCTTTAACTTAACTCACAAAAAAAAACTACATATAATTCGCGCTTAGAGGCACGACGGGAACTCCCCCCCCAATCTACACTGCCGTGTGCGGCTGAAAAGAGTTGTAGTGGCATCGATTGAACTTACAGGGTGAAATACTTGGCCTTGAGAGGCACGAGAGAACTGAACTTGTTGTCGAAGAACTTGACAGATTCCTCTCTTAGCTGTGACTGATCGTTCGCGGTGACGATTGATGCATCGAGCACTTCTTGGGCGACCTCGTCGTACCTGAGATACGGATGGCGAAGGAGAAAAATAGAACACGAAGAGGATTACAACCTCACTTGAGACGGACACAGACCAAGCACGAAGAGGATGCAACAAGGATTAGAGCTGCGGTTCCAACACCTAACGTAGAAAAGAAACTGGATCAGCAAATATTCGTCGTGCCTCTTGGTAGCTTGTGATACATATAACGGAAGCAGTCAAAGAGCACGGATACGGATAGAACGTGAACCCAGTGAACGACAGAACTGGATTCGGGGTTCTAACATCCAGCGCAGAAAAGATCGTGACGCAGTCTAGTACTGTACGTACCGCTTGGTAGCTGTGACTCGAATCACGGAAGGAACGGATACAAATCACGCACATATATGTTGGAATTGGGCTTAAGCTGTGGATTCAACACCTACAGCATATACATTATACCGAAAACGACAACAACGTGAGAGAAATATTATGCGCCAGGTTGGGCAACCTCACTACTTTTGTGGCCGTGATAATATTCGCCCAAGCCAAGCAGGCACACACGCCCTCTTGAAGCGAGCAACACAAAGAGGGAATGGGTTATGGTCAGCTGTTCTGCTAGAGTGCAGAGCTGGTGCCTTTCATGCAAAGCCGATAAACCACACGCAAAGTTCGGGGAACGAAACCAAAGGAAAAATTGCGGTGGTCAGCGCGCCCCACTGTGAGTTTGTGTCGTGTCGTGTATGCATACAGTAGCGTGTGCAAACCCTTCATTTCACCCGTGCTACGATATGCGTAGAGCACTTACGAGTACATATTTCGAGGCCACCGAACTGCGAGGAGCTCCGACAGCAACAACGTTCAGATACACTAAACGTATACGCTAAGCAAGAGGAAGTCCGAGGATGGTGCACAGTATCGTGGGTGGGGGATTTAATGAGTCACGTGAAACATGTCTACGTCCAGGATCCAGGGATATTGGGTACATCCACAGTTTCGAGGATGTCAGAGTTCAATAGTTTGAGCTGAAACCAGAACCCGCTGCGAGTACCGTAGGACGGATCGTTTTTGGCAGGCCTTACTGACTAGCGCAGAGATTTCTCGCCAATCTTACCGAGATCTGTATTCTGGTTGGTCAAGCTTTCGAGAGGCGAAGTCGTCCTCGTCGCTTTTCGAGTTAAAGCCGAAGAATCGGGCGGTGACGCCGATGTGTGGGGTAACATGCTCCTGGGTGGAGAGGAACCCCAGTCCGTTTGATTCGATGAGTGGTTGCCACCGGCGCCTCTTGGTCAGCTGGATTAAGCAACCAAGTTTGTAGTCCAACATTCAAGCGAGCGGGAAACGGGGGAGATTTTCAAGTGTTTAGAAACATGCCAGTGTCAGCTGGAATTAGCCAAACGGTTCAACAGCGCTGTTCAAGATGAGTGAAACCCAGAGCGGAAGGTTTGCTCAAATACTCTACTGTATGAGGTGGAATGGTGCCAAGGTTTGATTTCAACATAAAAACCAGGGCAAAAATAGAGATCATGGTTAGACCAATACAGCTATGTATGATAGAAAATAATACAAATGCTTATTTTTGCTTGCGAAGGTCACCACTTGTACTTCTCCGCTTAACCGTGCGGGAGGTTTCACCACCCAACTCCATTAGTGTCAAGCCGCGGTCACAGGAGTCTCCACCTCCCCCCGGTGAACGTGCGACTTCTATTGTATCTCGCGGAGGGGTAGGCGTTGCTACCGCTGGTCGACTTGCATCGAATAGTTCCAACTCTCGATCCCACGTACTGTGCACTCCATTGTTTTACCACGTACATGGCTGACCATGCATACATTCTCACACTTCTGACAGATGTATGGATCTTGTGAGCATGGTTAGTGAGTGGCTTCAACGGTGCATTCCGGTTCTGTGTAGGGGGCCTGTTTTGATTCTGGTATAGCTGTAGCAATGCGCTTCCGATACCTGATAAGGGCGGGGCCTGTTTTGAGACTGGTTTAGCTGTAACAATGCGCTTCCGATACCTGTTAAGGGCGGTTCTTAGGCTCGTGCGGAGAATGGAGCACTCCTTTGCAGTCCCCCGCAATGGCTGCTCTGATGTTCTTATTGCTAATGATGCCCAATCCTCCGTCGCAATGACTTCTCTGGCGCTTTCTCAACGTTGTGGTATGGCTTACGATGCAGTACATGACCTTGTACTGGCTGGGTTGATTGAGGCCGGCATGGCTACAAGAAATCATCCCGTCACTTTGTGAAGGCTGTCCTGAGGCTAGTATGGCTAGACGAAAGTCCTGACGACACGTTTCAATACACGTCGTCAAAGCATGTAACAATACATTGTCTAGTAACGGCAGGGTTGATTAAGGCCGGCAGGGCTACAACGAATTAATCCGCTACGTTGTCAAAACTGTTGTGAGGCTGGTATGGCTCGACTACAGACCAAACGATGCGTTTCAGTACGCATCGTACGGAATGTTAATTCAACGGATGATCTGGTTGAAGGAAATATGGGCCAGGGCTGGCGATTCGTGTGTATCGCCTTGTATGGACTATTTTGAGGCTGGTATCGCAAGCCAGGCATTGCATGAAAGTACCTCTTACGGGTTGACTCGATGCCGCCATCGCTAGAACCAAGGCTGGAATGGTTGGAGATTTGTTAAGTCGCACTACATTGTGGTGTCTGTTCTACCTTAAATTGCTGACGATTTTTTTCTCTTACAGTGCCATGTACAGGCTGTTTTGATGCCGGCAAGCCTAGACGAGGCGGTGGAAAACATCGCTGATGCATTCCGTTGTCGCGAAATATAGGGGCTCTTTCACTACCTTGTAAGGGCTGTTTTGAGGCTCGTACGGCGTCCACTGGTTCCCGGCCGAGTCCTTAACCGCGTAGTCGCTGAATGGGATGCGGTTGAATTCTCGGCTCTTGCTCCCGTCCGCGTTCCACCCATCGTTCTCCAGCATGTACGCCACCGTCTCGGTCACGTACGCCTTCGCGAGCCCCCAGGGCGTAGCAATGCTCGTGTCTTCCTGCATAACAAGCGACAGCGGGTGTCCTCGTGCCTGCATGAGGGCCTCCAACTCATCAACGCAGAAAGGCATGGAAAGGGTGGCCGCGTACACGACCGTGTACACAATGGCCACACGGAGGTGGAGGTCGTACAGGAGCTGGCCCTCTGCGTCGTTCTCGGCAGGCTGGCAGCGACGACGGGCGTCGGACGTAGCCTTGTCGCCGAAAATGTCGAGCGCTTTGAAGTTGGTGTGAAACATGCTCGATACTGAAAATGTCGCAGTGTCGATTTCTGTGGCACGAGCGGGGGGCGGGTGGCGGGCGGGCAGGCGATGATAACTTGGTGTGACTGTTTGGTTTCGCGGTCAAAAACACGACAACTGTAGCTCGCCACGCCATTGTTTAATACGCATTCTGCTGATTTATTGATCTACACAGTTTCTTCTTGTGGCACGGGCGGGGGGCGGTGATGGTTTGGGGGTGTGGCGGTTTCTTTGGTGTTCGCCAACAGGAGGACTGGGGCGTTCGCCACACTATATAGTTCAGAAGCGGATCATTCTGTTCTACAGGAGTTTTACATTGAAGTGCTTCTGCTTCATATCTGCGATTAGCGTTGTATGCATGCAGGCATGTGCCGGGGGATGGGGTGGGGGAAGACACCTTTGACCACGGTTTCTTGTCCAGAAAGCCGCCGAACGCAAACGAAAGCTCCCACCTCAAAGATCGAGCTGGGAAGAAGAAGCGATATTTCAAAACACCCAACAGACTTCTCTACCCCCATGTTTCAGAAGGATTCTCTTCCTATCCACATACCAGGTAGCTCTTATTTGTTGTACACATTGCTTATTTCCCACCTCCCAACCACACGACGTACATACCGTGAGCCTGGTACCTCGGAGTGTGGAAACTAGTTAATGCCCTAAAATAGTGCCATACTTTTTTTCAGTGGCGTTGTATCGTAACCTTTCGTGATTGTGTCACAAAGGGGCCGGGTCAGAGATTTGGTAGTGACTTTCGGCATTAATATTTCTACTTGTTTTATGTGTAGTGTCGGATTAAACCAACTCAACTATTTTACCAAATTTCACCCACCGACATGCCCTATTTAAAAATATTCAGGCTCGTAGCCTCCTGTAATTGAACACGTTAACAACTCAAACAAACCCAAGTCAAAACGTGTACAAATTGTATCCACCATCCTGTACTCTATTTATCGTCTGCCATACGAAAGTAAAAAAAGGAATTCGCAATATGTACTACAGCAGTAGCTTGAGTCTTTTTTTTTTTGCACGTTTTTCATCCACACCCATACTCATATCCTCGTACATCTATACCTCCGGTAATAATTATGCAGGTATGCCCTAAGCAGTTATCGTGTAGGGTACATTGTAAAGCAGAGCAAGGGTTGCCCTGCTGTTCCCTAGGTGCTACCATTATAACACAAGGTTGGACGGATGTATTGAAATTCTCTCGCGACATAGATGTTTGCTATTAAGAGGTAGAATTTCACTTGTTTGAGGCCGGATCTTATGCAATTTTTATCTTCAGTCATTGAAAACCTAAGCAATTATCGTGTAGGGTAGATTCTCTTTTTCCTGTTAAAAAGCGGGCCGTAGTTTTCCAGAAACGCCGCCGCAAAGTCGTTGAGCGAAACGTCCGCTTTAGGATGTACTCGACTTTTCAAACCCATTGCAGGTGTTCTTGTTGCTTTAGAGGAAATACCAAGTAAGTCGTACGTACGTAAAACCGATGACGATGAATCGTGAAAACATTAAGGTGGTACGAGTATGCTGTGAGACCTGCGTGATCCAGATCCAACTTTGGTAACCTGTCCGAGATCATGCTAACTACAGCCGTAGGCGGGTCCCACAATCAAACATGATCTACTGCTGTGGTTCCTATAGGTCAATGATCTAGATGATGCGAGACGTTTAGCTCACGAGGTGGAAACCGAGCGTATGTCGAACATGAGGCAATTGGTGGCCATGCGCAATCGCGGCATCGAAAACAAATATGAATGTGCACGAAAATGCAAGCGCATTCGAGAACGAGAGTGAACCACGAAAACGCAACTAAAAGCGTCCACGAAAGCAAATACGAACACGAGAACGAAAACGAAATAGAAGGCCAAACCGAAATCGAAAATGAAATCGGAATCGACGTCGAAAGCAAACCTAAAGGTGAAACCGAAACAAGAACAGAAACACAAATAAACCAACCTAATGACGAAACAAAAAAAAACTCAAACCTGGGAAACGTGGGAAAACTCTCCGATAACAACGGCCCTCAGACAGCGGCAGTAACAGCAGCAGCGCAGATCATCTGGTGTGGGGGGGTGCAGGTGTTCCCGCTGAAGAGCGATGCCTTTTAGGGGTGGTGCCTAATCATCTTCTGGGCTCTCCACACGGAGATACACGATTTCGATGAAGTTCGTTCGCGTGGCCCGACCGTTTATTTTTATTAATGCTACAGGAGTGAAATAATCATTGTAGCAGGTAGTTGCTCGCTCGTAGGGCTCAGCCGGTAGGACGCGTTATACGATAGGGGTACCACATTTCCGCTACTATATTTTCTGAACGGCGGGATTCCTTATCCGAAAATCGTCGGAATGCCATTCTAATTTCGAAAAATGACGCTTTTGTATACATGGGGCCATGGGATTGTTCATCGGGATGCAATTGATTTTTACCGATGCCAGTTTTCGAGTGAGGTATGGAGCTCCTTAAGGTCAAGTGAGGAAGGAGCCTCAGAAAATTTAGGGTGAACCTCTATCGTACAACGCCTCGTTGGAAAATATTGAGCATAAACGTGAACCCCTATCGCAGGATGGGTCTGGAACTGTGAGTAGGCCTGCCACATGCAGTGAAGCAACTGAACCCGACGAGCATCCAATCACATCAGCTGTCTTGGGCTGGGGGGCGGGATATTACGTGCGGTTGCTGTCCGTGCACGATAACAGTCCACAGCAGCGATTTAGCCTGAACTGGCAAGTTTGCCAACTATAGTAGAAGCGTTATATCCGCGCGGAGCGCAACCGAAAAGTACAGCGAGCACTTTACGGAATACGATGTGCCTATTCAAACAGGAGTACAGGACCGGTAGACTACTTCAGTGGCGACACAAAACAACAGTAGAGCACAAATTTCGAAAGCTCAAACAGCGGTACCGATACATACAAAAGTTTTTACTACGGGGGTCCATAGTTAATGGGACCAAATTTTGTTAGTAAAAATAGGTAAATATATAGGTTTTAGTGTCTACCATAGGTCCTATTAACTATGGACCCCCGTAAAATAGTAGCTGGTACTGCTGTATAGTATTAATAGAGTACAACAACGACCACGACCACAGCCGCAACAGCAGCAACAACGAACAGTACCGGTGCTGTCTCTTCAGATGAACTCCTATGATCAATAGAACGAAATTTATGAGCGCTCCGAACGGCGCCCACACTGGATGCCAAAATCCCCACAACATCAATCGAGCAATCAGCACACGGGATAGGCTCCAAGTACACCGGAGTCGAACAACATATTTCAAGGAAAATCGAATTATTCCTCGAACGTACTTGGGTACAAAAACACGAGCACACATCACACACCGAGCACACATCGTGCGGCCTCAAGCAAGAAACTGGATGCGAAATCTACGCGGTGAACGCACCAGACACATACCGTGCAAGTGTTGGACTTGCAACCGAAAACCGAGTGAACCGCACACGAAGAGAGTAAACAACGTGAACACACGAGAAAGGAAAACAAAACTGACTCACAGCAGAAACGGAGAAAGAGAGAAAAAAGAACACAAGTAAAAACATGACAGCAGTTACGGTATTGACACTGAAGGAAAAGGCAAGGAAAAGCGCAAGATAGTACCCAGCCCCGCATAGCGGCGGGCAGGCAGAGGTAGTATATTGTACGGCGATCCCTTGGTTGTCTGGCTCTTTCTGGCAAGAATAAATTGAAGTTTATAAGTTATCCAATGGGTGAAGGTGTTATCTACTGAGCCACTGGGGCAGCATGTCGATCCGTCCCTCAGCCCAGGATACACCTTATGAACACCGCCCCAACCCCTGAACGGCGGATTGGTTTGGGCATAACGGCACCCGCCCGCATTCAGCGGTAAATTCACCAACCGCCTTACTGTAGTTAAAAACTTGAGGAACTAGATAGACTATAACACATATCATTTCGGGGACGCACGCAAAGTGAGATTTCAAACTTATGTCCTGCCAAAGATGGGAAGTGTGGGGGGTGATCACAAATGCGCTATGTTTCGGGGAAAACGCCCAAAGCTGATACTACCGAGCCCAGGGTAAGGGTAGCCTTTACAACATGTACGTTGAAGCTTGTGCTGTACAATCATTGGTACACTAGTTATCAGATGGCGAAACATATCAACAATTATACAACGATTACAGCATATAGGGCGCACAAAGCAACCCTGCGCTTCCGGTTCTCCATAACGACAGCAAAAATACGAACAGCCTATGACCTACCGCCAGCCGGACTCGTCACTTTTAGCCTATCACAAGATATGTCAACACCACCCCCACGCCGGCTATCAATAGTATGAGTTACTCCTGTCTGTATGAAGAACACGTGCCCGGAAGGTCGAGATTTCCCTCGTACCGGAGTTTTGTTCACCTCTGCCTCCTCGCCTATATAGGCTGCGATCTGTGAGCCTTAGTGTGGCAGTCGAAAGAGGCGAAATGGTCCAACAAATTAATTAGCGCTGGAAGTCGCATGGAACGTTTCCATATACCAAAGTATCGAAGTTTCGATATATCGTCCAGCACTACTCCAGGGTAAGCTTGAAAGGCGGAGCGTCGAGGAGGGATCAGGTCGGTGTGTGATGAGCTCGCCGCGTAGTGGGAGCAGGGTCGTAAACCACCGTGTCGGCGAAGTAGTTGTTTCTGACAAGCTGGTGCACACCTGCACAGAGTTTCTGCTGTACTACTTTCGTACTGGTTCGCACACGCTCGAAGCACGACACAGTCCTATTCGTGACTCGTACTGATGTTGGTTTACCTCGGGATCGAGCAGATCTGCCCGTAGGCACGATCCGTAGTTGCTTTCCCGCACACTCACCAAGAACATCGTAAAGGCCACAACGATCGCACAGCACGCCGAAATCCAAGTAGTACGCTAGGTCGTAGGCACCACACGGAACTTATTTTGCTTACCTACCTAGATGCTTCGTATGGCTCTATACAAGCCGGGGTCCTCGGTGGTCTGTATACAGAAAAAACGCTGCACCTCGTAAACTTAATGCAATTCAAGGTCGTGGAGCAAATGAGTTGCAAACACCGCCTACGACGAGTCACGCGTGTGTTTGCACGATTCCTCGCGAGTCGACGAGTGCAGAAAATCCCGGAGTTTCTTCCCTCGATATCAAGGATGGCGCGCACCGCGGTGGGGAGGCGGGAGGAGTGCCCGCTGTTTTGTTTAGCTAATATATGAGCTATGGAAGGGAGGGAGGGAGGGAGGGAGGGGGCTGGAGAAATACTCAAGCAGTAGGAGGTAAGAAAAATTGATGGGGATCCGAAACATTATACCAGATATAGGCGTGAAAACAAGAATCGAAATACAGACTGCCGCGAGAGACCGCACCGCAGGAACCATGCACGAATATAAGCTCGCCAACAACAAAAACCTTGTAAACTTGGTCAAGGCTTATGACGCAAACATTGGCAATCACAAGCATCTCGTGTACGACGAGAGACAGCACCCTTCCTCGGGTGAAATGCGTGTCCACAGCGTGGAGAGAGAAGCAAATACGCCGGGCGGGCGACGTGTGTATGGAGAGTATATCAGCGCGATCCTTCGATAGCCATTCTCTTCGTCTGCGTGTATCCCCCATGGTTGAGAGTCCAATGACCCCTCCATACACATTTTAGGGTGTGTGTGTTTTCTTTGTTGTCGCCAGGCATCCGGCAGGAAACTGTACAGGGTTTAGCGAAAGCGGTCCACGCTGATGGGCAGGATCTTGATGCATCCTAATTATTCAGCGCCTCGAAAAGCGTGACACTAGCATTTATACTGGGTAATTCTTACGAAGTATTTGATTAAATATTTCGTATTTTCCGGAAAAATATACCAGGTACGGTATTGGATGGTGTGAAGGCAGGCTGCTTTGGACCGCAGACAACATCAATTACGCAGTCCCGAAGTGGTATGATACGACAACCGCCCCGCTGTAGTCCGCAAGCACACCTGCTGACAGCCGAGGTGTTCGAAACGCTGTTGTACGGGTGAGCGACATGGACTCTCGACGCAAAACACGTTGCTAAGTTCCGAGCGGCACACCGCCAAGCCTCGCTGCGCGTCGTCAGTCGTCAGCTCTTCTTCCAGTGCCGACAATGCACCGACCACGCCACCCTTTCGCACGCGAGGTTCTCGAAAAAAAACACGGTGCGAGAGCATCGAAACGACCAGCCACACGAATGAGGTCTCTTCGTGGCGGGGGCCGTCGCACTGCAATACAAGGGTCGATCACCCAGTCGGATGGTGTTCCCGACGCCGACGGACGCTGAGAGCTCGAGACCAGGCGGACTATCCAACAGTTGGCTTAAAGGCAAGATCGATAACCCGAGGGCGCCCCCGTCGAACACTTTCCAATGGTGTTTGGAGTTGGGACCGTGCTTTGGCCCACCGAAGCAAGACGATGGGCAGCTGGTACCGGGGGGTCATCGACGAAGCTCACGGATTCATGGTCAGGTACCGTAGCGCGAGGAGTGGGCGAGCAAGAGAAGGCGGCCCTAAGCATCCGCCATGGGGGGCGTCCAAGGGGATGGAGCGTGGTGGGGGGGACATCAACAGTGGAAGGAAAACCGAGGTTAAACATTGAAGGAACGGGACGGCGGACAGGGTTGTGGTAAGCAACGAGGCCGTAAGTGTTATTCGCACTGCACCCTGCTCCGACCGCTTCGAACGTGATTTTGTTCGAGTTTGATTCCGTTGCCCTCTTCCCTCTCTCGGCGATTTGTGTATCATTTCCCGTCCCGCCTGGGGGGGTAGGGTTGCGTTGAAACTATGATAAGAGGCACGGACGCCGTTACCAGATAACTGCAGTAAGGAGGAGGTCACAGATCCCGTGGAAACGCTTCCAGTTGCACTCGGAAACCATTCCACCTCTGACTCGAGTGCTGTTCGTTTTCTGCCTTTTGATTTACGCCGGTCTTGAGGTTTTAGAGATTTTTCCATGATTGATCTTTGCCTCTCAAAAATACACTATGGTTGGCCTACTGCTGTATTGTCCTCCGCGTTCTCCTCGCGTACCACCTCGCGCTCTCACTTTTGTTTCTGTAATTTGTTTTTGCTCACAGGTTGGTATTTGTTTATATATCTTTCGTGTTTTCATATTGAAATGTCTGGTTTACTGGCGCTTGTATTCTACGGTTTCGAGTACATTGGCATGGGGCTTGTGTTGTCTACCGGTAATACTATTCGTCGGTCTACGATGTTCGTACTATCTCTGCTGTGTCGAGGTTGTGACCACACAGCTTGGGGGGCCCATTTCGGCGAGGATCACGAAAAACGTACATCCTAATTCGATGTCTCTACTGTTTCGAACTGAAGACGCTTCTGATCGGTAAAAAATTCACTCATCGAGGAGACATTTTGGTTTGGGGACGAGGGAGATGTGACCACAGCAGTAGTGCAATACACGTTGACAAATATAACTCGAACTTGAAGTGAATTAAATGCGGGGAGCGCGTCCTCATGGATGTAACTCGTTGTACCAGCGTCGGGGATTTGTACCATGTCGTCAGTTAGTTTAGAGGCGGAAAATCTCAATCGAGAGATAGACAAAACCACCGGAGCAGGGACCAGGGCCGCAACGCTACCTCCTAATAAGCCTCTTACCGCGGCCTAGACCGCCTGCGTCGCTTTTTGATGACACAACTTCGAGGGCGTTATCCACAAACTCCTTTGCCGTGGCGCTGGGCCTCGAGAGTCACGCGAACAACCACCAACATTCCCGAATTCTGTCGGAACTTCGATGGCTGTACCATCGGCGTCGTCGCCAACCGGCCACCGGCTGCGGTGCTCAGGCGAGGACACTTGCCCTTGCTCACCGCGTTAGTTACCCACGAGCGTTCATTGGCTCCTTCGCGTTTCTAATCTGATACCACTATTCGTACGCAATTCACCCACAGGACCCAAAGTCGTATATTTCACGAATTTCGATAAAGTTTGTTTGTACTTTTTCTTTTTTGTCTCTCTGGGATGATTACCTGGTTCGGTCTCTCTTGTCACTTGTGTGCACTGGTGCTAGATACTAGCGAATACAATGGACTCATACAAGCTTAAGGCCCTCAGCAATCATTGAACAGCCTTGCAGCTCGAATTTGTATCACCAAATCAAGGTTTCCGTCCCTCGAACCCATTATTCCCTCCGCTGCGCGCTGCGCCTCAAAAGGCATTCAAGCATCAGCCACATCTCACGATGTTTCTCGGAGCTTCAATGATGGCATCGCCGTCGCTGCCAACTAGCCGCTAGCGGCGGTGCTCCTGGAAAAACGCGTGCCGTTGCTCGTCTCGTTGGTCGTCCACGAGATGTTAAATGTCCGTTTGCGTTCGTTTAATTCAAGGAAGACAAATCGCACGCAATTCCCGAAATGACCCACAAAGTCTCCTATTAATATTATTTTTTCACGAAACGTGATTCATTGTACGTGTACGCTATTTTATTGTCTTTCTGGGATCGGTATCCGGCTCGGACACTGCTGTCTCCTGCTGTGTGTGCTCAATGTCGATGGGTAGAATGAACCTGCTATATATAGTTTACGTACGACAGCAACTGTTACAGTGTGACGATGAGCTAGGAATAGTGTGTGTGTTGTTTTCACATTATCGCGTTATTTCATGCCAACTACATCCGTATCGACACCCAGTGCCCGTCCCGATTTCTCCTCCTAGAAAGATACTGGAGTAGTTATGTGGTCACAGGTGGTGAGACAGAGTATCAATGAAAACAATTCTATTGGCATGTTCATGAGTAAAGCAAGTGAAAGGCCAACGAAACGGGTACGAAAACAGAACAACACAAGCCAGACCAGAGAGCGTGAACTATTTTATTGATTTGCGATAACTCTATAGCATTCTTTGGGTCACACCCTGTAGCCCATACTGGTCCAACTACACAGCAACGAACAGCTGCCATTGAACGCAACACACGAACCAAAACCAGTAGTTCACGACGACACTTTATGCCGACGTCATGACGGCCAGCATTGCCCACCGTCTGCTTAATATGCGAGGCGTTCTACGATGGAGGGTCACCTTAATGTTTTCGAAGCTTCTCACTCGAGGAGCTCCACACCTCTCACCTGAAAACTGGCTTAAGCAAAAATCATATTGCATCCCGATGGATAATCTCATGGCCCAAGTATACAAAAAAAACGTCATTTTTCGAAACAAAGATTGGCATTCGGACGAGTTTGGGTTAAGGAGCTTCGTCGTTCATGAACCATTTTAGCAGAACTGCTTGCTGTGCCACCTCTGTGGTAGAACGCGTACTACCCCCGTAGGCTTCAACGCTTTTGCTAAGACCGTAGTCGCGTTTTGAGGACAAATCGTTTAGTAATTTGAGCGGTTTGTGCCCTTAACGGGACTGCAGCCCTAAAAAGGATGCAAAGGCTGCTGCCCTCCTACAATAGCGTGGCGACGAAACAGTTGAGATGAAACCCTTTAAACTGCTGTACGGCAGCGCACCCTGCTGTAGATAATTTACGTGTCCGGGACAAGCGACCACGCCGAATTCAGCAGGTAGATGAAGGCACGATTGATCGGCTAGCCCAGTGATGTAATAAACCAGGAAAACCAAAAAACTGAACGTGTAACTTCTAAAAAACGAAACCAACACACGCACGTATGGTGTGTGCGATCTACTGTTCGACACCAAACTCGTCGTTGCAGGCAAGTAAGCTTCGCGTGAAGAACAGAAATCACCCCAGGTGGATTTCCAAGAGGATCGTCTCGACAACGTGGAAACGGAAAGGTGCAAACGCCGAGCGATGTGTCTATTAATGGCGAAACGTCTCGGCAAAGGCCTTCTATCATAAGCCACCCTTTCAATTATATACCTGGTAGGTTTTTGTGTGTACCGTAGGTCCTGCTCTCTGGCGTGTCCCTCGTTGTTCCGGAGAAAATTAGGGCCTGATACTATTCCGAGGGGGTTGAGTATTGCTGCGTGTTACACATGCTAAACTGTCAAGTACAGCGTAAGACTATTAATACGTTCTACTAATACTGCTGTGTACGGGGTGCTATATACATGACCTCGCGAAGGGTATATCAAGGCCGATGACCCCGCTTTTTTCCTGCATTTTTGTCCTCCCACTCTCTCCATCTCATCCATTTTCTTTTCTCCGAAAAATCTCCATCCCCCCCCCCTACGAAACACAGACCCAGCAACACATCGTAGCGGGCGCTCGTCCCCCATTCCCGCGATGTTACAAATAGTGCGTTGCCTTTGTGTTATTCGCGGGAAGAGTTTCATTTTTTATTCGTCCACTCGCGTTGAACTGAGCATAGTAAATCGTTCAGCACAAATACTCTGGGTAGTACATACATAGTGCCATCAGGGCCAAAAAATAACCGTTTGGTGAAATCAGTTGTACCTCCTGCGGGCTTGTGGCCTTAACACTGCAAGTGTGTGTGTTTGCTCTCCACATCACCCAGGTATTTCTACATGTCGAATGTCCAGCAGTCTTCGCCCTAGAGGCCCTAGAGAGGTAGGTACAAGCTCTGTGCTCGTGGAAGAAGGCAGCATGATTTCAATTTTTGGAAACCGAAAATGGGATAAAATCAACCAATCGAATACGAGGTATTTATGTATATGTGCATTCTTACCTCTCACTTCAGGTACGATTATTTGGTTCGCGCGAACGCCAAGACTAGCTTCACATACTATGTTTTTTTAGCCATAGGGGTGGGTACACCGACTGCTGTCCCTGTAGGAGGCGGTTTTAGCAACGTGAGATGGTAAGTGGTAGGTGTATGAACTGCAGTCCCGTTTAGTGAACAAACCAGTCCAACTTGAAGTACGTACGTAGGTCGTCCCTGAAGCGGGACTGCAGCACTATTTTTAATACCATTAATAAAAGGATTATAACGCCGTTAGACCATGACCGGCGATGAACCATGAACCTCTCTCTGGTATATTTCCAGTACATGCGTATACAAAACGATGCGTAAGTCATGTCGGCAGCACCTTCTTATTCATGTCGTTATACGTACGAGGTATAAAGTACCCACCACTCTGGGCGTAAATATAAGGAACGATTATACATTAATATCAAAACCAAGCGGTCCTTGTCTTGATGCTCAGAGTGGTCCACGAGTATTCCGGGAGACCATAGTAAATAGGACCAACTATTGTTCGTAAACGTAGGTGAATATATAGGTTTTTATGTATAAAATATGTCCTATTAACTATAGACCCCTGTAATACCACGACTTCGGACGACCACGGCACTGCTGTCAAAGTGAGGTTCGCCAGTCGAGTCCATACATACATATCATTGCCTTGTCTACTCTGCTCGCTGCATGACGATGCACAGCTACTGGTTGTGCTGAATGTCGACGGGTAGATATTACGGTTGGATGTGAAGAACACACATCTCATCTACACACCGTCGAGAAAAACAATGAGGCGTTCTCGCAACTTTTGTACGATGTCGAAAGCGGAGCATTTGTGTATAGACGTAAAAACGGCAACGATATTTGTATATGCAAGTAGGGGGCGCGACGTATGGTGCCTACCATATGTGTAGTATGTACCACGAATAATCTGAGTGCATGATACATTATGCATGCTTTCAACACACGATATTCAGCGAAACCCTCGCTCTCACAGCGGATAGGGCATTTTGATCTATATTATTACTTTTTTTTATCAACAATGTATGCCTCCCCCCACCCCTTTGGTCGAACCTAACTGATGCTCTACTTTATATAAAAGTTGTTTTTCAACACTCGAATTAATCCAACACATTTTACGTACCTGCCTTGCAACGAGAGCTATGGGATAAATTGACACACGACACGAAATTGGAACGTGGAACTGTGGTGAGCTTAACTTTTATTGTTACCATCCGCCGGAAGATTTAAAAAAATAAAAATAAAAAATCATTAGTAAAATCCACAACACGCACGACCATATATTATCACACAACAAGGCTTGGCAATGTTGAGCTCGACGAAAACATCGATTTCACACGTAGATGTATTAATACTGCTGTAATATTAACAACAATGGTATTCTTTGGCAATTGCGTGTCCATTTTAGGCCGGAAAAACAAATGCGCGTTAATTCAATGTAACAAACTGCCAACAGTAAAAAATAAAAATAGCATGTCTCCACCTGACTCTCCGGTGGAAGCTGATCCTTGCACGCTCGATTTATTTTTTTACATTCAACCGTTCTGTACACGTCTATGGTACTCGTGTGCGTCCCGCCAACTGCACTGCTGCCGCCGGTTCGAACGTGATTGTGCTTCCTTTTAATTCTTTAATTGTATGTTTGCTCTTCGATCCTCCTTGATTTCCTTATTGCTACCTTTGTTTTACCGGTATCCGTATACCTTGCTACGTCTCCTTGTCCCTTTTAGGAGCGTCAGTACAGCAGTCCCGTTTGGGGGAAAAATTGCTTAGAATTTGAGTGGTTTGTCCTCGAAACGGGACTGCAGTCCTCAAGCAAGAGGGATCTTGCGGCAGAGGTGGATAACGAGCCTGTTTGTTTTATATTGTCTGACTAATCCTCTCCGGGAACGGGGCACGGTTGACGAAGTCAGGACGTGGACGGTAGACACGGGTAGCAAGATACCTAGGCCGATTACTGGTTATACAAGTAGTGCAGGCAGAACTTGGCTATGCTACTCGTACCACAAACCGCCGCAGCTGCCTGGAGGGTGTTACCTTTTGTAGTGCTTCGGTTTGCCTGCTATTCCCCTTGGTTCAGTCTTACTCAGTTTATATGCTGTTGTTTGTAGATGTTCAAAGCTTAATGCACATTTCATGCATAGTGTACTGCTGTAGTAGTGGTATTGTTTCTTTACCTCGCACTGTGTTGACCGCCATATCCCCTTGTTGTTTTCTTCACATTAAACCGTTCTTTCTACCCGTCCATCGTACAGGAGGATGCGATATTGATAGTTTTTTTTTCTGTTATTTTCCTTTCTGTTGTTTTTTTGTTTTTTCACCTTTTTTTTGTCCGTATAAGAATGTCACAGGTGTGTCCTGTTTGTCGTATCCGGTGTGTGTGTTCTTCAAGTTAAGCCGTTCTGGTCTACGTACCCGTCGACTTTCAGCACAACCGGTGTCCCTGCCGGTTCTTAACCGCAGAGGGATACAAGTTATGTGGTAACGAAACTACGCCACCACAAATACATAGATGCAGTACAGCAGTACGCTCCTTGTGTCAATAATTTGTTAGTTCAGAAATTCCAGGCTTGAAAAAATGTCTACATAAGAATTTACAGGTACTAAACTGTAGGCGTTTGTGCTCATCGGGGACGCCACTCTAAATCCTGTATTCTGATATAATTTAAAAGGCTCGCTGTTTGTGTTCGAGGTTGACAGTGAGCCGCGAGCTTTAGCCGGAATAGAACATTCTCAACTTGTGTCGTTTACTGTACGCAGAGTAGACAATGCAATGCCATGTTCATCGTACATATACGACAGGCATGACAGACACGTTCTATAAAAGAGAGAACGCAACAGAAACAAAACGAAAAAATACGAAAAAAAACAAAGGAACAATTTGAAAGAGAACAAAGGCAAATAGTACTCGTACCACCACATGGCATTGCAGTTTCTAATCGGTTTTTGCTTCATGACGATGGAGTGCCTCTGTGGCGTATTTTCGTGGCCACAATGCAAAGGTTATAGGTCTATGTTATTAGTACAGGTAATATTGAAGAATCAGCACGGACACTCTGCTGTTGTTGTTGTTGTTTTCTTAACATAAATCCGTTCTTTCTACCCGTCGACATCCAGCACAACCAGTGTCCGTGCCGATTCTTCAAGCCTAGAGAGATAGAAGTTCTGTGGTCACAAATCGACGCCACAGAGATGCTACCTTGCCACGTACACAGTAGTAGTGAGAACAGCAGTGGACAATGCAATACCATGTCACACACACCGGTTGTGCTGGATGACGACACGTAGAAAGAACGAAAGAGCACACAACATACAAGTACGTACGTCTCGGTCGCCACGGTGGTCTAAAGTTTTCTTGCATAAAATTCATTAGCGGAAAGCGGGAGAGCGTGAGTTAGCTGTAAATTCTATGAAAATCGACGAGCATTGGGAATGCCGAACCAACCCTATGTGCGATAAAAAAACAAAGGCACGTACCGGGGGGGGAGAAGGGACGACACCTGTGACCAAGACTTGTGCAGAAGATCGCTGAGGGTATAACCTCCTACCACTACTTACAGTTAGGCTGGAGAGTAAAAGTGATGAAAAAAAACAAAATGGTTTGCCTCAACTTCGAAGGTCGAAGGTCATGGTTTCGAACGCTGCCATGTTGTGACAGTTCTACATTTTCAACTTCATCTCCTGCCGAAAGCGCCTGGCGCGTGAATATGTGTACAGAAAAGAAACGATTACGCGCATAAACGACAAGGGGAGAATATCGTGTACCCTTCTCGCGATCAAACATAAAGGCATGTAGTCAAGTGAGGAAGGGGAGAAGACCCTGGGTTGTGACGACGGATCTGGGTTACGACTATTATGGGGGACCATAGTAAATACGACCAAATATTGGTATTACGGGGGTCCATAGTTAATAGGACCTATATATAAAAACCTATATATTTACCTATTTTTACTAACAATATTTGGTCCCGTTAACTATGGACCCCCGTAATATTAATAGTAAAAATGGGTAACTGTATATATTTTTGTCTGTAACGTAGGTCTTACTTGCTATGTTCCCCCGTAAGATTGATATCGACTAGAGAGACTTCCCTTGCAGTCCAATGGTTAGGATATACCTGGTATGACTTTCACTCGTGAGACCCGGGTTCAACTACAGCAAGGGGAGCCATGTTACGGGAAGCGACCCGCACCACGACTTTTGTACAGCTGTACACTGGCTGTCCTATTATCGCGTGAGTACATCGTATTAAAGTACGTATGCATTTCATTCTACGGTCTGACCTGTGTGGGTTCTCGGAGATCATGGCAAATCGGAGGCGTAGGTCAGGCGGGCGACTCACGAGCGTGCATATAACGTTCCAAGCATTCAGGGCGAGTGCTCCGTGCGTTCAGAGCATGCATTTCGCGCCGGGGATTCACAAGTTCATGACATGTTCTCAGTTTGGTTTAAGTTCGTGCTTCCCAGTCATCGACATACCCCAGCTCCCTCCATGCCCCACAAACGTTTAATCGATCCCCTTCTATGCTATCCTTCCGAGGTGCTACAACTCCGGGTCTACAAATAAACTCTGGTGGATGCCCTCTGCTCGCGGTGACAGAGGGGGACTGTATAGCGATAGAGAGGCCGAGACAATCAATGAGAATGAAAAAAAAAAGTGCAGTATTATACGTCAAATACTTTTTCGATATTTTAGGCACTTGCCCGCTCCTGTTCTCACAAACCACAAAGAAGACGTACCTTGCCACCTCCACAACCGCACTCACTCTCGTTCGTTTGCCAGACACTTGCTACTGCTTTAGGAATCAATAAGGATTTGCGTTTGTTTGTTCAGCACAGCAGTATTCTTCTGCAGTATTAAAACTACAATCTATTCTTCAGACGTTTACCGACTTGATCGACAGAAATAGTCAAGACAATCTGAACATCCTCGATAGACGAATGGAGCCTTGTTCCAATAGTCAAAACCTAACGGTGAGCCGATCAGGCCCACCAACTCGATGCGAGTCGATGAGGGACGAAAGGGCCCACGTCTTCCCGCGATAAAAGTGCAAGGCAAGCATCGCAGTGGGGAGGAGGGAGAAAGGCCTTCTCTCTGACCCCGGGTGTGAGCTACGACTAACGCAAAGAAGGAGGGGGAAAAGGAGGGCGAACATAATCATACACGGGATTATATCTTTTGTTATCTTGTTTTTCATCATCACTTCTACTTCCAGCTTGACTTGGAGTTGTTACCCTTGGCGATCTTCTGGACAAGCCGTGGTCATAGGGTTAAAACCCTTTTCACCCCCGGTACGTACCTTTACTTTTATCGCGCGCAGGGTTCAGCGTTCCGACTTGTCGTCGGCTATCGTCAAATGTTACTATCTAGAGCTCACGCGCTTTCCGCTAATCATTTTACATATGTTTCGTAACAAAACGTCCCGATGAATATGCACTCCGCGAGAATCGAACCCGCGAAACTAATCGTATTTGGCACTCTTTTGGGGAGTGCACCTGAGTTTGGTCCAAAAGGCACCAGCTATACCTGGCTTTGGCTCAAACCGTAAAAGTGCCAGAGGCGTGTGTGTTCCTCGTTAAACCGTCCTTTTTATCCGTCGACACCCCAACCAACGAGTAGAAAGAACAGTTTACAGTGGGCGTCCATTCGGTTAGAAAAAAAAGGCATCGGCACGAACGACGATAAAATTGGGCAAAAACCACGGATCGACAGTGGGACCAACTCCAAATCTTATACAATAGAGCTATGTTTAGGTCGGAAGAAAAGACAATTGAGCCTGGACACCAAATCGACATTTCTCAAAACAGGTCGACCGCTGTTGTGTCAAGATCACACACACTCAGCAACCAGTGTCCGTGCCGATTCTTACACAAGCTCTGTGGTCACAAAAACTACTGCACTGTTCAACGTGTTCTTCGCTGCTGCGTTACGCGTCGTACTCGTAGTGCGCTTCAGCCAGGACGAAGCCATCGTCGGGGATTTGGTCCAACTCAGTGATGCTGAACTACCCGGAACAGAGGAGCAGGAGACATTGGCGTGCGTGCGAAGGGCCGTAGGGGGAAAATTATTGGCCGGTTACGCAGGAATTGTCTCGGAGCGGGCTGAAGGGCTCGCGAAAAAGATGACAGTCATCGTGACTTTGCTCGAAGCAGCAGGCAGGCCTCACTGTATCGGAAACGAAAACAGAGACAATGCTTCTACGAACATCAGACCAGACAACCCTCGCACCGCCGCTCGTCATCGTAGCAGCAGGCCAGGGGTATAAACAGACGGCCTAGTTCTTATACCTAGGTGACGTTATCCACGACATAGCTGACCTCTCGCTCCAAATCGACCGACAGATCCGTCTCATGCGAGCATGCCTAAAACGGTTCGGCCCGGAGTTTTATGATGCGACTACCGCCCCACTCAGCATGAAAGTCCGAATGCTGAAGGCCCAAGTGATTGAAACCCTGATATACGGGTGTGTTACATGGACCCTCAGAACGGCACACTTCGCCAAGCTTAGAACGGCTCACCAAGTCCTGTAGCGAGACAACTGCTTCCAGCGCAAACTTTGTACTGATCATACCACTCTCCAGTAATCGAAGGCCCTCAAAATGACACGTTGCGAGAGCATCGAAACGACCATCCGTACTTAAACGGTGGCTCTTCTCTGCGGGGTGCGTGGCACGGCGAAGCAAGGTGCAATTACTCAGTCGGGTAATGTTCCGGACGATGGCTGGTGGAGAGAACCCGAGGCCTGGCGGAAAGTTCAAGACTTGGCATGCTATAGATGCATAGTCGAAGACCCTAAGGAGTTCCCAGCCACTGAAGGGTGAACGGCATTTGCCCCCTTGGGGTTTGGAGTTGAGACCGCGCGGTGGTTCATTGCAGCAGAAATTGCAGGGAGGTGGTACCGCGTGGTCCTCGATGCAGTCAAACGGTTAAGTGAGGTGGCACGAGGATGAGCCTGAGCTAAGTAGGCGGCGCCGCGCATCCGCCGTGGGTGGTGTCCAGGGAAGTGGGGGGAGGGGGGGCAACAGGGTAGCAAGGGACGAGGCCGACAAAGAAGTCGAAAATGTCTACTCTACTCGTGCCACCAACTAGTGCAGATGGTTCGAATGTGGTCTTTTTTTTGTTGTTCATTTCTTTCTTGCGCTTGATCATCTGTGATTTTCATTTTATTATTTCTCTTCCTTTCTTTCTCTTAATAAGCCTTATGATAGGAATCGTGTGGCGTGGGTGGATGACGCGCCTGCTTTGCTTGTTTCATTTTGTCTGACGCCGAGGGGCGGGGCATATTTGCTTGTTTCGTTTTGTCTGACGCCGAGGGGCGGGGCATCGTTGACGGCAGACAGGGAAGCAAGGCACCAGCTGGACTAACAGTGAGAACCTGCCTAGTCAAGTCGTATCACAAAATGCTGCGGCTACCTAGAGGGTGCTTCATGCTTTGGTTTGCCTGTTGTTTTCCGTTGGTTCTTAGTGTTGCTCTGTTTACAAGTAGTGTTTTATTTTTCTTTGGTTTTTTCTTCTCCAGCTGATTATTTTCGAGTGTTTGCCACGTCTTCTGCGCGGGGGGTCACGACAGTTTTTTTCCCCTCTATTTTTTCTCTTTCGGTGTGTCTTGTTTTGTTTTTCTTTGTTTACTTTCGTGTCTCTATTTCATTAAATGTCTACGGCGTGCCTGTCGTATCCAGTATGATATGTCATTGCATTGCCCACCGGCGTGCTTCGGTATACGTGGCAACGTGTGTGTTCTTCACTTTAAACCGTTCTTCCTACCCGTCGACATCCAGCACAACCAGTGTCCGTGCCGATTCTTCAATCCTAGAGGGATACAAGTTCTGTGGTCACAAAACTGCGCCACACTACGTTGCCACGTACCAGTATGCAGTAAGCACAGCGGAATGCCATGTGTCATCATATTGGATACGACAGGCACGATATACACATTCTATGAAAAAAGAGAAACAAAAGAAGAAAAAAGAGAAAACCAAAAACAAAGAAGAACAATCGAAAGAAAAAAAAAAGGGGAGAAAAATATAATGTAGTATTCATAGTATCTATGTGGACAAGTTTTGTGACCACACAACTTGCATCTCTTTAGGATTGAGTCGGCACGGACACAGGTTGTGCTGGATGTCGACGGGTAGAAAGAACGGTTTATATGTGAAGAACACACACCGTCTCTGATGAAGGAGAGGAAGCGAAAAGAAATGAAAACAAAAGAAACAATACCATCAACAACATGTGGACAGAGGAAGACCGAAAACGAAGGCGAACAACATCAAAAAAGACTCAGCGAAGCACAACCAAAAAAGCTTGGTGGGTGTCGACGGATATTGGAAGAACACAACACCCCCCTTTCGCGACGACCACCGACTGGCTACTGATGTACGTGATTATTAATGGTAGAATAAATCAATGAACTTCGGAATGTGATTCGTACTGCAATCAATAGAAATGATTTAAAGTAGCGATTGTTGTGCTCGTACATACACGAGGGAAAATATATCCCGCAATTGTTCCAGAAGAAAATTGAAAAAGTCGAAGCTGTGAGATGGGAAAAAGTACTAAAAACTCATATTTACAAGCTTGGTGTGATAATACGATAGAGAGTTGCACCGGGTGTGCAGCGTTTTAGAGTTTTTGTCATATCAGACAGAATTAATATATATATATATATGAATCCAAGCGAGTACAGGTAGATGGTATTCTTCATCACAGCTCAGTGTCAATCCTTCCCAGCCTGTATTCCTAGTTCAACCAACTGCACCCGTCATCAGCTCTATGAACCTCTTGGCCATCCCCTCTGTCGAAGCATGCCCACGACTCAATACCTCTCCACAAACCCCAGATTTCCTCCGTTCAATCTTCTACACTTGTACGCATCAGAGTACGATAATATGATAAAGGTACTACTACTGCTGTATATATCTAAATATATATATATATATATGTCATACTCGTACGTACCAATACGAAAACATGATACAGGTACTATTAAGACCTGTTTGTATTGGAGTTTTTTTTCATCACTTCTTTTTTCCAACCTACTAACTGGTAGGTTATGCCCTCAGCGATCTTCTCGACAAGCCGTGGTCACAGGTGTCGTCCCTTCTGCCCCTAGGTACGTGCCTCAATTTGTTGTCTCGCATAGGGTTCAGCATTCCCACTGCTCGTCGATTTTCATCGAATGTACAGCCAACGCACGCTCTCGCGTATTCGGCTAATCAATTTTGTGCAAGAGAAAGTCCCCACAAGTATGCACTCGGTGAGACTCGAACCCACGAAATTGATCTTGATGGGCTCGCGGACCACTTACCAAGCCACCTGGGACACACTATATCCAGCAACCAGCGATAATAGTTTTGTATGCCGGCGTCCCCGGTGGCTTAGTAGGTGGTCCGCGTGCCTGTCAAGATCAATTTCGTGGGTTCGAGTCTCACCGAGTGCATGCCGAGTGCATGCTCGTACGTAGGGCTGTTTCTTTCAATAAAGAGATTGATTAGCGGAAAGCGCGAGAGCGTGAGTTAGCTACATTCGATGAAAATCGACGAGCAGTGGGAATGCTGAACCCTATGCGCGATAAAAAATAAAGGCACGTACCGGGGGGGAGAAGGGAAGACACCTGTGACCACGGCTTGTCCAGAAGGTCGTCGAGCGTAACACCTCTTACGAATTAGGCTGGAAAGTGAAAGTGATGAGTAAAAAAAAAAAAAAAAAAAAAAAAAAAAATCGGGCAGAGTGAAAAAAATGTAGTTTCCTTCTCTAAATCCAAGTATTAATAGTTTGACACCGATACATATGAACATTTCGTGAAGAATAAAAAAATAATAGGGCAATAATTCGTAATTTTTGAAGTTGTAAATTTGGTGATATATATATATATTAATCATGTTTACTTTCCAGCCTAACTCGTAGGAAGTTTTACCCTCAGCGATCTTCTGGACAAGCCGTGGTCACAATGTGTCGTCCCTTTTCCCCCCGGTACGTGCCTTTAATTTTTTTCTCGCGCATTGTATAGGGTTCAGCATTCCCACTGCTCGTCGATTTTCATCGAATGTACCGCTAACTCACACTCTCGCGCTTTCCCCTAATCAATTTTTATGCAAGAAAAAGTCCCTACGAGCATGCACTCGGTGAGACGCGAACCCACGAAAATTATCTAGATACACCCGCGGACCACCAACCAAGCCACCGGGATATACGTCTGTCTGAATTAAATGAATACGAAAGAAATCAAGCCATCCTTCCTTGGATGGCGAATGGCAAATATTTGCTACCCTCTGACAATGCTTCATGGCAAATAATTCGACTTGCAACCGCCGTGTGTCACCGCGGAGAGACTAGAGACGTTTGGGGTTGACCGTCGCCGCCTCGCCTGATCGCTTCTTCTGCCAACCAACTATTGATATGTGTACCCCTTGAGGACGATTGGTTGACACTCATCTCTAAATCTTAGCCGCCGCGCAACGAACCGACGTTGAAAAAATCTACCGATCCGACATCCTCGGCATATAATACCAGGTACCTGGTACCTGGCATGTAATACCCGTACGTACGTACGTACCTGGTAGACGAAAGCAGTACTTTTTACATGATACCTCGTAAAAATATGTAAAGTTTGGTCGTTTACAACATAATATCATACGTATTGACCAAAGAAAAAATGAAAGTTGTTCATTCTAACGGCGCGAGTCAACGCGGGAAAAAGGGCTGGAGAAGTACCATGGTCAGACGCGATAAATAGGCAATGTACGAACCGTGTTGGGTAGGGGGCAGAAGAGCCAAGAACCTGGTGTTATTTTATGTGACCTCAGACCTGAGTTACAGCACAGGGTGGGCGCAGACTAAAAATCGGATGGAAAAACAAAAACAGTAACACCAGTACCAAGAAATAAATGATTGTCGCCAGGGGATTGTTCCTTTCGCCCAAATCTTCATGCAATGCTCTCTCTGTGTATCGTATTCACATGGAGAGGACACACGCCGGCTATGGCATGAGAAAGGGCGGACAAGTCTATTCGGCAAGGTACTGCTGTAGATGCAGACCTCTAAAGTATGCATTCTGTTCAGTGTTTATATCTACCATGCATCTGTGCCTGAAGGTCTGTCTGTGCGTCACAAAATTTCATTGAACTCAGAGCCCCAGCGCTGGCTACTACAGTACTAAAATATACACTTCTTTCTCCTGCAATTCGCAGGCACCACTGCTGCTGCTGCTGCTGCTGCTGCTGCTGCTGCTGCTGCTGCTGCTACGGGGGCGGCGGCTGCGGTGGCGACTGGGAGCTGCGGGCGGACGGCGGTGATGGCAACAATTTAACATATGATCAGATAAAACATGTCCGGCCGTAGGTGTAAACTCAGACTGGTGCACAAGCAAGTACGCCATCTGGTGCGAGTACTGCTGTTAGTCAGACTCTCACCTAAAAGGTTCCTCATAGAGATGGGCGTCTCCAGACCTGATGAGCACTCGGCGACAGTGGGAATAACTGGGTTTTGTAGGTCGAATGGCTCCAACGCCAGGGACACCTTGATGAGGTCCAAGTCGAGGAAAGCGGTAGGGTCGAGGCTCCCCGTTGCGTTGCTCTCGATACCCTGAAGAGGAACGCAAGTTGGAGTCGTGGTGTGGGTAGCTGAAGCGGTCCTACCATGGAGGAGTCTCGTGTTTGACGCCACAGCCAAGCCTCCTCGTCGGGAGGGAAAGGCCGCGAGAAGACAGCATACTGTCGGGAGAAGTCGTAACAGCCGCGGAAGTAGTAGTCGTGGTGGTGATACGAGGGCTCTTCCGTGGGTCTTCATCGCGAGCACGACGATGCCGAGAGCGTAGTGGCAGCACTACAACAGCACGGAGGGAGTGAAGTGCGAGGAGGATGGTGATGGGTGATGACGGTGAATGATTGGCTTTGATGTGAGAGTCGGCTACTACTGCTTGTGCGCGCGGCGGTTGTTGGTGGCAAGAAAAAATAATGGCATCAAAACTTCCGCAACCAAGAAGGCGCTGAGGCTCTCGTTCGCCGGAATTTTCAAATTTACTGCGTGCTCTGTCTCCGTGCGTAGTTCGAGCGCGTGACTCGCGCCGAATAAACGTTCCACGCAGTCGGCTTGTTTTTATTGTTGCTTCTCGCATTCCGATATTCCGATAATAAAATTCAAGTACTCCCCTACACAGAAGAAGATGTGGTATCTCCTCTTTTTGAATCTAACCTAAATAATAGTGTCCGTATATATATGTATCCGTATACGTCTGCCTCGAAGATCTCGTATATATCGTATCAGGTATATATGAATTCGGCGTGTTTTCGATAATTTATACCAGTACATTATTACGTATTCAAGTAAAGGGTGAAAACTACAAATGAAAAGACATACGAAAATACAATATTTATCAAAAGCGTACGGGGTAATATTTGCTTATTTCCGTGTTTTTTCTTCCTCGAGCGATGCGAGAGTCATCGTCATACGGAGCGACACGAAACGTTTGTCAGCGTCGAATCAAGTCAGGGTACAAGGTACACGCCGTGGAATGCTAGAAATGAGAAATTTTGTTGCGAGTACGGAAACATGTTCCTGCTCGTACGTCGCTCGTAATACACATAAAACAACATTCCAGGTATTTACCAGTATTCTTCCAGGCAAATTCATCGGATGACTATAAAAATTCCGCGTTTCCTCTCGATGAAGATGTATCATCATATTACGGGGGACCATACATAGTAGTAGTAAATGGGACCAAATTTTCTCAGTAAAAATACGTAAATATATAGGTTTTTGTCTCTACCGTAGGTGCTATTTACTTTGTTTGGTCCTCCGTAACAGTCATCATTAATAGCTATTAATATATGTATAACAAATAGTAGTACGAGTGTGGGTAGATCGGATTTTGATTACATACTTATACTTGGTTGTTGTTGTGAAACAATTTACCAGGTATTTTTTTTTTCACATCCTAACTCATCTTGACCACCGTTCTTACACACCTTTTGTACTTGTTATTTTTTTGCTGCGTTAGGGCCTATACCAAGTGCACATTGTAGGCCGTTCGGGTACCGTTCGCAGGGTATCAGGTAAAATATACCAGGCACATATTAATTAATAGATAGTTAACAACAAGAAGTACCGACCGTGCATCATGCGTTTCATTTGGCGGTCACTCGCCGTGTGTATGTTTGTTTGTTACAACGTCTCAGCTCAACCACGCCAGTCAGCGGTATGTATGTATGTCTTATTTTGCACAGCCTTCCGCCCATCTCATTTGGCACCGGTCTCCCACACTCACAAGGTTCCGGATCATATATAATTAGGCATGAATGATGAGACGTCCGAGTCCGAGGCCCACCTCGTGCCAACAGTTAACTGCTGTTTGCCGTGCAATGGGCGCCTGGTGTCACGTACATATAGGAAATGTCCATTTGGATCCAATGCTCAATTTCGTTTTTTTTTTTTTCGATCTTGATCAAACTCTATGTATGGTATAGGATTTAGAGTAGGTCCCACTGCTGCTGCTGCTGTTGCGCTGCAACAGCCAACTATCAAACTGTTCTTGCCGATCTGAGCCTCTTTTTCTTCACGAAAAATGTTTCTGAACTGCGGGCGCCCACGATGAATATTGTATCCTCACTAAATAATAGCACGATGTACCGCCGCCGTGGTAGGCCATCCATATACTCTTCTTCCTGCCATTATGTATCGTGTAGTATGTACCATGTGCATGTCATGCACATTGTTATACTACTCGTACCAATCGCAATGGATTCGCTACGTGGGAGTGCCTACTTTTTTTCGAGAAAATGACTAACCTAACCCTAACAATAGTAATAATACAGAATATACCCACCCGGTGTGCGAACGAACCCTACAGCAGCAACTCTGACCCTGACCACCGACCACCGTACGTATATACTATACATGCATCTAGGAAAGCCAATATCATATCAGATTACTAAGTACAATTATTATAATACATATATAATACGTCCCCGGTGGCTTGGTAGTAGGTGGTCCGCGTGCCTATCAAGATCAACTTCGTGGGTTCAAGTCTCACAGAGTGCATGCTCATTCGTAGGGACTTTTTCTTGCATAAAAAATTGATTTCTAGCGGAAAGCGCGAGAGCGTGAGTTAGCTACATTCGATGAAAATCGACGAGCAGTGAGAATGCTGAACTCTATGCGCGACAAAAAAATTAAGGCACGTACCGGGGGGGAGAAAAGGGACGACACCTGTGACCACGGCTTGTCCAGAAGATCGCTGAGGGCAAAACCTCCTACGAGGCTGGAAAGTAAAAGTGATGAATAAAAATAAATAAATAAATAAATAAATAAACAAATAAATAAATAAACAAGTAAATAAATAAACAAATAAATAAATAAATAAATATATATATACTATATATACCAGGTATATATTTATATCAGTATCATTTTTTTTTTTTGAGAAGAGGGTTTCACGCGACAAAGTAAAGGTAGACCGCATCAACCAAACTCTTTGGCCGCGAGACTGTGATAAATCAAGTATCGATCACTTAACTGGTCCCACTCACAGCTGACGTACCAGAGACGCGGCCAGCTCGCAGCCAGGGCACGGAGACTGCTACCAGGTATGAACTAGGTATAGACTACTCTCATGGTCCCACTCACAGCTGGCGTACTCATACCCGCCCACAGCCGGCAGTCAGAGCACGGCGCAAGCACGCCCGAGGTGGCCCCCGACACAAAAACAGTCGAGGCCGGGGATGACGATGAGGCAGTTTCGTCCCGTGAGGTGAACCTCATTTCGCGCTAGCACGAACAACGCAAACCAAATACTTCTATCTAACAAATACTGAGAAGCTCTGAGAGCAGAGGGCCAACAATATGATAATCGTTTTTATATCTACAAGGGTGCTTTGTCGGGAGGCCTACAAAGGGCCTCCGACGAAGCTAAGGCCCGCAGGCAACGCTCGTAAGGCACCCGCAGGCAACCTACAGCTAACGGCTATAGGGCACGTCAGTTTACGATGGCAAGGGACCGTTGATGTAGACGCAACGATCTTTACGCTCGAAATATGTTCATAGAGCGATGTTCCCTTTGTGACGGGCACAGTCCAGCTCTACCACCTTCTCCAATGCAATATGTACGAGTGCATGCACGAGTGCATGCAAGCTCGTCGGGACTTTTTCTTGCACAAGAAAAATGGCTATTAATAGCAAAAAGCGCGAGGAGAGCGTGAGTTAGCTACTTGAAAAGAGCGACAAAAAATAACGGTACGTACATGCAGGGGAGAAGGTGTCCACGGCTTGTTGTGGTGCAGAAGATCGCTGATGGTAAAACTTACCACGGATAGTAAGTAGGCTGGAAAGCAAAAGTGATGATTCATACGAGTAATAAAAAGAAAATAAAAAACTGAAAATTGTGCCCGCTCAACCGACCTCCCTGACATATTTTGACAGCAGTTTTCTTGACGGCTGTATCCGCCGCGGGTCAAGAGTTATGACAACCATCGCTCCTGAGGCAGCAGTGTTGATATAGTATTACGGGGGTCCATAGTAAATAGGACCAAATATTGTTAGTAAAATTAGGTACATAATCATATTTTTATCTGTACCATAGGTCCTTTTAACTATGGACCCCCGTAATAGTATTCCCGATTGTAAAGACAAATATGAAACGATAGCAAGTCTCCGGGTGACATGGCTAACGTTTCGCGAATTCAAGTGAGCGACTCTCCCCTGCTCAAGGGGTTACGTGTGCAACCGCGGGTATTGTGTACAATTATTTATTACGGGAGTCCCGTTTTTGTACAAACGATTCAAATTACAAGTAAATTGTCCCCGAAACGGGACTGCGGTCCTAAGAAGACCATACATACGTTGTCAGAAGACGCTGCAGACGGACACCGCCGTTCCGTGCATTTTTAGTCACGCATTCAGGAGGTCCAAAAACTAAACAATAGACCATGCTGATCTTAATTATAAGGTAGGTTTTGATTTCAAAGATATGTTGAAATGTACCTTATATTTATGGTCAGACTGGTATACATGATACAAGACGATAGCGAGCCGTCAAGTTTGGTTGTTCCTCCGTTTATCTACGAGTACTGTTTGCTGTATATCTACTGCGTAATCTTGTCCGAAGACACAAAGCAAGGCAGGCTCAGTGTTGTGAACCGAAACTTGAAAGTCTCTCGGTCGCTGTTTCGGTTTTTTGCGAAAAATTCGGTCGTTTTCAGTTGGTTAAAACCGAAACAAACGAACCCGAGACCGAACATTTCTCGGTCGGTTTCCGGTCTGTGGGCCGGTTTTCTCATCAAAACCAACCAAATGGTCAGTATTCCGAAGGGTTCGGTGTGCATGTGTTGGCATAATTAATGTGACAAGATCATATATACCAGGTATGGTTCAAGTAAGTAAGTGGCCTTGCTGCAGTAGTTGCGTCTGCTGCGCCACGGCCACACGGCGGTACAGGCCGACATATGTACATACCTCGTACGCTACCGTACTGTGATGCGTCAGACGTTCTCAAATTCTGCAGCAAACTAAAACTAACTACAGATAGATACTCGTACAGAGAAGAAACATATAGTAATGGTAGGATTGTGCTTAGGGTACTCGGCTAAGTTGTCATAACTAACGTAGATGACACGATAACGTGTCGTTACGTACTGCTGTAGTTACACTATTATTGCGGAGAACCATAGTAAATAAATAGGACGTACGGTTTTAAAGCAAAAACCTATACTCGTATATTTCCCTATTTTCACCAACAATATTTGGTCCTTTTTACTATGGCCTCCCTAATTAATATGTATTGCATGAAGACACAACTTGCAGCATATACAGCTAACAACGCCATGAAGAAATATTCGTTGCTCAAGGTGGGGCTATGAACTCGAACAAGTATTACTGCAGACAGAGTAGAGCGACAGTGATACTGTTCAGCGGGCCAAGAAGCCAGAACTTCGGAATCCGTCGTCTGCACTCGACATGATTTATCCCTCGCAGTCTCGCGGCGCATCGTGACCAGTGCTCTGTGCGACTGCTGCTGCTGCCTACTGCCTCTGCTGCATATCTGTGCCGTGCTGCTGCTATGCTGCCATGCTGTTGCGGGACGTGGGCTGCGTGCTGGCTGTGGGCTGTTGTGCTGGCTGTTTTGTGTGGCGTATTCATACATAATAATAAAGAGGTTGTTGAGGTAGGGAACAGGGGGGAAAAAAGCGACCGAGAAAAACCGAGTCGGTTTGTTGGTTTCGGGGTGTTTTTCAACCGAAAAACCGATTAAAAAAAGTCGGATTTCGGTTGGAAAAACCGACAAAACCCGACCGAAAAAACGGCTTTCGGTTTTCGGTTCACAACACTGAGCAGTATAACTAAATATAGAGAGAGGGCCTTGAAGAAACAAGCGACGGAGGGGAACACAACACAAACACAAAGAAGAAATAAGGGAAATCGCCCCAGGAAAAATAAACGGTTCTTGCCAAAATCAGGTATACCTGGCCACTTTCGTGCCAAAAACAATTACATAATGAAATCAAGTACAAAACACACACCGGAGCCCTGCTATTGGCCAAGCTGACATTGTTACTGATTTTGGCACGAAAAGGCCAAGGTACACCTGATTTTTTCTACTCTGTCTAGCTTTCAACTGATTTTGGCCAACTTTGAACGAATCAGAGAGGCCATACGTACCCTACTGTGTTTTCTTACCGTACGTATGCGTCTGCCCTCCCTCTGTTGAAATTCTTCTGTATTAACGTATAAACTCTGTACTCGTACGTCGTACGTAAAATTACGTATATACATGCATACATGCGTACGCTGGTTTCACTTTTTCTCCTTTGGGGTGTGCGATGTGCTTCAGTTATTAATAGTTGTTGTGTGTACTCTGTTGTTTTCGATGCTTTCAGCAGTCTTTACAGCAGTACCATAGACACTCGGCGTTTCGTCTGCACCACCCCGCGTCGAGGTGGTCTCAGGTTTGGTACGGCAAGATAATTTCGTGCCGAGCAGGCGGTTCCGCGAGGACGGTCCGGAAGCTTTAAAGCTGTCAACGAGGGGGCGCGCCAGAGTAAATACTCTTGGCGCTCCCGCCGTGGCGAAACCAACGAAGCATATTAATAGTGACTCTTTGCAGGTCCAAGTGGAGCCCCCGTGGTACCTACACCCTGAAGAAAACAAAACACTTCAGATTTTGGGGGCCATGTGGCACGCTTAATGCCTTAGGCGCATTCTTTTTTTACCGGATTGTCATAGACATCACACCGCTCGTGGCGCGCGTTTTTTACTTGGTTTTAGCATGTACCTGATTTTGGCTCGAACGGATCAGGTATACCTGATTTTGGCATTTGCCCAAATCAAAAAACAATCAAGGCATGCATGCATGAATTCATACGTCGTATATACGTATAGATATGTACGTCCTTATTATGCACTTGGTACTGCGGTACCCACAATTAATTGTTAAGAGCAAGGTTGCAGGACACTTTGTATCCCTGGACAGGTCTGCCTTTTAAGTCGGTACTTGTTGGCACTCACGTGTATTGCTTGCTTAGCTATAGAAAAAGAGCAGTTCTATTCTTTAAGTGCACGCGGAGACTGAGACCATCTCGTGCGTCTCTGCAAAACCTCTGGTTTTCCCATCTAAGACACGCCTTCCAAGTACTACAAATTCGTTCCCAGTGCCTGAACCCAGGTAATTACCGGGATTTCAACCTCATACAAAGCAGTATCATAACACTAGCCCACTCTGATGAGCCGTATATGCATAATTATGGGAAATTCATGGAAACCCCGATTCCACGAACTAGAACATATCGTATGAGTCGAAGATGCGGCTCCTCGAAACCCACTCCCACACCTCTGAACGGCGAGGCAACGAAGCCGGCAAAGTTCGAAAAAAAAAACAATTGAGAAGACCTAGCCTTAAGGGGCAGAAAGAAATCGTCAATGAAAGCCATCGCCATGGCACCCGCACGTGATGGGGAGGCGAAGAAGATGCATGAAAAAGCAAAAAGTGAGTACGGGAACGAAAAGAAAAATAACACGGAAGACGACATGAACCAACTAAACCCAGTCCATAACTCTGAAAACGCGTCCTGGGTCGCAAATTGAGCGGCCGATTTCCCAGACCAGTCCCGACATTGAGCGGGGGGGGCATGCATGACAAAATACGCAAAACCACACCCCCAACCCAGCCCAAAAAAAACAAACACACCAGAAACATATCGAGCAGACAAAAAATCATCTCCCAAAGTTCAGGAAAACGGCAAAAAAGAATAAATATCGAGTGCAGGCAAGAAGCGAAAATCAGCTATCCACGGCGGCACCTCGAGATTCATCCACGTTACGCTGGACCCCCCGTGCAAACGCGCTAGCCGAGTGAAATTTGCCGATACCAAGAAGCTCGTACAGCTCTCGTCGAAGTCGTGTAGCTCGCTGGAAAAAGAGGAGGCTTGATTGGTCCCGGGTCGTCCAAACGTCGAACCAAATAAACTCCATCCGTCGGTGTAGTTGCGCTGATTTTCCCGACCACCACAGACCGTCGTCGCCCTTGTACCAAAAGTGGGTCCCGTTGGGAAGTACAGTGTTGCTGTATCGGCGGAGCCAAGCGGCGTGCGATACGCAACCATAGCCGGGTGCCAGAAACCGGTCGTCGTGATTCCAACAAAGCTCCCATTGAGCCGCGCCAATTCTTTTTCGGCGGTACAGGCGGTTGGTTTGGCGGTGTTGGTTCGGGGTGCCGGCCCAGTAGCGCAAACGTGCGTGGCGACAAAGAACCATTTCCCGTTCCCAGGATGGCCGGGATAGTCCTGTCCAGTGCGTCTCGTAGATCACCGTGATGACGCCACCTCGACCTCTAACCGATTGATATCCAGTAATCTTTTCGACTTCGAGTCGTTCAAGAGGGGTCGAAACGTCGTCCTCGGTGACGTGGTACGGATAGGATTTCTTGGAGAAATTGTTGAGCACGTATGGCGTCAACCCCGCCGGCAAATATTTCGGCATGTCGCCACGGTCGTGGGGGGTGGCAAAGGGCTTGCAGCATTGAACAGATACGCGCCGGCGAGCCTCAGTGCCGGGAAAATCGGAAGGAAGATCCAAATACAGGAGCTTTGCTCCGAGAGGAGATCCATCCGGAGTGTCCGCTGAGGAGCAGGGGGCAACTCCGAGAACTTTGTGGAGGCCCGTTCAGTTGAGTGAGTGTTTGGCCTTGAGGACTTTGGCGTCCGTGTTTGGTCTCGTGCGCTGGCGGATGGTGGCCGCCGTATTGTACACCCACACCCAACCACCAACGTCAATTTTGGGGACCGGACGCAGAGCGCCGGAGAGGGCGGAGTTGCGGCGGTTCACGCGAGCGACAGTGAGGGCGTGGTGTTCTCGAACGATGTCGTACCCGCGCTGCTGGCGGTTCGTCGCCAAGTCGCAGTAGGCGACGTGGTCGCGGGCCAAGCTCTGGTGGCCAGCGACTCCAGCACGCTCGAAACTCGTGAGAGGGAGGCGTGGGAACCGACCCATATGTACCTCGTTGCGAGCCAGACCCGTGGCGGCAATGACGAAATTATTGTACGCAAATTCGACGTGAGGGAGCTGTTCATCCCAGTTGGTTTGGAGCTCGTTGACGACCATTGCCAACATCTGGGCCATCGTGTGGTTTACACATTCCACCCCACCGTTGCCGTTTGGGTGGTAGGAGCTGGTGACAATTTTTCGAACCCCGAGAAGCTGATATACGGCGTGCAAAAACTTGGAGCAGAACTGGAGGCCGTTGTCCGAGAGGATGCTACGCGGGCACCCCCAAAGAGGGATATATCAGTTGATGAGAATGTTAGCCGTGCCCTCAGCGGTGAACTCTGCCGCTGGGACGGCGTACATGTCGGCTCGGTGGCTGAAACAATATCGAAGCCTCCACCCGAAGCGGTGGGGTCGATGGCGTACACGGACATGCCTGTCGGGGCGTGGTGAACTAACTCCAGCTCGTCAAAAACGCGTTGATCAGACGGCCGAGGTGGCAGAGAGAAATAGGAGCGGCTAAAAAAACCACATCCAGCTGTCACGTCTCAATAGTACAGCATGCTGCATCACTAAGGGAGGGACCACGCAGGCCCAAACTGCGAGGGAGCAAGTAGGCTCGTTTTCTCGAAAACATTGGACGCTCAGGCGCACACTCGTCAAAGTCTACAGAGGGGCCGATTCGCCAAACCCCCCCAAGAACGAGGGGCGCCTTTCTGCTCGCACGCGAGGGATGACGCACCTACCAAGTGCAGGCGATCCATAACATCTCGTCGGATGAAAGTCCGCGGGGAGTCAGTGTCAAGAAGCGCCACGCAACCAAAAGGTGCAAGAACGCCAGCTCCGCTGTGAATCGCGATTTTGGTTGTAAAAGAGGCGTCATTGAGGGTAACGGTGCCCCCAACGAGGCAGGGGCCGTGTTCTGGCAGCGCAAGGGAGAGGTCGACGCTAGGTGCGACAGCCAAAGCTCGGGGCTGTGATCAGCCGGCGCGTCAGAAAAATAGGTCGAAAACTCCAAAGGAGGACCTGGGCAAGCGCGGGCCACGGCCAAAGGGCGGGGCGGCGCTGGTGCAATCTCATGAATTCTGCCAGTCCTAGTTGGGGTGTAGAATTGATGAGAGGAGGCGGGGTGTGCCAACCCGGCCATACTTGAGCTGAGAGTGTCGGGAACGGCGGAGAGAGCTTACCAAGCAATATTTTCCCACGCCACCGAGAGGGGTCGTGAGCTTCGGGGTCGTCTGCCCTGAGAACGATGCCCTACACGGCATCAAAAGGGCTGGCTTCAGCCAAACGTTTGGTGCCAGTGCTCAATAGGTACTGCTTTATGACCAGGTTCTGCGAGAATTTGGCAAAATTACCAACAAGGACGGCGTCTTCCCTAACACGGTCTCAGATAGCGCAGTCTAAGTTATGCACGCCTCGACCGAGGCGTTTGTGCTCGCGTGGGTGTGGCGAGGCCATAATCCGCTCTGCTATGCCGTGGTCCTGGACAAGGCGAGCCTTTTCAGCCATCATATACTGTTCCGCGCAGGAATATGACACATCGTCGATGACAAAAGACATGGGGGACCACTGCGAGAAAGAAGAGAGGAGACTGCCAGAACAATACCACCCGCTCTGTTGTATACTCGAGAGTAGGGTCAAAGACCGACGGTGCCGAGTCGTCGATGGCCGCAGTTGCGGCGTGTGGGGGGGGGGGGTGTGCTTCTCTGAGAACACTGAGCCCTTGGTGCACGGGACGATTCCGGTTCCGCGTATACTGGCTCTGTGTCACCATTACCCGTAGGCAAAAACTTGCCAGAAGGTTCTCTCGCTGCACCCGATGATCTATGTCCTGGACCAAAGGGGGCAGGGGGCTCTGAGCCCGTTCTGCTTGACGAGAGCTGCGATACGTCCGACTTTAACGGGTATGCTGTCCGGTTGATCTGGCCGGAGGCCGTGGAGTCACCACTGGCTCGACGGACAGTGCCAGGTTTTTCCTGTTCCACTGGAGCCGAAGGAGGGCTGCGCACGTGGAGTGGCGTGCGCGAAGACGAAAGAGGGCCTGCAGACACTGTAGACGTCTTCAAGAACGGTGCTCGGGTGGGGGGCAACAAAGGGTCCACCGGAGAGGGCTTCCGCCCTGTGGACCTGGTGGGGAAGGGGGACAAGGTAGTTAATCTTGTCGACTCCTCCTTGATAGGAAAAAGGGTGGAGCGGCCACTGCTATTACGAGGAACCACCGAGTCGAGCTTCAACCGAAATCTCGGGGTTTCGGTCTTTGCCTTCCCGCACCTCAAACCGACCGCCACCGCATGGCCGGGAGGTGTAGGAGGGGGACACCCTCGCTGCAAAAAACGACCCGACGGCGCGACACTCGTCGTGTTGCGGGGTGCGTGGTTCGGGAGAGTGGCGTTTATCGCGCCTGCTCTCTTGCCCAGGTTGAGGGGAGCGGCGTTTGGGGCGCGGGTTCTCGACGTCGGGGGAGGCGCCAAGGGGCTCCCCGGAGAAAGCAGTGGAGCTGAGTCGCTGCGTCGGTCCAAAGTACGGAGTAACGCGCGGGGCGGGAGCGGAGTAGGTCGACGCTGAGTGCTGAGCGAGCCTGGAACGCGAGCATCCTGTGATATCAAGGTTTTTTTTTTCCCGACAATGCCGGCGGCGGGCGGGCAGGAGGAGCCGAACCACCGTCGACCTGTCAGTTGCCGGCGCAGAAGGTGCCTGGCTGGCGTCCATTACGGTTTTCGTCCGAAGTATACGAGGCACCGTAGCGAACCCCCGAGATGGGAGCAGGGACGGAAGAGGTAGGGGCGGTCGAACCACCACCGTGATGACCGGAGTGAGACTGCTGGTGTCTTCGTGCCGTGTGTGTGTTGTAGCCGACACCTTGTCTGTTTTGCTGACCCTGGCCGTGATGTTGCCCACGCGAGTGGCCGGGACGGCGCCTGTGTTTCTTCTGGTTGTGTTTGTTCGATCGTGAATTGTTCTGGTGGCGGTGTCTGATCATGCGTTTTTGCCAACGACGGAACGCCTCGCCGTCGTCGCCGAGCGTTCTGAGGTCGCGGTTTAAGATACCACTAAGGTTTAGAAAGGGGTGTCTACACTATCGAAGAGAGTGTGCATATTCGCGGCAGTTTAAACAGTGCCCTCGGGGTTCGCTGAGGGCGGCTGCACGAGCGGACGATGAACGTAGGCCGCTCCAGAGGGGAAGGTCCTCGGTCTGGATGGACATGCAATCGGCGTGAACTTCAGCATAGTGGTGGTCTTCAAGGGGCCAGCAGGAAGAAGTGTCAAGCCACGGGTCGAGGCAGTCAGGGATGGATTTGTTGACATTCGTCACAAGCGGATTATTGCGCGATCCCGTCTGCCAAGAAGGCGAGTGGAGAAGCGTCCGGCCCTGGCCGCGACCAATATTGGCGGTCAGGGACCCCGACGGGGCGGATGACCGCGCACCGGTCGAAGAAGAAGGCAAAGAAAAAAAATATATTTCGCCGTTGACGGCAGGTGTTTTGTTATTCGTGAGACTCTCGAACGCTATCCACATGGCGTCCAAAGTGCCGAACGGCCTCGATACCGACGCCAAACCTCCCGGGTACAGCGTGGGCATCAAGCTGTGGTACTGCTCGTTCACTGCCATCCGAACTACCTCCAAAACAACCTCCATCCCCGGTGCCAAAACAAGCTCAGTCCCCTGCCGACACCACCCCTCGCAATGCAGGGCTAAAATCGCGAAAAGGGGTCCCGTTAGACACGCCAAAATTATGCAACTTGGTGTAGCTGGCGCCCGTATTGGTGCGGTCGAAGTGGTAGCTCAGCAACCTCAGGAGGAGCGTGAACGCCTCCGGTCCCGTCGATCCTGCTGCGAGGGCGCGCGACACCTGTCTAAAAAAACTCATCCATCAAGGTAGTGAGAGGGGCGGTCGTGGGCTTGTCAGGCGTGATGGCGCGCGCGAAGGATTTGCTAAGGGGGTACTCCAAACCGGGGATCCAATTAGTAGAACTAAGGGCTTCGTGGCTGCCATCGTTGCACATCATGAGAATATCAGAGGCGGAGACCTTTACCGAACGAGTGAGTTGTTGCGCGGCATCGCAAGGGTCGATCGAGGAGGGAAAAGGTAGGACAGAAAAGCGCGAAATGTACTTCAATCACAGGTGTTTGTACGCCCATTGAACGTCAGAGTTGTGTTTTTTCGGAGCGGTAGCGGCGGCGGAGTCGACCGCCGAAGTTCGATCGTGTGCAGGGTTAGATGACACGGGCATGGTACGGTCATCGGGCATGGTCAAACGGCCAAGACGCGCGGCGAAAGAAGCAACCTCAGTCAGCGAAGGAACCACTTGCCTCTTGCTGGTTGGGTGCCTGAACTCTGGAACGGGGGCTCTTGTGTTGCCGTCCGAGGAAGAACTGGGGGAACTAGCCCGAGAAGATTTTCCCCGTGGGCCGTGTCGGCCGTCACCCGATCGCTCCTTCCCCTTTCCCCGGCTTCTCCGTCGTCCAGTCCCGTTGCGCCGGGACGTACTGCCACCAGTGTCCCCGCCCGAGCCCCGGCGGAACCTGCCGTCCGGACCAACCGAATCCCCTCCAACTCTCGGGCGCTGGCGGGCCTGGTCGCCAGCGCGGCAGCGAGAGCGGGCTCGGGCCACAGAGCTGTCGTCGACTCCCCGGTGTCCGCCGGAGGAGGCGGGGTGGTGTCCAGCATCCGGTCCCGAGTAGGGGAGGTGGGGCTCCTGGTGGGCGGCGCGTGACCGTCGCTTGCAGTGGAGAAGGTGCGCGGTAGGTTCGGCCAGTAGACGGTGGCGGGAGAAGCGTCGTGGGCCTCCGGAGGCTGACCACCAGAGCCATAGTGTACCCACGGCGTTGTTGAGCCGCCCAGGAATCGTCCGCCATCCCGAGCCAAGCGTCGTGGACGGAGAGGTCTTCTGCCGGCATCTCGCGTCGGAGGCGGCGAGCGGCAGAGACCACCAGGGCCGCCGCCTCGGGGGAGAAGCACGGGTTTGGCTCGGCCGCCATGCAGGCGACGCTTCCCTGCAAGAAGTCCAGATCCCCGGTACGCTTGGTCCAGGCGTCTATCGTAATCGCGACGGAGCACCACGAGTCCGTGGGGCCAAGGCCGGGGGCAGGAGAGGCCTTCGTTGTCGTCGCGGCAAGAGGAAGGCTCTCCGCTGGGGCCCTTATCTCGGCAGCCCGGCTGTTCTGGAAGGAAGCGGTCGCCCGGGCAGCGCGCAGCGCTTCACCGGCTCGAGATATGGAGTCTCGTGCACAAGAGGTGGAGCGTGCGGCTTCCTCGGAGGCCGTGGTGGCAGCCATGGCGATCGCGGTGGCCGCCGTGGAGGCGCGGGTAGCAGCTGCAGCCGCGAGCTCGGCCGACACGCGCGTCTGCCCCGACGACTAGCCGTTGTCGCCGAGGCAGCCCCAAGGGCCTCGGCGGTAGCCAAAGCCTGCTCGGCCGCGATGACGTCGGGGTGGTTGCCAGCGGCAGCAGGAGTCCGCGCGGGCGCGTCAGTGTCGGCCTGGTCGGGCCCGGGGCGTTCGGCTGTTGTTCTCGCGTCAAGGCTCGAAAGGGTAGCCCAACGCTGGATCACAGCTGCCTGCTCCTGCGGCGAGAGGGAGGTCCACGCTCCAGGTAGTTGGGGGAGGGGGGCCTGGGTACTGTCGGGGGCCTCGGCCGCCGGGCCTGCGTCCTTCGCGGTAGCCAGGCGCTCGTCCTCTGAATCAGGGGGTTCGAAGTCCACGGCGTCGTCCACAGTCGTGGGGCCCGCGGGCTCGGGTGTCCTCGCTCTCGACGAAGGAGAGGAGCCGTAAGTCCTCAGGCCGGTGGGAAACCTGGCTGGGCTGGGTGACCCCTCCCGTGCTTTTGTCGTCCGTGACATGCTGAGGCGGGGGCGGGCGGGAAAACACCGGGGTAAAGGGTGACAACGGGGCAGGGGGGGACTCCGGGGCAGGGGGGGGGGGGGGGACGGGAAACGCCGGTTCTCAGGGTCGTAGAGCGTAGAAACAGCGGTGGCAGGAGCCGCGGCTTGTGCTTCAGCAACTTGTATAGCTGTGATCAAGGCATGGCGCGCCATTCGGCGGGGCGCTACGAGCACTTGGGGGGCGAGCCTCGACCCTGGACGGTGTCGCGATAGGGTGGCGGCTATCGCGGTTTATATGTGTGTACGAACAGCAAGAGTAGTTGGTGTTGGTACGTCCCACGTACTGGAGGGCCTGTCAAACGCATCGTCCCCTCTAGCATCAGTATTAAAACTCGCATCAGAACGAGAATGCTCGGCCGGATCGTCGCGGGTAGCTACAGCAGCGGGCATGCCGGTACTGCAGGGCCTATCAAAAGCATCGTCCTCGTAAAAGCAGCACTAAAACTCGCATCAGGACGAGAATTCTCAGTGGAATCGTGGTGGGTAGCTCCAGCAGCGGACACTCCGATACTGGGGGGCCTATCAAAAGCATCGTCCTCTCTAGCAGCAGCATTAAAACTCGCATCAGGACGAGAATTCTCAGCAGAATCGGCGCGTGTAGCTACAGTAGCGGGCACTCCGGTACTGGAGGGCCTATCAAAAGCATCGTCTTCGCTAACAGCAGTATTAAAACTCACATCAGGACGAGAACTCGCAGTAGAATCGTCACGAGTAGCTACAACAGCGGCCGCTCCGGATTGGAGGGCCTATCAAAGCATCGTCCTCTCTAACACCAGAATTCAAACCACTTCAGGACGAGAATTATCACCAGAATCGTCACGGGTAGCTACTGCAGCGGGCACTCCGGTACTGGGGGGACTATCGAAAGCATCGTCCCCTCTAACACCAATATTAAAACTCGCAGCAGTAGTGGAATTTCCAGCGGGATCGGCGTGGATGATTACAGCAGCGGGCGAAAATGACACAATGCTGAAATCCAGTGTACCGTCTTGTGGGCTAGGGGCGGGAAAACATTCACGAGCGGCCGTAGCGCTCCCTCTATCAGCAGAATGAAAACTCGAAGCAGTACTGTAAGTTCCAAGATCTCTGTTTGTAGCTCTAAATGGAGCAGCGCGGGAAGCAGGCTCAACAACGAAGTCCAGTGTGCCATCGTGTGGCCGCGGCACGAAAACAAATTTCACGAGTAGCAGCATCGCTCGTGGCCATCCTACAAGTACGAGCAGAGCCGGACATCAGTGGAATGTGAGGAGGGAAAACAGTCTCAAATACTCTTTCATCTGGCCCAGAAGCAGGTAGACCCGCTGGCGAAGAGCGCAGCTGGGTTGCCTGGAGATCGCTGCGTCCAGGTTTGTCCGACGTGCTCCGGCCCGGAGCAGACGCTGCTGGCTCCACGGGCTGGCTGGGTGCTCGCCCAGCGGAGCGGGGTCTTCCAGGTGGCTAGGACAGCAGAAGGTACGAGTGGGGAGACAATGCTGCAAGACCCGAGGCCTGGCTGGTGGCGCGCGTCACGCGCTGTAAGGAGCGGGGGCGTCCAGTTGCCTTGGATGGCAGAGTCCGTCTGGCGGAGGCTGCTCGAGCCCCGTCAGGGGGCTCCGGTCGGAGCTCTTTCTCTTCATGGTCTGTTGTACAAGGCGCTCGATCTACATCGACGAGCCTTGGGCGGTGAGGCACTGAGGGGCCCTTGGCCTCAGTGGCTCGGCCACCGTGAGGGGGAGCAGACCCTCCCACTTCTTGAGTCTCCATCGTGTAGTGGCTGAACAAACGTACTCCACAACAATATGAAAGCAAACAAAACAAAACAGCGACAAACAACTCAAACCGACAGAAAAGCGGAAAGTCCTTTGCCGAAGACGCCACTTGTTAAGATCAAGGTTGCGGGACACTTTGTACCTGGACAGGTCTGCCTTTTAAGTCGGCAATCGTTGGTACTCACGTGTGTTGCTCGCTTAGCTATAGAAGAAGAGCACATTTATTCCTTTCGTGCACGCGGAGACTGAGATCAAACTCGTGCGTCTCTGGAAAACCCCTGGTTTTCCCATCTAAGATACGCCGGCCAAGTACTACAAATACGTTCCCAGCGCCTGAACCTATGTAATTAACGGGCTTTCAACCTCACACAAAGCAGTATCATAACACTATTAAAACCAACAGGCAGAATTCCGGGAAGGAAGTGAGTGAGGTGATGTAAGAACATCATCGCAATTAACTTGGTACTTTTTGTTTTCGCCATCGCCTGAAACAACAGAAAAATAGCAAAAACCGAATAAAAAGCAAGAAAGAGAACGGAGGCTGAAACAAAGGCGAAGTTTCCCGAGGTAAAACGCACATTATAATTAAACATGTACGGCCCGCAATACGCATTTCAGAAATTAGGGCTAGGCCATGGTAGCTCTAGCCAGTACAGTGCAGTATGTACTGGCTGCGTCATATGCCAGTACACTAGACCCGAGCAGTGCATTGGTGGTCGCGGCTTCGCCCCTACCCCTCCCCCCCCGGCTGGGGAAGCCCTACCGGAGGCACGTTTTTACGCGTTTTTTCTTCATTAGAGCTAAACAATTACTACGTCGTTTTGGACCCTTTTAAATGTAATTTGGTGGCAGATTGCGACTAAAAAATAGTACCAGGTAAAACAGAGTAAACTTTAAAGCGAGCGAAGCGTATGATGAACAGGAGTGTGCGGAAATAAGGCACACCGCAGCACGCAGCCTAGATACCGAAAAGGTGGGACATGGGTTCCAAAACATTTATTTAGTTGAAATGTCCAATACCGAATCGCCACAATTGGCGAAGTCGCGGCCTCAGAGACGTGGATATTCACGTACATAACATATTTATTATGTCCATATATATTGTTCCAAACATGACGTTTACTTAGATTATCCTTCGCGATGTTTTAAGCCTTGTTGTGTGCTTTCGAAATTTCGCCTCCCGCCGTGACTGCTTCAGCTGGTCTGGACTCCCTTCTCGATTGGGAGCCGATACAACCTCCACATCAGCACCAGGAGGAACAGCCGCAGCAGCAGAGTTGGCAGGGCTCGACTCCATCAAGGACCCGGCTCCAGATGCACCGTCAGGATCCACACAACCCAAGCCATCAGTGGTTGAGGCGGCTTCGTCCATCGTGCTCATAGTCTGCCTCCCTGTCTTCCTCTCTCCCCTCTCTAGCTGTTCTGGCTGCCCCCTCTGTTCTTTACGCCGTGAATTTTGTTGGGTTTCCGCTGTTATATGGGGCGTTATTGTAGGGCGTACGTAAATAGTCAAAGTACTGGCACCCTGGCAGCCAGTACAGCAAGTAGTAGTAGTAGTAGTGGTAGTTTCTGTCAGTACAGTAGTACTAGCAGTACATACTGGACCAGGGCCCAACCCTACTGTATGTAGCATTTCTGGTATTTGCTTTCCACGCTGTACACTTTGCATTTTGTTCGGTTGAACCCAACCGAAGACATCGATGACGCCGATGATGGCATCCTGAACCCATGACGTACAAGACGGACATCATCCATCCGTCGAGCAGGTTACTAGGAACTGCTCAATCAATGGAACTAAACCGTGTATACACCAGATATGAACTATTGAAATGCCTGTCTGTTGCCGTCATATTTGGGCCATCTACAACCGACGACGTAAATAAATTAAAAGGTGTATATATGTGAACGCAGGTAGCCTTAATGTGACCGTGCAATATACAAGAAATATAATAATATTTGGATTTGGAAACGCCTCCTCAGCCCCTCTATGTAGTAGCTAAAATCCTTTCTCTAGCCTCAGGTTTGCAAGCTTGGTGTGGTGTCTTTATTGTACAACATCATACTGCAGCTGCTGCAGTAGCAGGTCCTACTTCGGGCATGTCCTTCTTATCTTTTTATACATTGAGGACTGCGGGCGGGGGGAAAGAAAGCAACCACATAATAGGCGATTCAAATATTACGGGGGTCAGTTAATAGGACCTATGGTACACATAAAAACCTATATATTTACCTATTTTTGCTAACAATATTTGGTCCTATTAACTATGGTCCCCCGTAATAACAAATAAATAATGACGGGTCGGTATTAAGGTATCTAAAATAGTGTTTAATCATATACCAGCAGAATACATTATATATATGTAAGATACTACGGTAAGCAGCAGGTACCATTTTTATCACGTGTCTCCACGAAAAACAGTTATGTAAGATACTACGGTAAGCAGCAGGTACCATTTTTATCACGTGTCTCCACGAAAAACAGTTGTATTTTAATAGAATGACCAACAACGACGCCGTCGAGCTCGCGAACATACATGTGCCCGCGCAGGCGAGCAACTACTATGTATAATCATTTCTTGTATCTTCCGAGCACAGCGTCCCCGGTGGCTTGGTAGGTGGTCCGCGTGCCTATCAAGATCAATTTCGTGGGTTCAAGTCTCACCGAGTGCATGCTCGTAAGAACTTTCTCTTGAATACAAAATTGATCAGCGGAAAGCGCGAGAGCGTGAGTTAGCTACATTCGATGAAAATCGACGAGCAGTGGAAATGCTGAACCCTATGCGCGACAAAAAATTAAGGCACGTACCGGGGGGGAGAAGGGACGACACCTGTGACCACGGCTTCTCCAGAAGATCGCTGAGGGTAAAACCTCCTACGAGCTAGGCTGGAAAAAAGTAAAAGTGATGATTAAAAAAAAAAAAAAAAAAGCGAGGTCCCACGGCACGCTACGTAACAAAACTGGCATCTGGTTGGGGTTCGAGATACACAGTATACAGTACTGTCAGGTGGCTCGCCCCCCCCCTCGCAACAATGTATTACGGGGGACCATAGTTAACAAGACCAAATATTGTTAGTAAAAATAGGTAAATATATAGGGTTTTGTGTGTACCGTAGGTCCTATTAACTATGGAACGTGCAACAATCGCCATCACTGTTGTGCAGATAGATATTGAACAACATACCAGGTACACTACTATTAATAAACACGAGGCGTACCAAACTAAATAAAGTGGAGAGAGGTTGTCGCAACCTTGAGGAGTGTGATTGTTCAACTCAACGTCTCCACATACACGTTTTTTTTTTTACGACATCTATATTGTACGGGGGGGGTCCCGGACAGCTGTCTTTCTTGGTAGGTTCAGAGTCGATGTTTCGACACGGCGGTGCGGTGGCCGCGGTCAGCCGAATCCCGTACTCTACCTTTTTTTTAATTCCTCATTGCGGCCGCTCCTTTTTTTTGCGGGCACATTTATTTGAGGAAACGTTCGCCTGCGTGGGCAGATCTTCGGCGGCCGAATGGCATCATCAGTTACTAGTAGTAGTTATTAATATTAATAGTAGTACTATAAGCAGAAGCAGTAATAATAATGTTGGACATTATCGTACCGATTTTTTCGGCATACTCGTACCAAAATGACGTGTTTTCGGCTGTGTCGAGTAGAACGGCGTGGCGTGCTGCCCTCCATCCTCTGGCATTCCGTGTTTCACATGCACCTATTTACGGGGGTCCATAGTTAACAGGACCAATGGTATAGATAAACACCTATATATTTACGTACTTTTACTAACAAAATTTGGTCCCGTTAACTATGGACCCCCGTAATAATAACCCTCCACTACTCAACTGTTGCTGACCACTACTGTATAGACAATGAATATGATGAAACCTTCGATGGTACACCTCGGACTGCATGACAGGTACATAACTGGTATCAAACACAGAGGTAATGAAATCGTATTTATTTTTCGATCGAGTTTCAGTTCATGATCGGTGTGTATCGAGCTCATTTATCGTTCGATCGATATCCAGCAACGCTATTAATAGTCAACAAGCAGTAAGTAGTGGTCTTAATAGTAGTACCCCAACAGTGTATTAATAGTACCTTAACAGTGTTCATCCCAATGCTTCCATCAAAGAAATCAACAAATAAATGTAGTCACAGAGTGTGCGAACAGGCGTGCTACGAATTTCAAAGGGGGCACACAACGTTTCGGACAAATCCTGTTCGATTGGTGGGGTTCCTCAAATCAATCAAGCTACCCAATCAATTACATTTGCTTTAAAATTACCCAATAAATCGTGCGATACAGACCTCGTCGTCCATGGCACATACATGGCATTGGGCGTCGAGTTGATTGTGAGCGTTTCGGGGTGAGAAATATTATATATCTTCGGGCAAAGAGCCTAGAACAAGATTCTTAGGTGAACCTCGATATATCGTATCATGGTACCATAGTAAATAGGACCAAATATTGTTAGTGAAAATAGGTAACTATATAGGTTTTTATGTACACCATAGGTCCTAATAACTATGGACCCCCGTAATAGTATGCATCGCATGTATCTCACCTCGATGGACCCTGTCTATTATAATACATATGGTATACCCTGTAATACGCAAGCTATTAACAGCACACTCCCTGGGGCGAATTTCATATAGCCGATTATCTCCGGTGCATAGGCGCCACCCGCACCGAAATGGCCACCTTGCAAGGATCTCGTCGAGACCGTTCTATACATGTAGAAGACTCGTCGCTCGGCGTTCACGCTCTCCTCTCCCCTCCGTTGTCGATCAATAGTCCGAGGGTGTGTTATATGTTTTCACCCGTATGATACGATATTGTGCGTAGTAGACGCTATGTTATCATGCTGGTAAGGATCCCCGAGGAGGGCTCGTGCAAGTACACTATATACCCATCACACTCTCTCTGACCGGGGACACAATATCCGCTGTCTACTGCTGTTACGGGGGACCATAATAAAAAGGACCAAATATTGTTAGTAAAAATAGCGAAATATATTGGTTTTTGTATGTATCGTAAGTCTTATTTAATATGGTCCCCCGTAATACTGCTACAACAGCAATACCGAGGTAACGTCAAGGTTCAAAGGCGTACCATATCACCACTACAGAGCAAAATAATTTGGCAAGGTGGCTGTGTGATAATTTTTGTGCCAACCAAGTGTATTATAGGTGTACGCGTGGTAGATGTACACCAGGCACATGTGTATATAATTCCGACGCGTGCTATATACAATAATAGGAGTGGCACTTTGTGGCTTCTCGAGTGAGGGACTACTCGTACCCAACATCGATTGTTCTTCACAATATTTTTTGATGCGGGCCCTCCTACGCCATGGGATTTTGGTTGTGCACATATATCGGGTATAATCGTTCGCTTTTCTTGAGTCAAGCCGATTTCGGACGATGCCAGAGCTCGCCAAAGTGAGAAGTCACGGAAATTACCAGGTGCACCCCTGTCGTAGTGTAGCATGCATCTTCCCGTAAAGCGCGTAAGAAAGGGACGGCGAAAAGAAAAATAACCGCCAGAAACGAAAATGAGTGGAATATACCTTGGACAGAAAAATGAACAGAGGACAACAGAGGGTAGGAACAGTTGCTACGGTCGGGACGACAAGGAGGACACGTTGTTTATGGCACAGAAAAATCGGTGAGGTATATCGAACAAGCGAGTAAGTCCGTGGAAAAATGTATTCTTACCCTAGCCACGAGATAACACGGTTTCACACTTTTCCGTAGCGCGGGAACGGGATATAAGAAAGTTTGCGGCACGCGTTTGATTTCACATTTATCACGACCGCGGAAGGATCCCAAACCCAGCACAGAGCCACGCACGGAACACACCCCGCAGGAAAATCCCCGAGGGGTGCACTGCTACTACTGGTACACACGGCCTGGCAAGGCACACACCACGGTGATGATTGCGATAACCAATCTTCAGCCGCGCTTTGTTGGCGGCACGCACCCCTTCCTCCCACGCCTGGAAAATCCGGACGGCGCGTTTTTTCGCGATTGAAACGTTTTCGTGCCGCGTTGCCGCTCACATCATCTCCCCTTAACCATTACCTCCGCGACATGAAGGCCTCCGACCTGTTGTCCTTGACCCATCTGCACCCACCATGTTTGTTTGGTATAACGGCCTTATTCTGTGCTGCTTCGCGCCGCACTTCGACCTTTAGTTCATGAACCGAGCTCCTCCAACAGATTATTAGTTCAGGCGTTGGACCTACATACTATCCTCGTTCTCGTCCATGACCCCCGACAACCTCAACGGGCACCCTCTTCGGCATGCAACCACCCATCTACGATGATACCGGCCTTCTGCGCCAGCAGCTTCCCGCCTTTCTTCAACGTGCTCTATACCAGTTTTATTGCTCTTTAAGTCTTCGACCCACCCCTTTTCTCTCCTTCGAATGTCCGCCAGTCAGTGTGCATGCTTTCGTTGCCCCCGATCGATTCCCCAACATCGCCCGCTTCAGCAGGGTCTCCATACGGCCAACGGAACCCGCGAACGATATCAGCCGTCTCTACACCGTCGCCTCAGTGGTATTGGTGCCCCTCCGCGTCCGCGTGCGAAAGATGTACGCAATCGTCACTTTTCAGCTTTCGCTATACATGGCATCGAAAGAGAATGGGCGGTATGTACGATCAAAGTGTTTCGTACTGATGACGGGGATTGTAATCTGAAGAACTACTACAGTAGTAGTACAAGCACTAGTAGTACCCGATGATATTGTTTGTTTTGTTGTAAGATGTTTCGAGATGTAACCCTAGCTAGGCCATGAGGTTTAGCTCGACGTCGGGCTAAAGCAAGCGTACAGTACGCTTTGTCTGTTCTGCAGTCGTTTCTGGGTGATTTAGAGAGCTCTTGAAGGACTTGCGCGTGCACACCTACATTTGTAGCGTGCTTCGGGGTCACGAAGCTACCGTGCGTAGCTTCTACTGGAGTAGCGGGCCGGAAACGGGCTCCACGCGACGCACTCGTGCAGCAGAATGTTTTGACCGCCTCGGAGCTCGGCATCCGCATCTTCGGTCAGCGCCGTGACCACACGTTCGGACAATCGCTATACAATTTTCCATGATGAACATATGTATGTGTTTATGTATCGCCGGAAGCATCACTCACAGTAACCCTAGACCCACTGATAGTGCGACACGGTCTCGCCACTGAGGGACATGTCTGCGCTGAAAGCCCGACCGGCCTGAACCCACAAAACCTCAATCGTTTAGTCTGATTATTGTACGCCGGCGTGCTCCTGTTCGTACTGTAGTTCGTCGAAGACGGCATAGTAGTTGCCTTCTCGCACGGAACCACCACCGGGATCAGGCTGACTTTCTTATTCTGGCCGCGCGCGAAAATTCACCTTCTCATATTATCATTGCGTTTTCTTATTTCGGTCCCCAAGAAGACGTTCTCCCTAGAGCTGCAGCATGAATGACGCCTTGGCTAGCCATAAGAACGGATCAACAGTTTAGAGTGTAGGCGGTGATTTTAGTAACTACCGGAGCAGTAGGCTGAGAGCTTTCTCATTTGTTTCAAATGTTCAAGCTGTGAACCAATTTTGGATAATTTGCTTATTTTGTGAGCGGGCCGGTACTGTACCTGCATACCATAGGATGAAAATAACACACGAAATCTTCAAGACTTGAAAAGAAATAGGGTAGTCGCCACTTGCGCGAGAGGTCTTGCAGCCGCTGAAACAATGCGTCCTAAAAGTGAAACCAACTCATCTCACGATAGGTAGGGTTTACACAACCTGGCTAAAAGCTTTTGTGAAAAGTTGAAGTCCTCACCATAGCGCGCAACAGCCGGTCAGTGAGATACTACAGGTACTACAGTATAGGCCCGCCAACGAGAAACTCTTATTTCGAGTGGGCCGCATATTTTCATCAGTTTCTCAAGGCCAGGTCTTTTTGTTGTATCAGGTTTCCTAACCACCGCAGGGAATTATTGAAATTATTTTTTCTTACATAGATTTTTCTTATGTACGTCGGATACTTGGAAAGGGTGACCCTAGCCTCGAGTTCTCGATGGCTGTGTGTGCTGCGAGTGGCAAACGAAGCCTGCTACCTGCAGCCACCAACAACAAACTACCAGGTATGAATATTATAGCTTGGAAACCAAACAAAAAGTAGCCAATCTGGGTGCTTGCGCAAACTTCTTTCATGCAGGCCATCAACAACATCCGCGCCATCCCGTGTCTCTCCGCGTTGCCACTGAAGTCAGAGTATCCCTACCCGCCATGATGTATACCAGGTACTCCATCAGGACTGAAAACAACAACAGACACGTCAAGGCACAGTGTCGGTATGGCAAACATTGGGGGATAGTAGCCTTCCCTACCTGCTCACGGCGCGTGGGGTTGGATCTGCAGCAGGGGCGTGTTGAAGCGGTGCGGAATTCCCCTCGAGCAGCACCCACACGCCTAGGGTAGCCTGCTCGTCTGTATCGTAATTCTTCTAGTGGCAATTCCATGCTACGGGTGCTCTCGCCAAGCTCACGCACCTCACGGTAGTCGTGTACATGGCGTGCACGTTGCTGTGTTCTACGTGCAATCCTTCCCCCAAACTAGCCGAACCCAAGCTTCAAGATAACCCCGCGTCCCACTAACGAGTCGTCCAGGACCAATGGCGTAGTCGCCTGACGACGAAAGCCATGTGGGATCTCCATGGATACCATCTCCTCTCCCGGTCCCAGGCCATCGTCGTCGTCGACGAGAGCCATTGCGTCGTCACGGACGGCATCGTCTGCGTCACCTAATGTCATGAGCAAAATTAGTAAGGAGATTCTGCGAAAGAACATGAGCGAACGTGGGGAAGCTAGCGCGAAAATAGAACACAAGTTGTGGAACAAGTAAAATCATAAACGACAATGTACTTGTACTGTACAGCAGTAACGGTACATACCACTACTGTTCGACAAGTAAACTAGAAAATAGACGACACAAAAAAAGAATACAACATTACCCCACACGATAAGTACGACGACACTGCATGACACAAAAACCACCTAATTCCTCAGATGACACAACCGAACAGCGCGTTGAACATGAAAAATACACGTGGTCAAGACAGCACAGTATGAGCGAACTGGCACTGCTGTCGTCATCGCTCGACCCGGCTTCCTGGTCGTCGTTCTCCTCGTCTCCTTGCTCTTCGTCTCCAGTCTCGTCGTCCGAACCATCCGTGTCCTCCAAAGTGTAGGGACCGGACAGGGCTTCCAGGTGGATGAGTTCATTTCGCGTCCCGTTTGCAGTCATAGCTACCCCAGTCTTCTCACAAAGGCGGCGCCGATAGTCTGGCATGGCGTCGATATACGCTCGACCGAGTTGCCTACCCAAGCTGTTAGCGGGCCTATACGTACTGTATAATAATACCAGGTGATATACGGTATGGTATCAATACATTTAGTTATTATATTTAATAGTTGGTCAGTTGCTGACGATGCGTACTGTATTATTGCTGTAGGTGTACTGCTGTGAGACAAGTGGGAGGGCCTGGCACGAGTTTCTTATTGGACTCAGCCTGAAGGCAAAAACTACGTGAATGTTTCCTATTATTGAAACTTCGCCCATGTATGTCGCTCTTTCTCATGATGCTCTTGCTTATTATCTGGTCGCAAAACCCAGGTCAATTTCTCAAGGCATTTTTCGTGGTTTCGACCCAAACCTGAGCCTTGTTTTCCTCATAATAGGCTCTTTCTTATTCGCGGGCCTATACCGTATTTTAGTAGTAGTAGTTTCAGTGCATTGCAGTTTGCGAAGTACCTGGTGCCTGGTATTCTGATTTTTTAGGGGACTACATAATGATACCAACACAAACATCTAAAAAAATGAACAATTTATTCTTTATACCTGATATTCACTTAAAACAATGCTTACATCGATAGGGACATAGTGGTAGGTAGATAGCCCACATATATGCCTGGTACATACGTATTGGTCGGGTTACGCACAAACGCTTCTTTGATGTTCATGTTTCGGGTGATATATTGAGCTCCTCGTCATCTAGGGAGCTCAGAAAGTTTGAGGAACCACCCCTACCTACCGTGGCTTTGGTCCCCCCGTACACAGCCTTGTCCATTTCGTCGTGCAGATAGTTTCAAGCATCAGGGGTATACGGCTACCAGCCCCGAACGATCTATGGACTGGTAGCAGCTGTGTACTGTTTGTAGATCGGAAAGTCTGGGGTATGATTTCTGCGATGTGTGAAGTATTTCTCGTGCATGTGTGCAACACCAACTATTAATATTATTATTAACATCTGAAATATCTACTGAATGAAAAAAAAAGAAACATTAAAAGCGAAACAGAGTCTGACGCAGTGGCACACTTATGCCTTCTTTTTCGCCAAAAGGCCCACTGCCCGCCACCATGCAGCCGCACGCATGATTGCAGGCATGTATATTGAGCTGTCGTGAAATGTGTGTTCGATCATCCCCCGCTAGGCACGCCGAAGCAGAGTCCACAATCAAAAGGGATACGAGTGAGTACGATCGACGGAGTCGCGTACCGTATGTATCCGCCGGTGTTGTGCGATAAAACCGTGCGGCGCGGCGTGCTGCGGTAAACCCGCGCACCGAACCACACCGCACTGTGAGAGAAACCCGTACGGCAGAACTCCTTGCTTGGTATTGGCTTAGTACATTATTACTATATGCCAGGTACCCGGTATGCATTAGAATTACCTCGTTTGTACACTAGAATTACAAAATTATTTTTCGGCTAGCTGTGAATCGGAGCGAACGTTCGACTAAATTTGAATCGCTTTCGGCGAGACAGAAAATTCGGTTGTTGTTTGGAGAACAGTAGTAGTAGTAGTAGTAGTAGTAGTAGTAGTAGTAGTAGTAGTAGTAGTAGTAGTAGTAGTAGTAGTAATAGTAGTAGTAGTAGTAGTAGTAGTAGTAGTAGTAGTAGTAGTAGTAGTAGTAGTAGTAGTAGTAGTAGTAGTAGTAGTAGTAGTAGTAGTAGTAGTAGTAGTAGTAGTAGTAGTAGTAGTAGTAGTAGTAGCAGTAGTAGTAGTAGCAATAGTGCGCTTGAACTCCGAGTGAGACCGAACCTGCAGAACGATTGTCGCACCCGGCTGGCTGTTTGTCCTTCACATCAATAAGCAGTTTCGTTGCTACCCGTCGACATCCACAACACCTAGGGTTAGTGTTCGTGCCAGAGATATAAAAGATGCGTGGTCACTATACCACGACACATCAGAGATACCGTTATACGAGGAGGAGGCCAAACATGCAGCAGCAGCAGTAGGTGAAAACGGTGTATATATGGACATATAATATACCTGGTATGATATACAGAACGGTCGTCTTCGTTTTCAGTTGGCGATGACCGTTTCGATCGAATCGAATACCTGAATCCGGTGATTCGGCTGCGATTCACAGTCAGCCCCTCGCCTATATCTACCTTTTTTAATTATCACTTTTACTTTCCAGCCCACTCGTAGGCGGTTTTACCCTCGACGATCTTCTGGACAAGCCGTGGTCACAGGTGTCGTCCCTTCTCCCCCCCGGTACGTGCCTTTAGTTTTTATCGCGCATAGGGTTCAGCATAGGGTTCAGCATTCCCACTGCTCGTCGATTTTCATCGAATGTACAGCTAACTCACGCTCTCGCGTTTTCCGCTAATCAATTTTATGCAAGAAAAAGTCCCAACGAGCATAAGCATGCACTCGGTGAGACTCGAACTCACGAAATTGATCTTGATAGGCTCGCGGACCACCTACCAAGCCACCGGGGACACCTGGAACAATAGCGTGCCAGGTAACTATTAATATATTAAAAAGAAGACCCACGCTCACCAGTTCGAAAGTCGACTCCATACCAGGTACTAAGTTTGGATCTAAAAAACGACTTACTTGCTACTGTAAGCTGAGGTCCACCTTTCTTTCGGTGCGCTCTTTGCTGGGCGTGCGTCACCTTGCTCGCCCGCCCCGACCCTGCCGGTGGCGGCCTCGGCCGCGCCTGCTGAGTTCAATGTGGGGTGAACCGGGTTTTCGCCAATTTGGCTCCAATGCATTCTCCACACACCACTCGGCTTGCCCTAGGTCCATGCTGCCGTTAGAGCTGGCCTTTTCCACAGCAATATTTATCACATCAATAGCAAGAGATTAGCGAGGTGGCTTCTGAGTTTTTGGTACTATTACTACAAGCTTCGACGCTCGTTATCACCGTTTAATTTTTCTCCTTTTTTCCTATTTTTGTTTCTTTTCCTCTAGATTGACTTTCGATTTGACATTTTCACGGATTTTGTTTGGTACGAATAATTCGTGAGCGCGGCCGCCCCTGCATAGCAGGCACGGGTATGCTTCAGCTATAATGCTGTGCACTGCTGTTGCCATCGTACGACCAGTAGTTTATAGAGCAGTAGAGAGTATGTTAAGAGGACTGTGAAGGTATTACCTACTGCTGAGCTATGAGGGAGAAAGATCGATCGATTACCCAGCCCAGGGTGATCCTTATCACACTCCCCCCCCCCTCTGAACGGCGGGATCTTTGGGGCATCATAACTGTTTACGTCTGTACGCTGACCTACCCGCTTCGTTTCATTACGTGGGCAACCAGGGAGATATATTCCTTATTTCAGGCACGCGCAAGCGTTTCTGCGAAAGAAACGTTTGAAGTGAGGTTCGAACCCGTGACCTGGACGACGTCAAGTGTGAAGGTGTTACCTACGTACTGAGCTATATGTATAGGGGCAAAAGATCGATCGATTACCGAGCCCAGGTTAATCCTTACCACAGGGACGCTATTAATTGCACCCTCAGGGATGCATCGTCAAGTGCCCGCGCGTAGGCGTTTCGGCAACATTTAATTTGCGTACGACTTGGAATTATATGCAGGGATTTGTAACCAAGATCCGTATTTCGTAGCTTTGGAAAATATATAATATTACCGGGGACCATCGTAAATGGGACCAAATAATGTTAGTAAAAATAGCAAAATATATAGGTTTTTGTGTGTACCGTAGGTCTAATTTAGTAAAAAAAGTTGATGCAGGCATAATATATAATAATAGAATCCTGACCTTTTCACTTTATTTATACAGCCCCTTTGGCCCCTTTTTCGGGCCCAAGAACTTACTACCCATCAACGGAACGTATTGGTAATAGTTTGCCATCGGCAGCATCTTCGACGACGACTATAATACTAAAGAAATATCATCCGTCTGGGGGACGGCAATATTTTCGCCCAGGTCATTTCTTCATTGGTGATATAACCTTTTTGCTGTGTTTCAGTTCCCTTGCTTGCGTTTTTGCGAGCTTTTTTTGTGCTACTCGCTCGCAACTTCGAGTACACAAAAATACCTCGTGGTGAGTAAGTCGTTTATGTCTGTGCCTGTGCCTACGAGGGCCGTCTGGCGCGCACGACGCCCTCGCGCACACCATCGGAATTTCACGAGGTGTACGTATTATCCTATCTCTGAGGAGCTGTATGTATTGTATGTAGCTGGTCCGCAAGTGAAGCGCAAACGTTCAGTTGGTTGGGGGTGTTTTTTGTCCCGTTTTGTGTGCACCCCTAATTTCCAGCATTTTCGACCACTCAAGCAAGCAGCACCATCTCTAAAGGTCGGTGTAGGCCTCAGAGTCTGCTGAGAACACACATCCTGGGGAGATCAATCTCGCGACAAACATAATTAATTATGGAGCTGCTGTGGTGAGCCTCGTCTTTCGAGTCACGGTCGCTCTCAGGTATGCACGAACAAGATTAAGTTCACAACGCAGCGTGCTGAACTAGCCATTTTGTTTCTGCCCCCAAAATAATGCCTTTATTTAGAGGTTAGAGTTAGCGGAAACCCGGGAACCACGAGACGCTTGATTGAGTGTCAGCGTGGCCTTAAGAAATAAACAAATAGCTAATAATTGCCCAATTTGTCAGCACATAGAGGAAAGTGGGTTTTAATAAACACTGCGAAAAAAATACAACAATTATTATACAAGAAACACCTGTAATATAAGAAACAGAAGCGATCGAGGCCTACTACTCAAGGTAAGCAACCTATAATAGACACCCACTCTTTGGATTCTGCACCTACCTTCAGATTTCCCTTGTGGCTCTTATTTATATGCAGTGGTGTTGTTTCTTCGTATTACGGAGGACCATTGTGAGTACAGGACCTACGGTACAAACGAAACCTATATATTTACCTGGTTATAGTAACAATATTTAGTCCTGATTTCTATGGTCCCCCGTTTATAGTGTCTACCACATCCTCTGCGGGGGGCACGACAGTTTTGCCCCGTTAATAGTGTCTACCACATCCTCTGCGGGGGGCACGACAGTTTTTTTCTCTTTTTCTCTTTCGATTACAGTAGTAGTTTCTATGAGTATTAATGTTGGCTTTTTTTCTCTCTCTTTCGTGGACCGTGTATGTATGTATGTCGTTCTTTTCGCATCCATCATGATGGACAGGGCATTGCATGGTGTACTCTGCTTACTGCTGTCACAGCAGGCAGTTGTTGGTTGTTGCTCTCACAGTGACTCTCAAATGAAGGAGATCATTCGTGGTCACGCGAAGAAGGTGCTGGAGCCCTACTAAGCGCGAACAACTCAAAAGAAAAACCAAAATTCGGCCGGGAAGCACGACGATTCCCATCTAGAAATACACGAGACGAAGGTAAGGGGCAAACAAAATGAAATCAATGTGCAGACTGAGCTACTAAGAAGATGGCCGCGGGTAGCCGCGGGTATCCACTCAACTATATAGCATAGTAGTAGGGTCCCCCCGTTCTCATAGCTAACCAACTCGTGGCTGCTATCTACAGCAGCAGTCGCTGCGACCGCTGTCCAGAGTGCTGCCTACACCGTACGAAACGTACCGTACTCGTGACCACAAGAGAGGAACACGCCTGCCTGCTGTCTGGGGTGCTGTCAGTGCGACAGCTCAGGGGGCATGCGGTGAAAATGAAGCAATCGAACCAAAAACCACCATACATCTACCATCAATCAATGATCGCCATGTCTTGCCGGACTGTCAGACAAGAGGTGCACCACAGCTATGATTCCACGGCCCAGACAATTCCGGGGTCATTCCCCGTGAAGGGTATACAACTCGCGAAAGCTATGAAGACCAGTGACGAAAATATCACGTACGTACATACTGGCAATAAGAGTGCCGCGTCGTCAAAAACGGCATCAGAAAAAAAAAAAAAAAACGATTCGTGCTGCTCTCTTATAACAGTATGTCTGTGCGTACTCGTAGTATCTCCGTGGCGCATTTTTTTCGTGACGACATGTTGTAAACAAACCTGATATTCGTGGAGGAATAAGGCAATATCATCGTGATTTCGGAGCCGAAAATCGGCAATTCAAGTGTTTCACTTGAATGGCAACGTCGGTGTTTTGGGTCTGCAGAATTTTATTTTTATTAATTCTGGATTCTCAACTACAAAAACGGTACAATTAAGTGTTTCAGGTCGTTTTCGTTTGTCGGTGCCGACTACTTTGGCTCAACGACTCATCTCCCCTATTTTGTTTTACCCGAATGTTTTATTTTTTAGGACTGCACGATGACCGCGATCACTCGTGATCAGACAGGAAATCTCAAAAAAGAAATATTCGTTGCAAAATAACGAAACGTTGCTAACATCTCCTAATTCTTCGTCAAAAGAAAGTTCAACTCTTCGTTTCCCGAACGAATACAACATGTTATAAATGACATGTGTGTCGGCAGGATTAATCTTAAGCAATTAGCACCGACACTGGTATTATTGTGCTGGATGTTGACGGGCAGAAATAACGGTTTGGTGTGAAGAATTCACTATAATAACTGTTTAGTAACACAGATTTTGTCGTTGGCACGCGCGATCGAAGTGCCACACACAACACACAGACAGACAGCTTGTAAAAATGACACTCGACGAAATCCTCGATCTCACTGATCTCACGGCTGTTTTTTTTCTTGCATGATAAATAAAATAATGACCGTCGGTTCACTCATAAATCGGTGTGTTCTCCCCTGCTGCCAAAAACAACGAAATTACACTCGTACACCCGCCCCCGTAAGCCCGTCCATGCTGTGGACATTCGATAATGAGGGGATGTCCGTTTTTTACGCGTATCATATACACCCGAAACAAACGCGGTTTGTGCGGTACATACCAAAATAAGAAACACGAACAGCAGGGCTCGTTTTCAAATTTTGTTGCTGCGTATGTTTGGTTTTCCCATCTTTTTCATGCTGCATGTGTACCTGCTATTATAACACTGTTAAAAGAGTTGATGAGGTATGTTGTTGACAACAACGATATATTAATAGAGTGATTTTATTTCGTCGTATAATGGATATCCATACTAACAAGGCCAGGTGGCAAAAAGTGTGCCGGGTGGCAACATATATATATATGTTGAACTTGGTATATTTACATATATATATGTTGCTGGTTCATTGAATCTGATTCCTTCCTTGTTTTTTTCTCTTCACTCAACCAGGATATATTTTTAATGTACCCCCTGGCGGTACTGTCGCATTTTATCCCTCGACAGGTTTGCCTAATGAGCCGGTAATCGTTCGTTTTCACGTGTAGTCTGCTGTTTGCTTAGAGACAGGAGAAGAACAGCTTTATTATTCCTTTCGTGCACGGGTAGACTAGGAGCCAAGCTCGTGCCGCTGGTTTTTCATCTAAGATACGCCTCCCAAGTAGTACAAATACGATCCCAAGACCTGAACCCAGGTAATTACCGGAGTTTCAGCCTCATTCAAAGCAGTACCATAACACTAGCCCACTCTGATGAGCCGTATATGCAGAATTATGGGAAATTCGTGGAAGCCTCGACTCCACAAGCTAGAACATGACTCGAAGATGCGGCTCCTCAAAACCCACTGCAACACCTCTGAACGGCAGTGACCGAAGCCGGCAAGGTACGTGAAAGAAAGAAAGAAAGAAAGGCCGAGCCTCAAGGTGAAGGAATAAATCGTCAACGAAAGCCGTCGCCATGCCGCCCGCAACGTGGTTAGGGCGGACAAGTATCTACGAAAAGCAAAATGTTGACACAAAAAACGACCTCTCGCACCAAGGAAAGGACGCTCTGCGGGTTGCCCAAAACTCACGGCGTCGAACCGGCCAGTTCTTGCGGCCGAACCCCAGCTGAAGGTCTTTCCCTTCTCCCGGCCGCACCTGTGGTGGGCCTGCCAGCAGCTCCAATCCCCACTCCAGCCACCGAACCTGGTACCTCAGACCAGCACCCCTTCAGCGCGGTCGCGTCCGACGCGCGGAGCCGGAGGCTCGGGGACACGGACCTCCTGCAGGGGAGTGTCGCCTGCGTGGTGGCCGGACCGAACAAGTTTTTCCCTCTTGCGGCGGCGACAGCGATGGTCTCCTGTGCCCGCAGCCTCCGAGGAGCGCTGCCGGAGGACGACCTCTACGTCAACACGGCCTGGATTCAGATGCCTGCGGGCACCTGGCAGGAACAGCAGCGCCTGGCGTTCCTCATGGACCTCGTGGTGAGCCTTCCGAAGGCACAAGATGCTTCTGCAACCCCCATCTGCTGGCCTGACCCCGAATTCTACATCGTCCACTGCACGAGCCAGACGCACTCCCCCACATGGGACACAGTTCCCAGAGGTATGGAAAAGCTCTGGGCTGACCCACGTCACTTCTACCGCCCCTCGGACATCGGGGTCCACCGGCACCCGAGAGTGGGGGATGGTTCTGCGGCCCGGGATAGGTCTCACCGCCGCGTCGGCGACCGGGACCGCCGGCGCGCGAGGGTTGGAGGGGACTCGTCCGGCCATGACGGCAGGTCCCGCCGCAGTCCACGGGACACCAAAGACGTTGCACGTCTCGCAGCAACGGAGCGGGAAATAGGAGGAACCGGGGGAAGGAGAGCTCGAGCGACGGACGCCACAGGAGAAATCGCTCACAGAGACGCTTTTCGAGCCAGCTGCTCCTCCAGCTCTTCCACGGACGGCAGCAGGCGAGCCTCCGTCTCTGAGGTCACGGGCTTCACCAGCAAGAGGCAAGTGGTCCCCCCGCTAACTGACGTTGCTTCTTCCGCCGCGCTTTTTGGCCGCCCGACCGCACCCGATGACCGCGCCATGCTCGTGCCGTCTAACCTTGCTCACGCCCGAACATTAGTGATCGGCTCTGCCGCCGCAGACGCCGCGAAAAAGCACCCCCCCGACGTTAAACGGGCTTACAAACACCTGAGATTCAAAGACATCTCTCGCGTTTCTGTCATCCCTTTTCCCCCTTCGATGGACCCTTCCGCCGCCGCGCAACAACTCACTCATTCGGTCAAGACCTCCGCATCTGATATTCTCATGATGTGCAACGATGACAGCCATGAAGGCCTTAGCTCTACCAAGTTAATCCCCGGTCGGGAGTACCCCCTCCAGATACCCTTCGCGCGTGCCAAGACGCCTGACAAGTCTACGACCGCCCCCCTCACTAGCTTGGTGGATGATATGTTTTGGGCAGGTGTCGCGCGCCCTCACAGGCGGAGCCACGGGACCAGCGGCGTTCACGCTCCTCTTGAGGCTGCTGAGAAACCATTTCGACCGCACCGACACGGGGTCCAGCTACACCAAGTTGCACTCGTTTGGCGTGTCTTACGGGGCACCCCTTTGCGGTTTGAGCCCGTTATTTCGAGGGATGTTGTCGGCAACAGCGGGGACTGAGCGTGTTTTGGCACCGGCGGTGGAGGTTGGTTTTCGAGGTGGTTCGGGTGGCAGTTAACGGGCAGTACCCCAGTTTAATACCCACGCTGTAATCGGGACTTTATGCTACGGTATCGAGGCCATTCGGCATTTTGGACGCCATGTGGTTGGCGTTCGAGACGCTCGCGAAAAATAGAACATATGCCATCACCGGCCTAAAAACTAATTCATTGTCTGTTTCTCTCATCGGGTGTGCAGTCATCCACCCCGTCGGGGCGCCGGCCCGCCACTAATGGTCGCGGCCAGATCCGGAGGCCTGTCGCTTTCATGGCAGACGAGATCGCGCAATAATCCGCTTGTGATGAACGACAACAAATCCATCTCTGACACACCCGCGGAACGAGGACACCAGCTGTCTACCTCTGGCCATCACGGTGGTAGTTCGACCACCCCTGCCTCTTCCACCCCAGCTCCTGCCTCGGGGGTTGGCGACGGTGCTTCGCATAACTCGGGCGAAAACCCGAACGGACGCCAGCCAGGCACCTTCCGCGCCGGTAACCGACAGGTCGACGGCGATCAGTACCATAACACGGAGCCAAGCGGGCGCCAGCCCGCCGCGCGGCGGAGACCCCTTGTATGTGTGTACCATGGCACTATTAATAATACTACTCATACATTAAGTACGTATCAGGTATCACGCGTGGTACATGTGCGTGCGTATATGTACTCGAATTGTAAGTATTCCATATATCACAGCAGTAACAAATATCAGGAATTTGCGATGCGTATGTTTCCTAGGTTTACGGTTTCTTGTTTTCGAATATGTAATTTATCGTATGTACATGATATGGTTAAGGTCGGGACACTTTGTATCCCTAGACGGCTTTGCGTATTAAGCCGGTACTCGTTGGTACTCACGTGTGTTGTTCGCTTAGAGAGAAGAACAGCTTTATTCCCTTCGTGCACGGGGAGACTGAGAGCAAGACTCGTGCCTCGCTTGGAAAACCCCTGGTTTTCCATCTAAGATACGCCTCCCAAGTACTACAAATACTATCCCAATGCCTGAACCCAGGTAATTACCGGGCTTTCAGTCTTACTGAAAGCATGACCATAACAACTAGCCTACTCTGATGAGTTGTATATATTTATGAAAAAATTGATTAGCGGAAAGCGCGAGAGCGTGAGTTAGCTGTACATTCGATGAAAATCGACGAGCAGTGGGAATGCTGAACCCTATGCGCGATAAAAACTAAAGGCACGTACGGGGGGGAGAAGGGAAGACACCTGTGACCACGGCTTGTCCAGAAGATCGTCGAGGGTAAAACCTCCTACGAGTGGGCTGGAAAGTAAAAGTGATGAAAAAAAAAAAAAAAAAAAAAAAAATGCAGAATTATGGGAAAGTTCTTGTAAACCCCGATTCCACGAGCTAGAACATAAGTCGAAGGTGGGGCTCCTCAAAATCCACTCCACACCTCTGAACGGCAAGGTGACGAAGCTGGCAAGGTACGTCAAAAACGAAAAAGAAAGGAATCTAGACCTAGCCTTAAGCGACTGGGTAAAAGGTCACCGAAAGCCGCCGCCATGCCACCCGCAACGGGGCTAAGTAAGGCAAGGCCGTAATGTACTAGGTACGTACACGTAGTCGTCATGCTATATGCAGGCCTCAGGTAACACACAGACAGGTACCGAGCATGCCTTTTTAGAGCACTCGCAGGGAAGAATCAGCACGAACGGACACATAATTAGACATGAAGGGTAGTATGTTCGACTACTATTTTAATATCAAATCCTCATATATGTAGGCTTCGTTGAAGGGTTTTAGACACAATCAGGTATGCATTGCCATTTTTTGTGCCAAAACCAGTTACACACCAAGTACAAGTACAAATCGCACGACACAGGAGCCCTGCTATTGTCCAGCCTCACATCGTAAAAGGTGCCCAAGTTTTGCTCGAAACTAGCCAAGTACTGGATTTGTCTATGTGTCTACCAGCGAGATACAAGCTCTGTGGTGCCTATACCTTATAGAAAATAGAACGTTTCAGATTTTGGAGGCCGCACGCTCAATGCTCGGGCACGCTCAATGCTCAAGCGCAAAAACAAAATGTGATTTCTCGTGGCCAGAAACACCGCTCGTGGCGTGTGATTTGTACTTGGTTTCAGTGTGTAACGGTTTTGGCTCAAAAAGAACAGGTGTGCCGGATTTGGGCAAAAAAAAAAGTTGTCTGAACCTACGGATCGAAGCCGACCAACATTTTCTGTGAAATAACGAAACAAAAACGGAGCCATTTCCGTTGTCGGTTCACAACAACCCTGCCTGGGTGGCCTTCTCGTGGCCAGAAACACCGCTTGTGGCGTGTGATTTGTACTTGATTTTAGTATGAAACGGTTTTGGCTCAAAAAGAACAGGCTTACCGGATTTGGGCAAACAAAAAAGTTGTCTGAACCTACGGATCGAAGCCGACCAACATTTTCTGTGAAAAAACGAAACAAAAACGGAGCCATATTCGTCATCGGTTCACAACAACCCTGACTGGGTGGCCTTTAACCCCTGCCTGCAGGACTGTGGTGCCTTCGCGCTGTGCCCGTAGAAGCAACTTCAAGCATTCTTTCGTCCATGCATTGCCACAATATTATGTTTCAGTATTTTCAAATTTCTGTCCGGCACTGTGCAGGGCATTATTCATTCAGAGTGAAGAAGCCGGCACAATTCGTCGAATACCACTACTAATACTATTACGGGGGTCCATAGTTAACAGGACCTATGGTGTACATAAAAACCTATATGTTTGCCTATTTTTACTAACAAAATTTGGTCCCGTTAACTATGGATCCCCGTAATAATATTCACATCCGTTCGATTACCTTCCCTGCGTATACGCACTCAATTGAGAACGCTATATTATCAATATTATACCACCCTTTAGTAATTTGTGCTATTACTATAGGTCCAATGGGGTGTACACTCCTGAACGTGAGGCAACCTCTGTCCTCTACCCACCGACACGTGAGTCGCAGCAAGAGCACGTCCCGTCCCAAACCACATACATACGCTACAATGCATAGCATGCATGATTCAGGTACAGGAAAAGGAGCGAGTGGTGGTTATGTCACCATTGTCACCAATCGATTAATATATACGCGTACCAGGCACGAATATGGCAGCAGGTTGTATCCGTCTGTTATTAGCATGCTACCGACGTGGGTCGTTGCACTTTGAACACGTAGCTTTTATTGTCACACGTTCCTGGAAAACTCATAATCTACCCGATCTTCTCCTACCGACAACAACAGTAGAAATTTCGGCGAAGTCGGCAGGAAACCCTGCCCCAGCCCAGAAACGGCGTATTTACCTGGAAACCGCAGGAAACGCTGGGATGGCACGTGGTTGGTCCTATCCGACATCTCCACGCGACTATCATGCGTCCTCCCACATTACTGCTGTAGCTTCCTCCTGTTCGAAGAAAAAAAAAAAACTTTCCCATTCATTGTTGTGGTTCCTCCAACACTTATCGAACTACAAGCGAGATAATTGATTTCTAAATAATGCAGGTGTGGCCGTGATGCTGCCTGTGCCTGAAGTACTTTCGACCTAAGGGTAGTTCACCGTTTGTCACTACTTGTTCTTGTATCAACTATTACGAGGGACCAAGTTAATAGTACCAAATTTGTTAGTTAGTAAAAATAGGGAACTATATAGGTTTTTGTGCGTACCGTAGGTGCTATTTACTATATATAGTCCTCCGTATATAGTTTTTTTTTCGAGACATTCATTTAGTTTTGCAGTCAACCAACAGAATTGTAGCAACTAACTTCCGCGATCCAGCAGTTGTTGTGGAACCGGGACGCCATTCCCCACTCACTCGAAGGGAACACGTGCCGCCACACTTTCCAGCGCCCACGTCAACCAGCTTTTACAAGCCCCACTCAACAAAATATCGACTTCGGCAATACGAGCAGTAACCCACCCATACACATGGTGTCCACAACCTCGTTGAAACTTATCTGTCACATGTCAGCACGGAAATCCTCCCATCGCGTAGTACCTAGGTTACGGCCGGGCATCGTCCAGCAAGTAGCACGCTCGATCGCGAAGCAGTCTATTATTTAGTGCGGCACCAGGTCTGGCAATCGTTATATGATCCTGTCCGTGATAGGTCATCTTCCTACTCCTGTCAGTTGTACTGCGTTTCGAAATACTGAGGCTACAGCGGCAGCAGTATACTATTAATAGCACTATTTATTATCGCTCATCAGGATATCGAATGCGTCTTCTCCGTATTCGGGCCGGCTATTTTATCAAAATACGTACTGAGTGTGTGCAAACCAGCTACAGTACAGCAATCGGCAACATCTATCCAAACGCATTGCTGTCCATGTTGGGTATAACTGACCCCCACAACCGCTTTCTGTTCTCCAGGTAACTCTGTTTTTAAGCGTGTCAAAGACATAGCAATCCATATTCGTACGTAACAGGACCACCCTAGCTTGCGACGGTTTGACTGGATCGCCGTCGTTGATCCAACGTGGATCAAACTTTCAGTACACGGGTTAGTGTACTGCTGCACTGTAGAAAAACACAACGCATAAACACGCTTCTAAGACTTCGGGAAACCCTTCCCCTCAATTCTTTGTGTTGTACCTGGTATACACGACGCGCCACAACTGTTCCCCTTGTCAAAAAATTCATGGGGTGATGGCATCTTCCGAACAATAGCCCTCACTCGATTTATCTTGAATCGCATTGTCTGCAACTCACACTTGGTACACAAGCTGGCCCACGGTAACATTATTTTCTGAGGTTTTGAAACCGACGGTCAACTATCAATCCGCCGCCCATCTTTGCAAGTCGGTAGTCCCAGTGCCAAGCTTATCAGAGAGCAACTGTCACCCGTCCGCAACTAATCGGCTCGATAAAGGTGGAGAATTATCTGAATCACTAAATCGCTTCTGTTCATCTCTCCTCGGTGGGATAAAATATTTTGCTCCGAAAGAGATACAGCAATGGCCCCTCTTTTACGTGCCAGGCAGACAATACCGGCACTATGTACGCAGGCAACCGGCACCACTCCGCACACTGCAACACTCATCGATATCGTATGAGCCAAGCGATCCGACAGGCACCAAAACGGTCAAAATCCTGCACTGTAGAGGGACGGCTCTACTTCGCTCTACGTAAATCTATAACCGTATTGTGTTAGTTGGAGGTGTACTTGTCCGCACCCGACCTCGAAGCGCTCGAAATTTGCCAACACTCAGAAACTAAATCCCATGCCGTCTGAACCTCGACTTTAAAAGCGAGTTGTCAAACATATATCCGATAATCGACCACTTCAACTGCCCGCCCCCCTTGTGACTACGAAGTGTGCAAGTGATCACGAAAATTCCTCGATTGCAGCGTCTGCCTTTCCCTTGGGCGTTGCTTTAAAGCTCCTCTAATCCAAAATAGAATAGTTGGGTCCGTACTTCGATTATCTCAAGCTGCAAAAAGCAGCACCTGTCTCGTGTAACGGTAATGAGTCAAGTACACCGTAATTAATGTTTTCTGCCGAGGAGCAATACGTTTCGCTCGTACCTTCCGGGGCACTTACGTATCCGTGGTGATTTTCTGGATCAATCAGTCTTTTCGAAACAATCGCAAACAAGTGGTGGGTACTGTTCAGACCACCCCGCTTCAATCGGCTCTCTGCAGTACTGCTGTGGGTTGAAGACCGCGACCGTTTCTGATGCGCCAGTGCGTGTGCACACTGAAGCGTGCCAAAGCGTCCATAGTGTTGTCTACACCAGGCATGACGTCCCGGTTCCCCCCTACTACCTGTGGGCCGCCGGCCATTCCCGCAAAAATTTCAAGAAGTCACGGTCATTTTATTGATTCATAAGCATGTGTCAGAGATGCCCATTCATCCTCTTGATTATCGATCATCTCACCACATACCAGGTAGGTCATCTTGATTAGCCACCAAAAGTACCGTGGCCACCACTGTCGTCCTTGCCCTCGTCGAACGTGTCGTTTCTTTATTCGAACCGCCGGAAATGCCTCACCGTGACCAAGGCGAGTGCATAAAACATCTTGTCAACAGATTGTAGAGTGTCTTCGGACACACGAAACTCGCACCCGGACATACCGTCTCAAGGAAGTGCCAACCACGCGTGCACATAACGGTCTATAGCTGGGTGCCTAGGTATGTCCTCGCTTGGCGCCCTGCTCCGGCTTGGTACTTTGATTCCGCAGGGCGCCGTTCCCATTTAGCACCCTGCTCCCATTCACAAGGTGTTGAAACAGGTGGTCAAACCTGCTCAAGGTATGTATGTCCAGCTTGCGCACAACTCTGCGTTTTCTGTAACACTCGAACGAGCGCCCCGGCACCTTTCGTGTGTACGCCCAGCCGTGTTGCATATCGAAGTAAGAACGTGTGTGACCGCCACGACCGAACCACAGTCCCAGCCGGATCTCTCATGCCGCACGGTCGAAACCACACAGCTCGTGGACGAGCTAACCGACCGATTGGAAGAACGAGCAGATAGGCAAGCACCCATGCATGATAAATGGCCTTTTCCGATTTTCAAACCTGCCGAGCAAGTTCAGTACATCACCCATATGACGAAAATGAAGGCCTCAACCTGAAGCTGGTCAACCAATAGCACGACCCGTAGTCTGTCCAGAATAAGTTCTCTCCCGCCATTTACCGAGTCACCAACATGGTGAAACCACGGAGACTACTGTCCATCTTGGTGTCATTACACGTCAATGACCATATGTTTCGTCCCTTGCCCCGAACCTCAATGCAATCTTGACGATACGTTCTTGCTGACGAAACCCCCTATCCCCGACGGTGAAGGATCAGTGACCAAAGTGCCTATCGGACGTTCACTGCAAAGAAACTAGATGGGCGTAAACAAGAAGTTAGAATCACTTCACATGCTAACTCCCAGTCTCTAGATACCCAAGCTCAAGGATCACCCTACCCACCTATTACGGAGGGCCATAGTTAATAGGACATACGGTACACACAAAAAACCTACATATTTACCTATTTTTACTAACAATATTTAGTCCTATTTACTATGGTCCCTCGTAATAGGTGAATGGTGTCATTTCGGGGTGATCCCAAGGCGTCGGGAATTTGTAGCTTAATTACCGCGCTGCGCGTTTGTCTGGGGATCCAGCAGCTTTTGATCCCTCCTAAACGACAGCCATGCCTGCCCCAACCATATCGACGAACACAATGTCTTTACTTCTTGTCTCCGGGCTTGTTAAGCACGTAAGCAATGTTTCTGTGGACCCCCACTAGTATTCGCCACCACGATCTGGCACACGTCCGCGTTCCGTTGCATGTTCTTTTTACGTACTCTTTATGGCTTGTCGGGATGTTACTGTGCCGCCCACAGTCCGTCGCGACCCACCCCGTGTGATGTAAGAGACCGGAGCATGCAAAAAAAAAATCATCGCTACCTGGTATATTGTCTACATCTACGGTACCTGTTGCATTAGTAGTCGAATATTCTGCAAAATCTACAGTCCCCGGGCATGCTATTAAATATACACTTCGCTTCTGTCCTCCTCTTTGCCATGCTTGGACCCTGGCACACGTCACTCTTGTCATCGGTATTCATATGAGTACCCCAACGGTCCTTCGGTTTTCTCCCGGAGTGGTACATGTCGAGTATCCAGGTACCTGTGTTTGGATAATTCTCTAGTTTTTGGTTGGGGTACCGAACACCACTAAATCTGGGGGGGGCATGTGAGTGCCAGATCACCTGCCGGACCAATATGCCTACTCGAAATCCCTTGATGAAGTGCCATCGCCCCTCTGGGTGTCTGATCCCTCTCGCAGGCTCTTACAAAGGGCTGTCGCTTCCCCACGATCTCCGAGTTTGGTACATTTGTACCGTTGTCTTCGCTTTGGGACGCTGTGGCCCCCGTTGGCGGGCCCTCACACGTCTTGAGTAGATTGGTCCGACCAATGCTCGCCCTCACTTCTCGCTTCCCCTACTACTACCTATCTGTCTTCTCTCCATGTCTTGTCAAGCGTATCACACCGCTGCCCATCCTGATGTTGTGTTTTACGCGATACTTTTGTAGCTCTTACTTGCAACGCCATGGTGCTCGTAGAACTCGTCACAGCGATAAGGTTGGGGTTAGGTTAGGGCTAGGGCGACGGCGAGGGTGAGCGTTGGGTCGACGCCTTATCGTTATTCGTCTAGAGAAAACCACACGGAACCTTAAAAAAAAAGAAAATATTTTGGCGCTTCTTCACCTATCGGATATGCTTTGTGTTCGAAGAGTGGTGGTACAGCAGTACATTTACAATAGTACAGCACCCTGGTATGAACAGCGACGTCGTGTAAAAACGGTGCTGCATGAACCCTTTGTACGCGTAATATATCAATAGTAGCATATGAATACACGAAAAAATGACACGGCGGCAAGTACTGGGGGGGAGAAGGGAAGACACCACCTGTGACCATCAAGCGGCTTTTTCTAGACGGCAGTCGGCATGCCGTTGAGGGTGAACCGGAGAATATCGCACGACGAACGAGTTGAGCTGGAAAGAAAGACAACAGCAATGAAGGCGGAGGGAGAGAGGACAAAGAAAATATAAGGGAAAAGTGCCTGTATCCGTAATTGAAAGAAACAAACACAGGATGAGACGAAAGGATTGACGAAACAGACTGAAACTAGAACAACGCACAAAGAGGCGACCTCCCGACTCACGACCCTAGACCCGAGGGACGCACACTAATTCATGGTTTTGCATGTGATTCCATGGAACATCCCGTGCCAGTGGGTCATTCAATGTACTCCATAGGGAACCAAATCTAGGGGCAAATATCTCCCAGTTGGATGCCCCATGAGTAGATCCCATGGAAAGTGGGAACGCAAGGGTGTCGTCCCCGTGAGACGTCCCACATGGGAAAACCGAACAATGTGCATTTCAACGTTCAACGGACGGATTCGATTCGCTCGGGCATTCCTTTCTCGGTTCTAGCGGTGGCCCAGAAACATGATAACGACAAGGGTAGCTAGCGCCTACGATAATCTTTCTGAGGCTCCATGTTTGGGGAGCTCTATATGTCCCTCACCCAAAACGCTTGGCTGGTTTTGAGAAAAGGCTGGGCACTTAAGGTAACCCGATGCGCAGTCTCCATCCATGACGCAAATGTGCGGTAGGGGTGCACCTTAAGCTTTCCGAAGTGGGCTCCTCGCTTGAGTAGCTCTCAATCTCTCTCCGCACTTAGCCAAGCCCGCTAATGTTGAGAACAACTGAAGATTCAGCCCGGGGAACAATCCCACGGCCTTCCGCTTGGGGGTACACAACGAAGCTTGTTGAGAATACAAGACTGAAATTCCCTACGACAAATTTCGCCCATCATTTAGATAGATTTTCAGCGAAAAAGAGCTACCTCTACCGTAGCAAGCGTCTCATGGCTACTGCTGTAGGTATCAAACGAAGCATAGAACGTTATAAAACAAAAAAGCGGTGTTCCCACGATAAGGAAGCCTGCCGTGTAGGGTGGTTGTGCCCTCCGTTGAAGAGCCCCCGTATCAGTCAGAAATGTTGTTTTCCGGAATGTGCCACCCCTCCCATAGCGCGCTCCCCCACAGTAAGAATTTGTGCTTAGGACTACGTACAGACGAGGTCTCTCTATAGAGTGCCCCTCCCTCCCTCCCTCCCTCCCTCCCTCTCTCGCTCTCTCGCTCTCTTCTCTCTCTCTCTCTCTCTCTCTCTCTCTCTCTCTCTCTCTCTCTCTCTCTCTCTCTCTCTCTCTCTCTCTCTCTCTCTCTCTCTCTCTCTCTCTCTCTCTCTCTCTCTCTCTCTCTCTCTCTCTCTCTCTCTCTCTCTCTCTCTCTCTCTCTCTCTCTCTCTCTCTCTCTCTCTCTCTCTCTCTCTCTCTCTCTCTCTCTCTCTCTCCTCTCTCTCTCTCTCTCTCTCTCTCTCTCTCTCTCTCTCTCTCTCCCTCTCTTGCGTTCTACTGTGCATTATTCAAGGGGCTGTCGCTAGATATTACACAGTAGAACGTTCGATCGATCGCCAGCAGACGCAACTCGGGCGAGGCATGAAACAAAAACGAGTACATACGAACACATAGCGTTCGGAGTCTAGGGTTACGACCGTTGGGGTAAAGCGTTCTAGGGAAAACCGTTTTCTTTTTCAGCCATTTTGTCGAAATTCCTCCACCGACCGGGAAGCTGTGTGGAATTCTCGAAGCGGATGACCCCAAGCCCTAGACAAACATGATGTGATGGTTGGCGCCCCTATTTCCCCTCGACAGATACATCAAGGGAAGACGTCAAGGACAGTCGTCAATGACATCTGTCAAGGAAAGGACAGCCGTCAGGAAGCTCCATACACTAAAAATACTGTAGGATAGTGTTACCCCCATTCTCGTCCGGCGCTACGGGCCACTCGGGCGAGAGTGGCAATGTACCTCACTCAAAATTGAGCTCGATCAGCATTTTCGTTTCTGGCGCAGCGTAAAAAGAGCACTCCATCCGTGGTGGTGCTTATCACGAAACCAAAAAGATGTAAAAAACAAACACTTAGGAGCAGCAACTAGATTAGGGTGCGTACTGTATTCACTCGGCTGCGTGAGGCTCGCAGCGGCTGAAAAAGATTCTACCGAAGCCCTTCAGTACTGCAGTTTTAGTTCTGGGGACAAACAGTCGAATTCGAAGTAGTTTGTCTCCAAAACGGAACTGCGATCGTAAAACGATTAAAGATGACCCCCCCAGGTGAGATGGCGTAGTTGAGAAAGTTAAAGGAAGGATATAGGGGGAAACCAAGAAGAGATGATGTCCGCCAGGAAGTTTGGGAGATACAAAGCAGAAGTAGAAGAAAGGATGGAAAGAAGGGAGAGGCTAGAGCTAAGAAACAAGGAGGAATCGGAAAACACTTAGAGGTATACGGGGGATTAAGCGAAGGAATAGGAATGAAAACGTATTTGCATGGCCCAATGGACTTCGCCAAAACGCTGAAACTGCGCTTTCGTGTAGGGGACTTGGACCTGCCAGAAAGAAGAAAGAGGTATACCAGTAGCCGGGAGGAAGAGGAAGTAGATGCACAGATGTGCCCGTGTGGCAAAGCAAAAGAGAGTAGAACTCACATAATGGGAGAATGTGACATGTACAAGGAGGAACGGGATGTGTTAGAACGGGAGATGAGGGAAACAGACGAATGTGAAATGGAGGAGTTTGATACACTGAATAGCAGCAGGAAAACGATCGCTATTCTAGGAGATAGATGGTGACCACAGGCGGCCAGACAGGAAGGGGATAAGATTAGCAAAACATTTCTATGAAATATATGGAAACATCGTAAAGAGCGCCCAATTGTTGGTGGTGTCTCTAACAAGAGTAGGAACGGTGCTCCGTCTCGGAAGGGATTCGTGGTCAATGGTCAAATGACTAAGGCAAGCAACAAATGAGTACCCCCCCCTACCATGCGTATCCTAGGTCGTTATGTCTGAAGAGACCTGGACGGGTCAAGACTAGTGTTGCAAATCGTGTCGAAAGTATCGATTCATCGAACTCCGCTATATTGCATCGAACGTGTCGCGCCCTCCATCCTCTGACGTATTATTTTTGTGCTTGTTTCCGCAGATACTGAACGAAAGCTTCGATTTATCAACACTGAGATCGTGTCGAGTGCTAGTTTCCCTTTCGGCACACTATCGAACTCGATTCTGGTTCGATAGCCGATGCTAATGCTAGACAATCGACGTATTCTCTCGTTCCCGCTGTGGAACTGTACGGAATGTTTGTGCAAATAACGTTTAGGGGTGGTGCCTTACTTTCTGGGGCCCTCGTGTGAGGAACTCAATCCCTCACCAGGAACATGAACGACTTTTGAAAGCAGTAAAATTTTCGCGCTCCCTCGCCCCTGAATCGGGCCGCCAAGGCGATTATCGTAGTGTGCAGAGCGAGGCAACTTCAGGAATGCGTCGAGGGTTTTTTTTTTTTCCGAGGCTTTCCCAAACGATTTTATTTGTATGTTTGCACATTTTTTTTAGGCCTTTTTTCGACGGTTCAGATCGATCCATCAATTCCTTTTCTTAAAGGCACATTTTTCTCGGTGCGGGGGGACCAAACACCGGTTACCTCGGATGGCGCCTGCGTGCGTTGGTCCTAAGCACATATACTACTAACTGTGGTGAAAAGTATCGTACCAACCGGTGAGTTACTCGTTGGAGGAGATCCACCTACCCAAAATCAATGAGCCAACGGTCAACCCACCCCACCGCGATGTTTGCTCACATACGTCTAGAGAGGCCTCGATGAATAGGTCCAAGACCTTAACCTTCAGTCCACATATTTGACCTCACATAATCACGGTGTGTTACGAACCACCGAGGGATCGACGGGAACGTCCTCCTCATTGTTGGGAACTACGGTATGCAGAGAGGATGGGGGGTGTTGTTGTCGCCAGAGGCGCGCCCAGGAAAGGAGGAAAATGGTACCTGGTACCGAGGGGTTGTCAAGGCGCCGGAGTGTTTCATGGCAAGATGGCGTGAGGATAAGGCGCGAAGAGGAGTCGGGTGCACCATGCTGCCGAGGCAGTAGAGAGAGGGCGTGAAGAGTGATGTCAAGGGGGAGCGGGGGGGGGTCTGCTCATTGTGATGCGTGGCCGTAGTCGTACGACCATAGCCCCTTGCGTCCCTACAATGCCGGAACGGAGGTTGCCACCAGGAAGACATATCTAGCACCGCCCTGAAGTATACGACGGGTCACATGGAGGGTATCCTGTTACGGGGGTCCATAGTTAACGGGACCCAATTTTGCTAGTAAAAAAATAGGTAAATATATAGGTTTTTATGTATACCATAGGTCCTGTTAACTATGGACCCCCGTAATAATAAGAACCGCTTGTGAGGCGGACTTCCCAGGATACAGATGACAGCATCGAATGAAATTATTCGCTTTCCGCTGTAGCCACGTTCAGCGACGGCAATGGGGTTACTGTGTAGCTGCTTCGTGGGCGCCTTACTGTATACACACGACTTGTTACGACCATCCTCTACCCCGTCGAATGAACTAACGTGACTGTCAGTTGCGACGACCGCTAAACCTGAAACAAGAAAAACGATATCTACCCTGGATGTCTAGCTGACGTAGTGAGCGGCATGGTTGACAATGCCGTTGCCAACCGACGCCAATCCAACCCATATGAAAACAATATTCATAGGGCGGGGTAGGGGTTAAGGATGCATTTAATGCCTGGTTAGTACAGTACATCGACAGGGCTGTAAATCGGATCGCACGCATCGGACAAATTCGATTCAATCGTACGATTCAGTCGAAGTTGGAATCATTGAAATGGTTTCCATTGTAAAACGATTTACCCACGTGCTGAAGTTTACCGGCTAACCCCTACCACCATCACCACCACTACCACCAGGCCGGGGGTTGGTTATTGAGGGGTGTTTCGCCCGCACGGTTCGCGTGGCCTGGGTTGCTCGACATGGTTTCAAAAATCAAGCAAGCCGATGGGTTCATGAAGTCAATAAATCCGCTGTTCCTAAGCATCTTTCAATCTGAACTGATAAATTGGGTTCTGCTGTAAAACGATTTCAATTAATAAAAATAGTGGCGTTTTCCGAAACGGAATTCAATGCGATTTCACTGTGTCGATGAATCGGTTTTCCGAAACCGACTGTCGCCCCGATTCACGTGGACCCAACAGTTTCAGCGTCGGCGGTGACGACATAGAGCAGTCCGGACTGCAATTAGGCGAAAAGTACGTGTCCGAAGGGCAACAACATACACGTAACGAGATGTAACACGGGCACGCAGCATGTGGATAGTAGCACTGTGGCGATATTTTTTCTTCTTATGAACTCGAAAACGACCGACCGACTGGTGCTACTGCATGGGGGCTACCCAAATTTTCACTCGGGAGAGTGGCTCCGTACCTCACGCAGAATTAGGCTTGTTGAAAAGAACGTACCTCTGCAGGTCGAGCAGGTGTCGGACTCGTTTGAAGCTTATCAGGTGCGTGCTGCTGTGCTTTGTTTCGCTTTGTGCTGTTGTGCAGTATCTTGTACGATGTACGTTGGCCGGTCCCAGGGGATTTATTCGCACTCGCTTCGTTTGCATATATATATGTATTGTGTATTGTTTTTTTGTTCCTGTTTCGTAGGATGTGATGGCATACAGTAACAGCGCCATAGCACTCTGGGCTCTGGGCGTAAATGTAAGGACCGCTTATTCCGGGGTCCATAGTTGTTAGGACCTATGGATAAAAACCTATATATTTACATATTTTTACTAACAATATTTGGTCCTATTTACTGTGGTCCCCCGTAATAATATTCCTATGGATCTCTGTACTTTCTGCAGACTTCCAGCCAGAGTGGTAAATCTGACTGGTGCTCGTACGGTAAGGGGGCTTGCTAGTGCGTCTTTTTTATTCTTCTACTCGGGCGGGTGGCCACCTTTTATCGCAGCGATCTCTCAAGTTTTGTAAGACGTTTGCTTCTCTGCGACAACAAAACTTTGAATGTGCGTCCAATATTGAATGAGCTACGGAGGCACTCGCCCGCGCGGCGTAAACGCGGTAGTGAACATAATGACAGCATACCCCCCCCTCCCCGCGCGCGCGCCCTCCCCTCCCCCTGTCATAGCACCAGTCAACTTGTGTTGGACCTTTCTATCGGATGAAGAATTGTGACTACTGGGTGTGCTGCGTGTCTTGCTGGGTGTGTGTCTGGAACGGGAAGGGTAACAAGAAGACCGCACACGAAGAAAAAAACGTGGGCTACGACATGAGGTAACACTCCTTCGCCAAATATGTTTGGGTTTAAGAGAACTGATTCACTTTCTGAGGACCTTCCGATGTATTACCTGTTGTTCCATGATTTGTGCCCGACCATGATCCTCAATTTTTGATCGCCGTTTTTCATGCTGACCCCCAAATGCGAATCATTCAATGCAAGCACTGGATTCGATGGGGCCTCTTGCGTCGGTCTGTGGTCCTGCCTGTGACCATGCCACTCAACAACCTTCTTCGTAGTTGACCCCTGATGGGGCACAGAGTTGCCTCGCCCGAACTTCCTTGACCTTGACTCCATCATTTCTACCCAGTCAGGGTCGTTACTAGTCAGAATAGGCAGTACAGTAGTATCCCTTGCATGCGCAGGCAATGGGATTGTTCACAGTTTGTGTTGTCCTTTCATCGCCTCCCGAAGAAATATTTTGGGCGAGCCGTCAATAGAGAATGCCCTCAGAGAAGAGCGTTTACTGCGATCATTAGCGCACCACTACGGTAGGCTACACATTGCCCCTCTCCACTTCCAGCTCCGGTACCCCTGTCTCACATGCCTGCGATTTTCCATTGCATTGTAATGGTGTGCTTCTTGCACGTACGTACGATGAATTGAACTCGGCAAACGGAATGGGAGTCCTTTCAATCGGTAAATATACTAGAGATTGTGAATATCTACTGGCCAGGGGCCTGTTGCTATATGGGTAGAAGTCTTTGTCTGATTTCTTTCCTGAATATCGGAGCCCCACGACACAAAATCGTCGGGAAGCCAGTATTGTTCAGCAACTTGAATTATTTGTGTCTTAGGGCGGTTCATCGGCGTGCGCTTTCGTTTCTCTCAAAATACTCACATTGGGTGGCGTAACAGTATGACGGCTCTTCGAGTAGGGGGTCAAGAGACAAAACAATGGCGTACCTCTACCCGTGAGTCAGGTGTCGGTCCAGTGCATGTGCCAGAGCGCAGTCCTGAACATTCAGTTATGAATTCAGACGAGCTCGGAAGAAGGTAACTCCCTAGTAGGTCTGATGTGAGAGGAGTGAATGATCGATTAGAGAAAGCGCTGGCGAACGGCCGTGCGTAGAAAAGAAACCAAGTTTTCCTTCATACCATACATGAGTTAGGAAGGTGGGACGGAGGCGTACTTTGAGACCCCAGATGCGGGTTACGGCGAATAGAAGAGAGGCAGAGCATCGATCAAACACATGGGACAGTAAAATTTCAGACGAAACACGTGCTCACAACAACAGCAACGAGCAACAAGAGATGAGCAAAAATGTACCAGGTACTTGGTAGTATTCAATAGTATTATACATGGTGTGTAGCGTACATACAGTTCAGACGGTAACGTACAGGGGTGGGGGTTTCATGTTATATTCCCTCAGGTTCTCGTCAGTATGTATGTATTCGCCGTTCGACATTGTCCTGCCCAGTCCTCTTTCACCACGTAGCAACCGACAACAGGAACAAGAAGATCCACAAGAAAATAGAACATGATAGCTACATGCATTGTGTTTCGCTAACGTAACTGCTAGATACATAATTTTCATCGACTTTCTGGATCCGCCTCCAACCTGTGATCGATCTATTTCCTGGTCAGGTCGGGTCAACGTGCCCAAACGGCAGTGGTAACAGCAACGTGTTCTGATGTTGCAACGGGAACTATGGGCTAATTTGACACACGACACGTATTTGGAACGTGGAAATGTGGTAGGCTTAACCTTTATTTTTACCCATCCGCCGGAGGATAAAAAAACAAAATGGTACTCTCCTGTTGCCCCTTTCTGTGGCTTCCTCTCATGGCACCATTCCTTATATTACTTACCTAAAGCATTCGTCATGTATTTGCACCCTGAGCTGCATCTCGGAGCCACCCCCAATTATTGGGTATAAGCCCCCCCCCCATGAGATCGAGTACATCTCTCCTATCGAGTACACCCCCCAACGTGTGTCTGGTCGGCAACGTTCTCCGTCCCGGCATTGTAGGGACTTGAGCGGTTATGGTCGTAAGCCTACGCCAAGACATGGCATGAGTACACCCCCCCCACACACGCGCCCGAGAGCGCCTGCTCTTCCTAGCTTCCTGGCGACACCTTTCATTTGGAATTTTAGCCCACAGGCAGACTGCTCGAGACAACTGCCTCCTGCGTGGTAACGGAGACCATCTGGAAGAGCCGCTCCTCGAAATTTCGTTCTTAGCAAGGGACCCTAGACATCCCTTCCGCCAACTACTACCGTACACTTGCCGCCAGCTGGTCGACGAAGCTGCTGCCTACCGTCTCCCTTGAGACGCATCTTCGCCCAGTGGTTGTAAGCTTAAAGAACAGTGGCAAGAGTGCGGCTTCGCTCGTCCAAGTGCACTTGACTTTATAGCGAGTCGGAGCTCATTGTTGCGGATGGTAGCCATCAATGACCTTTCTTTTCAGGCTGCTGCTGCGTACGGGAGAATGTTCGGATCATATATACCCGGTATAAGGTTTTGATATCTCCAAGAATGCCTGTAAACTGCTATGAGTCAGATGTGTTCTGATCGTTTTGGTTGGGCTTGCTGCTATTTTCGCGTTCCAGCCTTAAACACATGCGGCGGTTCAAACCGCCTTCTAAAGAGTAAGCCGTTGTAGCAAGATGCTCTCCTCGGTTGTCGCTACGTTCTCTTCGGTAGCACCTAACATGCTGTAGATAGTGGTTCGCACGTATTTCCTCCGCCCGTCGATTTTCATCGAATGTGATGCGTAATCAATTCGATTGGAAGAGGCCTTGCATCGACTGGTAGACTGCGTGCTATGGTTTGTAGTTACGGGATAGAAGAAGCTAGAGATTACATCCCGATGTGTGATGTTCCGTGAGCAGCCGTACGGACGAAAGAGACTACTCAAATATTTAGGGAACAGTTTTGCATGAATGATATAAAGTGTGGATATGAGAGCTGTTTTAGGAAAGGAGGTGCGCGGAAGTTTATTACTCGTACGGACGGAGTATACAACAAAATACTGAAAACACGGGTAAAAATGGCTCCACTTCCAAGTACCACTCACGTACAGTGCACTGCTGTTACTATTACGGGGGACCGTAGTAAATAGGGCCAAATATTGTTAGTAAAAATAGGCAAAAATTTTACACACATATATTGGTTTTTGTGAGTATCGTACGTCCTATTTACTATGGTCCCCCGAAATAACAATACCTGGTATGTATTAATAGTAGTCTATACTACAGTACAACAAAACGTGCCTCCAGCTGAGCGAGATGGGGTACTGCATGTGAGATGTTTTACGAAATAAGGCAGGAGACATACTTGCGGAAAAGCAAGAGGTACTACCGATGTTCCACAAAATTAGCACGGGCTCTGGATGTACGTGCTCACTGCTGTCGATAGGTAGAAAGAACGAGGCACAACCAGCAGCACAGTTCCTTGTTCAGTATATACACCTGCCAGCCAGTAGAAAGTATGCTACCGCAACAAATATCCGTCTCTAAAATAAATACGCGTGTCTCCCTACACAGCAGTATCTAATATAGGACCACACGAAACAGGACCCACGGTACACAGAAAAACCTATATATTCCCCTATTTTTACTAACAATGTTTGGTCCTCATTACTATGGTCCCCCAGAATACTAGGCTGTATTCACTGGGATCAAATAAATGTATATAACTATGCACACGTGAGTGGGTGGGTAGGTGCGGCTGCACAATTTGCGTCTAATCTCGGTCCTTGGGAGCCGACTATAAAAATGCCGGTTCTACTTTTAATCGAGGCCATACTATATTTCTTCCTGTATGCTGCTTGTATACCTGCTAAGGGCTGGTTGTGCTGGATGTCGACGGGTAGAAAGAACGGTTTAATGTTAGGCCGTTTCCTATGCGGTTCGATTTCGAGCTTCAGATTTGTATTTTTCGATCTCAAAAACGAATGACCCTGCTTATGCAGTCCGATCATGCAAAATCCGACCGGAAATTTTTCGAAAATCCGACGACCTGGGTCATCAGATTTTCAAATCGAACAATGGCATGCTCTCTAAATTTAAGATGTTATCCACGACAGCAAACAACAGCAGAACGATCGATGAGTTGGATGGTGATACAGCTGTATAGCGACGTTGCTTCGCGCCCGACGCGCGGACGGCGCGTCCCTCCGTGGCCAGACTAGAGTCGGCTGGCGCGGGCTCGGGCCTAGAGACCAAGAGAAGAGCACTCGGCACGCGCCTCTCCGTGGATACGTACTCGTAGACTACACCGCAGCTGTACAGCAGCAGCAGCAGCAGCAGTGAAGTCACAAAATCCAACACAAAATACCAAGACAGGTTGACTCTAGCGCACTCGCCACATCTCTTCGCCACCGGACTAGAGGCAGTCAGCGTGGGCTCGGACGCTTGGGTCCTACGCGCAGGGCAGCGCACCCAGCGCGTCTCTTCGCGGCGCCAAATCACAAAAACAGCAGTTGGTCTCGGCGTTTGCTCGAATCTCTACACGCACAATAAATCTGATTTTTCCGCATAGGAAGGCCCTTTCGATTTGTCAAGCTCGTATCTGAAAATGCCATCGGGTCAAAATCTGAAGCTGAAAAATCGACGAAACGGCCTTAATGTGAAGAAAAACAACAACAACAACAACAACAACAAGGGCGAAATACTGCTGTAGTGTGCCAGGTGCGAAAGAACCATATTTGACTATCGGGACCTTTTCATGGCGAGCTCGTGCCAAACCCCATCGTAGCGTTAACCCCTTTAGTACCGCAGTCCCGATTTGGGGACAAACCAGTCTAATTCCAAGTGATTTGTCCCCAAAACGGGACTGCGGTACTAAAAGGGTTAACCTATAGTGCCAGGTGTAAGTTGATGCTGCGCCACGCCTGAACGTCTGTGTTAATATCATGGTTGCATGAGGAATTACTTGCTGTAGAGGTATCACTTTTTCTCTCCGTGTTCTCGTATGCACTGAATGTATGATGTACCTGGCACTACAGCAGTAGTTCAACGTTTTGCTATGTTTGCCCTCCCAAAATGTCCAGTTAAAATGCCGCCCCCCCCCTCGTGTATGTGCTGTGTGTGGATATAGCCGATATAGGCAAAAGAAATTTCAAGATAATGCATACCAACCGGTAGGTAGTAGGTATCGCTTAGGAGAAGCCTTCAAGAAGAGAAAGCGGAACATCTCTTGGTACAGAGTGATAGATCAGAGACTTCATTGCGCTGCGGTGGTACATTCATTCGAGGATTTTCGGTTCAAGTCGGAGGATAAACAAAAGAATGCACCGCGGATCACTTCATTTTCCGGGCTGGTACGTAAGTCTGCGTGCGGATTTGGAGGCGCTCATCTCGTCGTCATGCTATTAGCTGTAACGAACACGCAAGAATGACAAAATAACACGAGGGGTGCTGTATGTATGTGCGCACAGGTCAACATGCAAGGAGGGGGGGGGGGGGGGTATATACGAACTACCGTATGCCTATTCCATGTTGTTCTATTCCATCTACGACACATCCATCACTGAGCGGCAGGTCAGCGTCTTTCTATGGAACCGACGGCACTCAACTCGTGCTTAAATTGTGTGAAAAATATAGTAAGAATATTGTACAACACACAATGTCATCACGAAGAAAAGACATCAAAAGTCGAGAATCTACCGGGTATCCATACATCCGACTTAGTATGTCATGTGCACACAGGTCAATCGCAGAACGTGGATAGATAGACGAATAGCATACATAGGTATGCCCACGCCCATATGCATCAAGCTTATATTCCATCTACGCACCACGTACCAAACAGGTTGGCGTCTGCACTACGAGAATCGGCGGAGATGACAAATTCGTCGTGCTCAAAAGTTTGGTTAAAATTATCGGAAGCGGGGTTAACCCTTTAGATGCTGCAGTTTTAGTTTCGGGGACAAAGCGCTCAAATTCTAAGTAATTGGCCCCCAAAACAGAAATGCGATATATTAGGCTCATTCTTATCGGAGAGCTTTTTATCCATAATCTCCAAAGTTTGGGAATAATTGGAGATGTGTCAAGATACGGAGGCGTTCTGCCACTAGTCGTGAAATCCTCAAGAAAAAAAGCAAAAAAAACAGGCTTTGTTAAATTTCAACACATTTGCAAAAAAAAAAATCCCGAAAATGTGAAACATTAAAAAACTGCGCAAAAAAAAAACATGGAAATTATGGGGGAAAAGTTCTCGAATGACCCTTACGAGGGTTATAAACGCGATCCACGATGATATCACAAACACAGCAGTGGTCATCTCAGCTCGGGCTGAGGCTCTAGCGGACGTGTGTGCGCGCGCGCAGGTCAGCATTTTGTAGTGAGGATTGGCGTACGTGCTATCTCCTTATTATCATGTGTTTAAACCCATACGGTATATGTATATCATGTGTTTATATCATACCTGGTATGGACGACGTTGCGGCGGCAGGTCTGCATGTATGTCCAGCAGTATGTGAGCGGCAGCTCTGCGTGTGTATGTGCGTCTAGAGCATAGAATCGCGGGGGCACTCCATTCCCGCTAAACTTCGTCAACCATCAGGGTAAGCGAAAGTTGTTGATGTCATCCGAGTGCCACATGACAAAGAGTGGTCAGGTAATTGCTCGATGCAAGAGCGGGCGTGTACATATATATGTATGCATATAAATGTATGCATATATATACCGGTATATGTATGTGCACACAGGTCATTATTCTGAGGTGGATGCACATGCGTAGGTCCATGCCATGCTGACCTATTCCATACCTTGTGGTTATTCTTTCCTGCCAGGTACCTGTGGTACGGTACCGCGTAGCGGCACAAAAAAAAAACTGTTTGTCTGCCTTTAGTATGGTGTGTCTTGCTGTTGTTGTTCTAAGAAGGTCGGAAGCACGTACACCCGCCCCCTACAACTGCACAGGGCGTACACAGCCCGCGCATGATCGCGTCGTGCCGGTGCGGCAATAAAACCTGGATTCGTTTCGAGGGAGGCACGCCGGCCAAGTCGTTGGTTTGTTTATTTTACACGTTTGAGCCGTTTCTGCTGTGCCATCCACATGCTGCCTTGCGTTATACCAGGTAACCCCCCCCCCGCCCAACGGGCTCGTGTTCTGCCTGGCGTCGATCACTTCTTTTTGACGTCGACGGCCTCGTGTCGACATCGTGCTTACCCGCCCTCGAAAAACGTACTACATGCATACCAGCTGCTACATACAGCCTGTATATATATATATATACAGATTGTAGTGGTCCATCTATAGTGCCGGTACGCGCCGGTCGACAACACTGGCACTATTCTAGCGGTAATCGGCACTACTCGGCGAACTGCCGCACTAAATGATCCCTCCTGTGCCGAGCGGTCCAAGAGGAACTACAGCGGGCAGCCGGCACCACTCCGCCCGCACTGTAGAAGGGCCACTGCTGTACGTGCGATGCTGCTGACGCGTCCTACGATGTTTACAGGGGCAGCCTTTTCTTTTTTTACTCGAAAGATTTGTAAATGACGGGGCTGGAACTACCAAGACCTGACTCGAAATAATGCTAAATAATAGTAACCGTCGCACAGCCATTACACTATATAGAGGCCATGAGGTTGTGCCTCGGGTAAAATTGTTCACACCTAGAAGATCATCTATCTGCAGATCAGATAGATCATGATCTACAGATCTTACTATCCTGCCGTCGCGAGGAGTTGTGCAGGATCTGACTTACAGGGCAGATCCATCCCAGAAAAGATGCTCTATCTAGGTCATGCAGACTCTATGGCTCCCACCCGGCAACACGAACTAAATAATACCAGGTAGATCATACTCGTACAACGGATCAGGTATGTATCTGCCGTCTGGAAGACCTAGATCATCAAGTGGGAATCGATTATCCATCCGCGGTGTGAAATTGAGGTCGGCAACGGTTTTAACAACAAGCTCCTTTTGGCAGCTTATGCGGCAACTTGGACGGTTCGGAGGTCTTCCTTGATGAGGGTCGCACATTGATAGTGCGTGGCCAGGGATTGTTCGTACATTTGGCACTGCTGTACGGTATTATAGTTCCTTCTACTGTGTGTGGTTCCTGCTGCTAGCGAACCGAAGGTAAAAGTGTACGGGTTGGACTTTCTGGCCAGCAACGCTTTTTCGTCCTCGGATTAGTTGTCCTTGACAGCTAACGGTCAGCTAAAAGTAAACCTTCGTTCGTTCAAAGGCCCCAGAGGGTTGTTGCTCACGGTGTGTGCCGCTAAGGGGTTGGGGTTGGTCCCTCCACCGTGGTAGTAGTTCTTGCCAAGTAACCAAAAGACGAGGGTGGGTTCGACTCTCGTCACTGCGAAGCTTTTCGTCCCTGGAACAGACCATAGAAAAGGTGGTTGTGAGCTATCGGTAAAAGTTATCTGATGGTGAGCGAGGTTACGGGAGATATTGAGAAGATGGTGTGTGTGTCTCAAGGGATTGGTACGGTAGTTATGACGCGTGCGTACGATAGGGACACCGACCCATCCCACCATAGGGGTTGGAAGTTTTTTCGGCGCAAAAAAAAATACCGGTTAAGCTCGTAAAGTTTGAAACCTTCGGTTACAATAACTAATTCATAAAATAAAACTATTAGAATAAACAAGCAGTATTTGCTTTAGGACTGACTGATACATAATACCGCACAGAAGTTTTGGTCTGGGTTGCGCGGACAAACCTTTCCGAAGACAATGGTTCGACCGAGTTATTGCATTACGTATGCGAGGAGCTCAGATAATATTAAGCCACCACCCCTACTGTAGCACAGCCCTGAAATTAATATAATAATAATTATTATTATTATTATTATTATGCTTGCCTTCCGACAATATAGCATAGATGCCGTTCCGATATAAACCGAACATCCTTCCGTAAATCAGCAGTATCCCTCGTACGCTTCTCTGCCAGCCGTTTCCCAATTTCCATTCCCCACATCATTTCATTTTAGCTCGTACCGGTATACTATACCCTATTCCTCATCAACGTTCCATCCCCAGGTCATTGGCCGCATTGTGAGGAAATACGAACGCGGTGAACGAACCCAATGGCCATGGCCTAAGTATAGAACGAGTAATTCTGCGCGGCGCAAGTGGAACAATAGATGTATATATAGATGTATGTATACTTCGAAGTATGTACTGTATATATGTATTATATGTACATACCCGCTAGTTCTTCGGTCGAGGAGCTCGTCAGTCACAAACGTGTCCGCCCAAAAAGTACCCGTGCCCTTATCGTGCAAGAAGTGACTCAACAGCAGCACGCGCCCTCTTTCTATTCTTGCTTTTTTCTGCGGAAAAATAAAAGAAAAGATGTGGGGCGGGTTCGACTCTTGTCAGCAGCACTTTTTGGTCTCCCCCCCGGCTGCTACTGTAGAGCAAGCGGCCGCGGCTAGGGTGGTACTCAACGTTCTGAGCACCTCGCACAAGGAGCTCGATAGCTCACCCGAGGCACGAAGACTTCGAAGCAGATTGTTCGTGCAGCCCGACCAATATTTCTATGCGCTACTGTTGCCTGTAGCTCTAAAACAATCGTACTATACACATACTTAAATAGCGCAAATACCTCGATTTATTACACCAACCTGTAATTGTGCACTTTTGGGGAGCTCAAAAGACCAGAAAATATTGCCTCAGAAGGCATACAAAGTGCAATCCCTAATCATGGAGTGAGTCGATACTAAAGGTCCTCGTAAGCTAGCGATAAGTTACATGGCTCATAGAAGCTTTCAAAAAGAATAGCGTTCTGCGCGTGGCATGTGGAGGTTGGTACGTACGTAGCTCCAGATAGTTCCCACTCACAAAAGCAAATATGAGGGCGGACGATTCTCCACGGAAACTCTTCTTGGTCCCCGGATAGTGCTATTGTGACTTGCGAGGCAAGGATAACATATTTGAAGCTTGTTCGGAAACCATGCACAGGTATTGTTGTTAATCATTATGTTGTCTGACAGTGTCTTGTACGTTTTCCTCTCCGATTTGAATCGAACAACAAAATATCGCTGGGGGGGTGTTAGACTCTGTCCTACAGTAGCATTCTGAACCAAAACAAGTATCACACTGTCCCTTCTTAAAGGCCCCGACCCCCCTTCCTCCTCCTTCCGTTGGCAAACTCTCGTATACCCTATATATACTCCTCGTCGTCGCTATCGGTAGTCCGTGTCAAGAGGTTCCTTCAAGAGATTGCAAACTACTGCTGTAGATCGATTGGTCTGGTACTTCGACCCCCAAGACCGGGGGGTATCTATGGTCTCTCCTTTTTTCTTCTCACATTTTAACAGGAGTTGAGTTCCGAATACCCCAAGGGAGGAGGGTAGGTGACGACCAATTGAAAAGAGAAAAATTGGGCGAGTAACCCCACCCACAAAAACCAAATCGTACACGCAACCCGACGAGCAATCGCATCGATTGGCGTATCACACAACACCACAAAACAACAAATGTATTGCATGCCATGTACCGGGGAAGAAGGTTTCTGGTATATACCATGGTACATCAGGTGCTATGTGGGAGCACAAATGTGCAACTAGAGGTGCGATTTCCATCCGACAACGTGCAGCGTGAGCTTCCACGTTGATCAATCACAAGCATGCGGCGAAAAAAAGAAAAAAAACGCGGAGGAAAAACAAAACAAAAAAGAAGTCTATGCGCAACGCCTAACTCCCTTCCGTATACCTGCTCTTCCTGGTTGGCCTCGTCTGAAGCACATGTTGATGTTATTACAAAATACAAACGCACAGCAGTCAGTACCGGTATTTAAAAAAGTACGAGTAGATGTGGGATCACCAATACCTTTGAATCACAAAAGTGGGATTACAAAACGGAACAAGATACAGAACACTCGCGAACGGCATACCGTACAACTTCGTAAAACTCGGTACTACGACTTCCTTAGAGTAAATCGTAAACCACGCACTAAAACAGACGAATTGCGCAACGTACAAAGTTGGGTGTCAGCTATTCAATTGGTCGAGCTCACAGCTGACCTCTTTTTTTACAGTTAGCTTGCAAAGTTGAGTATCAACTATTTAATCAGTCGAACTCACAGCTGACGTATTTCAAAATTTATTAAAAAAAAATTATGAACTCAAAAAATATCGACCATTTCCTCTCGGTTGACGAGTCCAGTCGGGCAGAATCAGCTACAGTAGACCCAAACTTGGAACACAGGCATACCGGTACCTGGCATTGGTATTATAGTTTCCAAAAATATAAGGACCGTGTGTGGGATCACAAGTAAATTGCTATTACAGATGTAGGACTACAATTGTTAATATTGGGCAGTTCCTCCCGGCTGACGAGCCCGGTCGGGCAGAACCTGCTGGACCCAAAACCTACCTCCTCTACCGAACTTCACACTGTGGTAGCAGGGCGGCAAGGTTCTAGTACTTTTCCTTTTTTTATCGTCACTTATATTTTGCAGCCTACCTCGTACGAGGTTTTACCATTAGCGATGTTCTGGACAAGCCGTCGTCACAGGTGTCGTCATCTCTCCCCCCCGGTACGTGCCTTTATTTGTTGTCGCGCATAGGGTTCAGCATTCCCACTGCTCGTCGATTTTCATCTAATGTAGCTAACTCGCGCTCTCGCGCTTTCCGCTTATATATATTTGTGCAAGAAAAAGTCCCTACGAGCACGCACTCGGTGAGACTCGAACCCACGGAATTGATCTTGATAGGTACGGAATTAATCTTGATAGGCACGGAATTGATCTTGATGGGCAAGCCACTGGGCCCACGTTTTCACCGCTCCAAAATCAGAATGGGACCATGACGCGCCAGCGGTAGTCGGGGACGAGACGGAGAGATTGGGTGACGCCACGCTAGGTAGGAAGGGGGGGGGGGGGTTTCGATTGGCGGGGCTCCTGAACTGAAGAACTATAGGTATACAGTTAGGTATACAGTACTGTGGGCTTCCCTTGGTTTTCTACTGGGTGGGGATACATTAAAGCATTGCCTTGATCGAGACTGAAACGGTCGGAAAACACGTGGGTGCAGGTACTACAAGCGTATTTTCAATCCTTGGGTGGCGTATCTTTGACTGGAAACCCGGGAAGGGTCAAGGTGAGCAGCATCGAGCTCTTGGCCGTCAATTTTCGATCGTGCGAAAGGGAATAGACGTTCTTCTTTTTCAAGCCCGCTAGCAACTAATGCACGTGAGTAACATCGAGAACCTGCTCATTTAGCAAACGTGACAAGGGATACTCGTGTGCCCGATATAACCTTACACTTAGCGTCAGAATTTGGCAATACTTACGCCTTTGTGCGGTTCGATTTTTTTTATCCTTTCGCGTCCGTTTGCTTTTGAGGTACCTGTTCGCTGGGCTTCCTTTTTCTTCGAAACCACGCGCACGTGCACGCACGATATCGACTCATAGGACGGACGGGCCTGCCTCCCTCCGCGGTGATCAAGAAAGTGGGGCCCATGGTTCTCCTATTGGCCACCGTGCACGACACGTCGAAATTAATCGGCAGCTTCGCGCAACAGATCGACCGGATCGAAAGCTTGGTACAAGAGGCCGACTACTGGAGCAAGTCAACCTGCTGGGGCCAACGGCCGTTGCGCATAACATTGTGCCGCCTCTGACCTCTGCACCTCCCGACTCGCACTGGTGAGCAGGTTTGCGAGATACGCCGCCTCGCAATGGTGAAGAAGACTCGGGCAGCCTGCGTTCTCGATTGCCAGGCCTGTGGTCTCCTCAGTCTTGCCTGCGCACTGGTCGAACAAGCTCTGGGGACCAAGATGGACACCAGCCGTAGCCGGATTTTTTCTCGGGAAGTCTGCCGCGCGCTACGCAAATCCCCTTTTCCCGGCTCTTCCCAGGCTTTGGCGGGACCTTGTGCAAGAGGCCTGCCGAGTGCTGATAGGCCTCCCTCTACAACAGTCACTTCGGGTCGTGGACTCCACCTTACTGGTGCATCAAACCATGAGGTAGCTTCTGCTTTGGCGGCACGGTGCTTGCTTGTCCGCCGGTGCCAGCGAGTAAGAAGGCCGTGTCACGCGTTTTCCCTCGCGCCTCATTCAGGATATGGAATCCTGAACTCAGGTTTGTTGACCGTGTTTGATTTCTGCTGTTCATGGAGTCGATGCTTCTCATAGGGATTTCAGTGCAGACACTGCTTTTTTCATTGCTGTTAGGGGGCGTGATGCTACTCGTAAGGGCTCTCAGCACATAGCCTCTGCTGCCGGGGCGGGTGCACTTGCTGTTGCTAAGTAAGGGTGCCGAGGGAGGAGATCCCATCAGACAGCCCTCCTCCCACCACGCCACATGCCCCGTCCCCAATCCTCCAGCCCGCTGCCCGCAGGTCTCGTCGCTTAGCGCGCAACGCCGTGACTACTGCTGCACAAGTTCCTGCTGTTTGTGACTACCATAGTACATCACCCGGTGGTGATTTGCCTCCCAGTAGTAGTGATACCGCGCCTGCTGTATTTCGTCGCTCGTATCCTCACCACGCGCCTTCGAACTCTGCCCTTGACACTCTCACTCTCGTCCGCAAGACCACATCAGACTCTGGCTCAGACAGCCGAGACCCGTCGCCCAACCAACCTACCACACGAATACGACACATCGCCCCGCAACCACCGATCGAGCCCTGCCTCGGACCACTCCTCCCCCCGCCGGGGGCTATTGACGTCGACCACCGCTCCACGCCAGCGGACACCGTCGATTTTGACCTGCCCACCACCGAGGATATCTCGAGGTTGAGGTGTTGCTATAGGTGCAACCGGAATAGCCCTTGTCGGGCTTAGCACAGCTGGTAGACCGGGAGCCCGGACAGCAGTACCTCTCACAGATCGCGAATGGCAAGGCCCTGCCTGCCGAACTCGCACCCCAAAGGTCGTGGGAGCCCGTCTCGATCCCGTTCAAGGCCGCAATCGTGGCCCACTCGGAGGATAATTCGAGCGACGCCGACACGATCAACGCACAGCTTTCGGTCCGTCGCCACGCCGACATGGTCGCGGCCGATAAGGCGTTGGCGAAGGTCGAAGTCGGCAGCGTTGCTTCGCAGGAGCTGGCACTCCTTTGCGAGAGCAAGTCATCCAAAGCGAGCGACACAGCCACGTCCGCCGCGAGTGTCTCTTGGGACGCCAAGCCTGTGACTACGCGAGCTTTGGAGGCACAGCAAACCGCCCGAGCTGAGGGCACCAAGAGGCTTCGTGGAGAGGAAGCCGCTAGGGCCAGCTTGGTCCCGCCTGTTACTACCTCCGCGTCAACCGCTTCCATCTTGTCCCCTGCAGCCAACAGTCTACGCACCGTGCCTGCCGCTTCCTACACGGCCCCTACCCCAGCTGTCCATGTACACCACATCGCACCAGCCACTTCAGTCGCTCTGGCCGTCCTTTTGTGCCCGCCCCCTGTGTCCATGCAGCCCTCTCCGCAGGTCGGTACATGTTAACGAGCGACACCGGAGGTCCGGTAACATCGCCTTCGCTCCAGGCATTGTAGTCGATATGGCGTTTGGTTTCGTCTTCTTTTCACCGAAGGAGCGAAGGAGGCTGTGCTAGTCAGCGCCTGCGCTCTCCTGGTCGAGCTCCCGCACGATCACCATCTACTGTCTTCTATAGGGGCATGTACAAGATGATATGGGAAGGGTTTTGAATGGAACAAATGCGAATAGTGGCATTCATGCGCCTAGTGGTCAACGTTCGGAGCGCGCATGACACCTGCCCCTCGACCGTGTCTTCATCCACACCCATCCACACCCCCAAAGGCCGCGCTTTACCTACCGCGCCGCACCCACTGCGCCTCCCCAATCACCGGCACCGTAGTGCAGAGGAACGTAGCCGCGACCGTCGTGGAGGTGGCTTGGGCGGCGGTAGCGGTGACCACGGGGACTTCCACCGGGGCTGGTGGCTCAGGAGGGGGGTACAGCAATGGTGGAGGTTCCCACCGCCGCATAAAGAGGAGGAGGTTCAAACGGAAGAGGTAAAGCTCACTTCAGCGGGCCCGCCAAGCCGGGAGCCATGGGAAGGACAGACACGGTCACTCCTCGAGGGACGGTCGCAGAGGGCACCCACTCGCACGGACCAGACGGCTCCCTCTCCTCGGAAGACCCGAGCAAGGCCGCCACCGTCCCTGAGATCACTGTCGTGAACGACAAGAGGCAAGCGGTTCCTTCTTTGGTTAGTGCAGCCTTCTATGGAGATCTTCTTAGCCGACTGCCCTCGACCGAGCCCAACTCGTATCATCTAACGTTTCACACGCCCGAATATACGCGATAGTTGCCGCCGCCGCAGCCGTCGAGGCTAGGTACATTCCTCCCCGTGCGACGAGTGTAGGTCACGCTCGTCCTCGAGGGCTTTGCTCGCTTCTCAGCCCTCATTTTCACCTCCTCGGTATAGCCGTCAGACTCCGAGCAACAGCTCACACGCTAGGGTAGGTTATCACTTCAGATAGTATCATGGTGCGCTACGAGAGCAACCCCCGAAAGCCTACGCTCCGTTACGACTGGGATTACCTCCTCAAGAATCCTTTATGCGGGCCACTTCGTCTAGCAAGATTACAACCTCGAGTGACGATTGTTTTAGGCAAGTGTCGCGAGCCCTCAAGGGTATAGCCGCGGGACCGGAGGCGTTTGCTCGTCTCCTGGGCTATTGAGCAGCCACTTCAATACCGGAAACACGGGGGGCAGGCTACACGAAGCCGCAAATCTTTGGCGTGCCTCATGAGACCCCCCTTCGCGATTTCAGTTGAATGGTTCGCGTGGTGATGTCGGCAGCGACAGGTACGGAGCGAGGTTTGGCCCCAGGGGTTAAGGTGGTTTAGGAGGTGGTTCGGATGGAAGTTAGCGAAGAATACTGTACCTTGATGCCTATGCTATACCCAGGTATTTTTGCTACGGAACCGAGGTAGTTCGGTACTTTGGACGCCATGTAGTTGGTTCTCCAGAATCTGGCAAACCATAAAACGCCAGCTATCAATGGCGTAAAGTATTTCCCTCGCCTGTTTGTTCGACTGGTGGGCGGCTGTCCGCCCCGTCGGGGCCCCAGCCTGCCGGAAATGGGTGCGGCCAGGACCGACGCTTTCCAAGTCACCGGCATGGTAGATGGGATCGCGCAACAATGCGGTGGTCATGAGTGTCAACCAAGCCACCCCCGTCTACACCAACCCTTCGCCTGACACGTCTTCCAACTGTTGGCCCCTAGACAAACACCACTATACTGAAGTTCTCGCTATCTGCGCCTCCATTCAGACCGGCGACCCTCCTCGGTGGAGTCGCTTTCTGCCACCGACCGCCCTCGCTGCCGCACTCCGAGAACACCGGGGCGACTGCCTAAACTACCACGAAGACAAGCATTAATTCGAACAGTGTACAGATCCCGTCATCAACGCGAGGGCTGCTTCAACCCTGACCACGGCCTAATCTGTGACGATGATGAGGCGTGCCGATATTGGCAAGCACGCGTGATCCGATACCGTCACGAGTACCCTCGCGCCCGAGAAACCGGAATACTCTAAAGCAACATCGCCGCCGCCACGGCCACTCGCGTGGGCGAGATCAGGGTGGAGGGAAAAAAAACAGAAACGACGTCGGGTACGGAACGAGGTAACCAGTAGTTTACGTCTGGCGGCCATGATAGTGTCCCGACATCACCCACCTCTTCCTATGCTGCCCCCGCCTCTGTTATCCGCTATAATGCCTCCAATAACTCTGGCGGCAACCCGAACACGCGTCAACACAGCCCCTTCCGCACAGGAAACTGGCAGGTCAGCAGCGGTAGAACGGTTCGCTCAAGCGCAAGCCGGCTAGGGGTGACCGCTCACCGACTGGCGGGGTGGCGGGAAGTTCAATGGTGGCCAGTGGGGCGGGGTGTGATCGCCGTACGAGATACTCGTGTAGTTATTGCATATCCTACTCCTTGTAAGTTCTTTTTGCGTTTTTTATATATACCGAAAGCACAAAAGTTGACTAAAGTAATAAATGTCCTGCTGCGTGAGTTCCTAGGCGACATTTATACCGTATATTTACAAGATTATCGTGTTCCGGGCTCGTCAAGTGCTCAGCATCGATCTTCCTCGACCACTTCCCCGTCCATTGGTCATCTGCCCAGCACGTCGCCCTGTATATCCGGTCGAGGCAACGACGAAGCTACAACAGCTACGCTTGATTTTACGGCGGGGTCACGGGATCCTCCGCTCCCTGATCTATAAGTTTCATGGCATTATACCGGCGACGGGAGCCTGCGCCTCTAGCGGCGTTCTTCAAAGCCAAGGAACGGGAGCTCCCGCATCAAGCGCCGCCGCCCTGAACACTAGTCTGCTGCGTCTGCGCGATGCTATTTTGAGTGAGGGTGTATCCCTCTTCTATCCCCCGACCATGCGATGGCGGTCGGTTTGAGGTGTGGGAAGACCGACATGAAAAACCCGAGAACTAGGTTGCAGCTCCACTCGGCGTTTCCTCGTCACTGCGGTGGTCGCTCTACCTTGTTCTCTATCAAGAAGGAGTTGACATGAATAGCTACCTCGTCCGCCTACCCCAGCACGCTTACATGGAAGAATCTCCCACAGATGGGCCTACCGCTCATCCGAGCCGCGTTTGTGAAGTCATCTCCGGGATCTACGTGCCCTATTTCGTCTTCACGCACGTTACCTCACCTGCACTGCGCTCAGTCGGTTTCAGTGGACCAGGAAGCATGATACTGTGCGACGAGCCAGTGGCGACTCCATGACCTCCGGTTAGATCAAGGGGACTGCAAACACGTCGAATGCGGAATAATCGCAACTATCATCAGGCAGAAGAAGCTCAGAGCCTCCTGCCCCACTTGGTCCAACACAGACACCATCGGGCGCCGTACAAGAACCGTCCGGCCATTTTTTGCCTACGAACGATGGTGCCACCAGGTCAGATTCCGTGAAACCGGACTCGTCTCGTGCACAAGAGACCCAGTTCTCTCGGACAAATACACTGCTGGCCCTTGACACCGAACCTCTGGCCACCGAAGGCTCGGAACCATCGGTCTTCGACCCTACTCTTGAGTAATCAAAGGAGCCGGTGGTGCTATTATGGCAGCCCCATGTCCTAGTTTCCATAGTGGTCCCCATCGTCGTGTAGTCGTTGACAACGTGTCGTAATACTGCGCAGATCAGTGTGTGATGGCTGCAAAGGTTCCTTTCCCAGGATCACCGTGCAGCGGAGCTGATTTTGTCCTCGCCAGACTCACGCATGCACAACCACATCGGTTAAGGCGTGCAAAATGTCGACTACCCAATTAGGGAGCGCGTTGGGGAAGACGCCGTCCTTGCTGGAACGTGCGCCAAGTTCACACAGAACCCGGCCATAAAACGGCATCTTCTGAGCACTGGCACCCAACGTTTGGCTGACGCCAGCCCTTTTGATTATGTATCGGGCATCAGTTTCCGGGCGAACGGCCCTGAGGCCAGTGACCCCCGCCGGCGGAGAGGGAACTATTTTCTCTCGCTGCCGTCCCCGAGGAGTTGCATAAGTGACGCCGAATCTGCATATCCCGCCTCCTCTCATCAACTATGTAGTCCGATCCCGTTCCACAGCAATATTGAGAGTTCCCCGGCGCTTGCTCGGCCTTTGGCTCTGGCCCGCGCGTGCATAGGCCCTCCTTCGGAGTTCTGGGCCTAAATTTTATGACACGCCTATTGATTACAGTGCCAACGGTTTGGCTTTCGCACCTGTGGTGTCGACCCTCCCTCGCGCTGACAAAACACGGCCTCTTCCCCGTCGGCATCGCCATTACGATCGAGGACTACATTTTTACCACCAAAATCGTGGTTTGCAAGGGAGCCGACGCTCTCGCACTATTTCGTTGGGTCGCGCTCCTCGACACTGGCTGCCCACAGACCTCCATCGGCCGAGACGCGTTGGATCCCAAGCTCTCGGTGGGTGGCGTAGCCACGCGTGTGAGCGGGACTGCGCTCCTTGATCCTGGGTGGATTAAGGGAATTTGCCCTTCTGCAAACGGTCGACGAGAGTCCGCCCAAGCGCTCAAGCTTTTCGAACCGATGAGCTCACGTGCCCCCTCGCAGCAAGGGCATGCGAGGTTCCACCCCCGTGATACAGTATGCGGTGCTGCGAGGCCACGACAGCACTATGCGTTAAATAGACCGTTATTTCCGGTCTCCGCCCCCTCGGCCGTCGGATCATCGTTGATAGGTATGCTGGAGTCATCTAATCACTCGCAGACAGGCGTATCCACTTATGTCCATCGACCCCGTCGCTTTAGATGGGGGATTCCACTGTAATGAATTAGGGGACCGGTGCACGAGTGGACCGAACATTAGGTTTGTGCATACGGGACCGGTGCACTAGGAACGAACGTAAGGTTTGTGCGTACGGGACCGGTACCTACCGGGACGTACGCCAAAAATCAGCAAGGTAAACCGTTCAAAGAAGAGTAGTTCCCCGGTTTCGTAAGTACGAAATCGAACTCGGCCTTCATCTGGTTTCCGCCAACTTCGTGCCAATCAACTTGCCGCTAACAATCTCCTGGTAAAAGTATTTAAGTATTTCCTGCTTAGGATCGATGCGGTCCCGGTAGGTACCGACCCCGTACGCCCAAACCTTACGTTCGGTCCCCTAGTACACCGGTGACGTACGCACAAACCGTACGTTCGTCCCCTAGTGCACAGGTCCCCTAACGCATTACACTACCTGCGCTACGATGGCGCCGAGAACGTTACCCTGTCCGACGAGCCGCATCTTGCTGCAGTCAACTTGGTTGGCCGCGACGGCTCCCCGGTGCTTGCTGGGTATCATCTGGTCGACATGCTACCCCATTTCAGACCTGCCTTCGGTTGGGGAAGACTTCGTCGTCTCCGGGCGACAAGCCCTTCCCCTCGTTGGAGATGCAGACCTCGACCCTGGCGACACCCTTGGAGTCACCCGCGCGCCACTCGTACGCGCTCCGCTGGACACCGTTCAGCACGACAGCCGAGCCCCCGGGCCTTCCTCTGCCCCCTCTGCGATGACTCAGGGTCTCTGTTGTTACGGCTTCTCCCCTCGTAACAGCGGCAGCCACGGCCTTGCCCTCGCCTGCCCTGCTTGAGAGTTTGACCCCGGAACAACGCGCTTTGTTCCTGCAAGCAGTCGCGTTTGACCGCCATAGCTCATCTAGGATGCCTGTTGACGTCGAATAAGTAGGGGGTGCTCTATGCGAAGTTACTGACGTGCTACTCGAGTCCAAGACAAATTTCGGTTTCTGCTCTCGGGTATTCTATGAGATCTTTTCGATCCCGGAAGGCAGCGCACTTCTACTTCCCGGTCCCACCGTATTTACTCCATTTCAGCCAACGAAGTTGACTCCACCCCCACCCAGTACCTCGATGCAGACCTGGTCCAGCACCTGACCTCTATGTATTCAAGCCCACTTGTGGTCATCCCGACGATGTCTGGAGGCGTTCGGATCACCGTCAACGACAAATAGGTCAACCAGACCAGCAGCCTCAGTCGACTGCCCACCCCTCGCGTGGACCAGGTCTTGGACTCCTCGGGCAAAGGAAGGGTGTTTTCCTTGTTCGCCTTGGCTTTTTCGTTCCATCAAATCACCGCACATCAAGAAACCTTCTCTCTCGCGGCGTTTTGCACCCCACGGGCAGCTAAGGCTCGTAATGCCCCCGGGGAGAAGTGCTTCGGCTGGTTCGTCAAAAGTTGAACCAGTGGCTTGATAGAGTTACGGGGGAACACAGCAATCAGAACCCACGATGGACTCCAAAATCAGGTATCTCCCAATATTATTACTTACACACCCTTTTGGTTATGATTACTATATTTCCTCGTAATAATTTAAAAATATATATTTTCTTATGTAATAAACGGGAATTCCCTTCCTATCGTGATTTTGGTGTGTGTTTACGGACGAGGTAAACCGAATCCTGCAGGCGACGCTTCCCGAACCGAGGAGGAAAGTGGGGATGTGCGGCCCCGCGACAAACAACAAAGAACGAAAACAGAAAAACAGTGTGCGAGTAGCAATGACAGCCCAGCAACGATGTCGACGGCAGATTTGACCGCTGTACCACCACTGCCATCCCACGACCGCAAGCAGCAGCACAGCAAGCGCCAGCTATAGGCAGCATCAGCTTGAGCAACTAAAATAAACAGCATTAGCACCAGCACCAGCACCATGTTCCTTTTTTCGATTTCTGATGCCGCTGCTCTACTGCTGCTGCTGCTGCTGCTGCTGCTCTCGGCCTACGCACGCCACAGCACTGGCGTGCTCTGGTCCGCCGCCGCCGCCATCGTCGCCGCCGCCACTGCTGCTGCTACTGCTGCTGCTGCTGCTGCTGCTGCTGCTGCTGCTGCTGCTGCTGCTGCTGTAGCTACCGCAGTATGGTGGAATTAAAACGATACACTAGCTGTCATATTGTCGTGCTCTACGAGCAAAGCAGTACAACCTCACGTACGAGTACCAGTAGGAGTACATGTTTGACTCCTTTCGGGGACGACGCATCCCCATGACACCAAGTGGGCGAAGGCGCACCGTAGCGGCTGACCGCCGGCGGCCCGCTGGCACCATCCAACGCCGCTCGCCCGCGTTATACTCAAGCTGCACCTCTCGAGCCTCTGTGCTCTCAGCGTTTGTCGTGCTGTGTACAGCAAGCAGCATGATGCGTAGAGGCATGGGAGATGCTCGGTGGTTCATTCCTTGGGGGTGTGTTCTGCGTCGGAAAAATGCTCGGTGCGTGAAGGCCCATGAAACAAGAGACAAAAATTACGACAATTTTCTATCCAATCCTACCTTTTAAGAAGTACGTTTAGGCCGTTTTTCCAAAACCTACCCAAAGATTTGACTTCGGATACTATTATGGGCATTTGTAGTATACCCTGGCAGCCGGGGTAGTAACACTGTGCGAGCGGGTAACCGCGGTAGAGAAGATGACGTCAAGAGGTACACACGACGCTTATGTGGCCAACACACACATATAATCCATAGAGTATGCAGGAGTCCAGACGACGGCAGCTTCCAGAGATGACTAGGACAGCTAAGATACCATGACGAACCAGAGAGATCCACACATAGAGAGTGAGATACGCGACCCCGCAAGCAGAGAATCCTACGGCAGCAATTCCTCCGCGTACATGAGTTACAAACGAACCGATACATAGTGATCTACGATCGATCTACGAAGAGCAATGCTACTGAATGTGCCAACATTTCAATAACACTCCCCCTCAATGAAGGTTGTAGTGAATTATGAAAAAAACTACAAGATGATAATTAGTCAAGCAAACCAAACCATTTGGGTTCTCAACCACAGATATACATAGCAAGTGCTACGTGTTACGTTCACGCGTATTAAGTGCTAGCGTACATACATTCATACGCTCGCGGTACTGCTATTCTTATTGCGAAAACCAAACTACCATTGCTTCCGATCCTGTACGGCTTTTTTATACCAGCGATGATGCAAAGCCGAATGTCGACTACTGAAATAGTAAACTGATTCACACAAACAACAGATTCACAAAACACACAAACATACAACATTAATTGACGAAGTTCTTAATCTTGTGCAGAGCTTGTTGAAGACGATGATTGTTCAGATGTTTCGTCCCAATGTCTGCCAGATTGTCCTCCGTAGAGTCGTAGTCGGTGGTGATCTTCTTTTCCTTGAACAGCTCGCGGATGAAGAAGAACCTCAACGCGATGTGTTTAGTTTGAGAACTGAATGCCCGGTTCCCGGTGACATGAAGTGTAGCCATGTTGTCTATGTTTAGTGGCACTTGTTTTAACTCCTCATCAAATCCTAGCTCAGTTAGCATGTTCGAGCAGAACACCGCTTCCTTCGTGGCCAGAGCCGATGAACATTGCCCTAAGGGTTTGAACCCCAGGCTTGAAGCTCACCGGAGCCCTGGACAACATCATGATGTAACACGAAGTTGGCCTGCTTCTGTCGGGGTTGTTGCCCCAGTTGGAGTCCGAGAAAACGTTTAGTTTGAAGCCTCCTATCTTAGAAACGATGGTGAAGTCTGTGGTTCCAGCCAGATAACGCAGAAGATGCTTAGCCGCCCCGTGGTGTACCTTCGCAGGTGTCGACATAGCACGAGCAAGTTGACTCGCAGCGTACATGATGTCGTGCCTCAAAATCTGAGCGACATACATGCCCGAGCCGGTGATGGCCTGGTACCGTTGGGTCGCTTTTTTATTGAGCAGCGTGCCTTCCGATTGTTTCGTGGAAAGCTTGGAACCGTAGCCTGAAGTACTAGCGGGGTTGCAGTCTGCCATGCCAAACCGATCCAAGATCGACTTGGTGTAGTTTCCCTGGCTGATCGTCAGCGTACCGTTTTCACGGTCTGGCGTAACTTGCATCCCCAACGCAAGCGATACGTCGCCCATGTTTTTCATCTTGAACTTCTTCATCAGCTTCCTCTTGATAGTCCCTATCACTTCGACGTTGGCACCGACGATGTGAAGATCGTCCACGTGTAGGGTGGGAATGATGGTAACTCCGTGCGTTGGTAGACGTACACACAGGTGTCGGGCTTCAGCGGAGAAAATCTGATATCAAACATGACGGGGGTCGATTGTAAAAAAACCATTTCCCGGGGCTTTGCGCCAGCCCGTAGAGACTCTTCCTTAGCTTCATCAAAAACGGACCTCCATGCTTGTCTTGGGTCTCGAAACCAGGTAACTCTTCCACGAACACCTTCTTGTCAGTGTCCGCGTAAAGAAAAGCAGTTTGCACACCCATCTGCTGTACTTTCCAGTGAAAATGCACAACGATAGCAAGCACCATCCGTACACTCTGTAGTCGGTCAACTGGGGCGAAGGTGCTGCCATAGTCCTTTGCTGGAATCTGATGTCAGCCTTGAACTACCAGACGCGCCTTGCGGATCTTGTCGGGCTTTGCTTTGGTGACCCACCTGGATTTGTAAACCTTGTGTCCTGGCGGGACTGTAGAGCGTAGAACCAGCTTGTAGACACTGAGTTCTTGTAAGCACTTGGTCTCTTTCTTCAAGGCAGAATGCCACAGCTCAGCATCGGGCATCTTCGTCGCTTCCTGAGACATCCTCGGAACACCCGGTTGTAAGGTTCTTACGGCGTAAGCATTCTCCACGAATCTGTTGGAATCGTCCTCGCGGGCGACGTCCGGAAACTCCCCCTTCGTGTTTAGTGCGTATGCTAGACGTCTCGCGTATGCTAGGCGTCTCAGCTCGCTGAGAGTCTTGGCGTTAGGTGCGCTTGTTACCGATCTGGTAGCAGGTTGCGTTGGCGTAGAACACGTCTACCCCGCGACGTAGATCCTTCACGCGCAGAGCCACCACGCGCAGAGCCTCCACGAGACGCAGGACCAGACGACGCAGGACTAGATGGCGTAGAACCCGATGACGCAGAACCAGAGAGTGGAGACCCAGATGGCTGAAAACTCTCACCCGGCTCTGGAGTGCTCATTCCCCCAGGCGGAGAAGGGCCTTCTCCCCCTGGTGCAGCATCCGATGGACTGTCAACAGGTGGAGTCGTTTGTTGGACTGACGGGTCTGCAACGGCTAGGTTGGGAAGAGACGAACTGATTTCTTGGTTGAAAGTGTAGTTTCGTACATCTCCCATCATGTCGTCGTAGTCGTCATGCGTGAACTCTCCTTCTTCGAAACCACCAACATCCGGACGAGGCAAGAAAGAAGGCGTCTCAACAAATACCACATTTCGACTCTCCCGTACACGTCTCGTCTCCAGATTGCAGACCCGGAAGGACTTATTGTCCATATTGTACCCGACGAGGCGTCCTTCCCAAGGGCGATGTTCGTATTTCTTGGTATGGGTCTCCACATGCACGAACGCCCTAGTCCCGATCGCCCGACGGTTTCCGAGGTTAAGATCGTTGCCGTAGAGTGGCGTGTATGGCGTCCCATTGTTCAATGCCGGTGTGGAGCCCGGTTGTTTAGGTATACATCCGTCTGCATCATCTCTCCCCAGAGGAACTTCCGTAGTCCCGAATCGTCAAGCAAACAGCATACGAAACCGACAAGCGTCCTGCGTGCCCGCTCGTTCGCTCCGATCTTCTGAGGAGTGTTGGTAGCAGCAAACTCTAACTTTACGCCAATGTAGAGACAGTACTTGCGGAAACCCGTGTCCGTAAACTCCGTACCCTTGTCCGCCTTGACACGGATCAAGCGATGTCCAGTAGGAATCACGAATGTCTTGTTCTACAATTCGAGAGAGTCGACCGCTTGCGGCTTCTCCTTGATGAGGAAGATCTCTTTCCACTTCGTTTGCTGATCGACGAACTTGGTGGCGTATTTGAAACCACCCAGAGCTTGAGGGGTGATGGGCCCCATGGTGTCGACGGTGACTAATTGGAAAGGATGCTGTACGTCGTACGTCGCTTTCGTTGGGTGTGCTTGTGGCTCACTCTTGCCGACAGCACAAACACCGCATACCTGCATGTCCCCATTGCAATCGACACCATCGCCCGGCAGTTTCCTCGGGACATCCAAGCTTTTCCGATCGATGTGTCCCATGCGCTGTTGCCACAGATCAACAGACTCGACTTTCAAAGAAAGACCGTCGGAGTTGTCGCCAAGTCTAGACATACCGCCGCCACCACCGTCCCCAGGATTCACATCGATGGAACACAGCATTTTGCCAGTCGTTTCGTCAGTTCCCAGTTGCTGCATCGGTAGAACATCGTCGCCTTTCTCCAACTTGGGGTTGGCTGGGTGAAACAACGTAACGACTCTTTTTCAGCATTGCCGTGGTGACGGGAAACAGGTTAGTGCCCAGTCCTGGTACCACAACCGCGCGAAAGGAGATGTGCCGCTTGTTCCCACCGTCACCGGCAACGGTACCGCGAACAATGCCCGTCGCAACGCCTTTTAGAAAGTTCTGGCCAGCGGCGACAATCGTGTGAGGAACCTGTGGAACTTCGAAGTCGCTCATTGAGGCCCGCAGCTCGGGAGCAAGACTCGGGTCGACATAGTGGTCGCTCGCTCCGCTATCCACCAGCATCCTGACAAACGATCCGTCTGAACAGAGTTCAGCAGTGGACCGGTCTGCAGAAGTCGCCATGAACACACCAACAACCCGGTGGGGTAAACGGTGGTCGTGTTTGGGCGTCCCCGAGGAGGCACACACAGCTGTTGGCGGTATGACGGCAGACTCTGCTGTAAGCATCCCAAAAGTGGAAGACGACGCGGCCCCCTCGGCTAGGGAAGCACCCATCGTGCTAAATGAGAACCCGAACGTAGTCGGCTCGGGTTGATTTGGTTGCGCCAGGTGTGCACTCCCGATGTTGGCGAAGCGTGCTGGGTCAGAGGGTGGTTTGAGAAGCGCCAAGCGTGCAGTCAGTGCCTGGAGCTCTTTCTCTGTATCCTGGAGCTCTTTCTGCTTGTGGCACTCCGCGTCGGTGTGGTTGTGGGTCTTGTGGTAGGAACACCACTTGGGCGAAGGGTCGCCGCCTCCGCCTTTCTTTCCGTTCTTATTTCCCCGTTTGCGACGACTCTTCTTCGCCAGCTCAAGCCACTGGCGCTTGAAGTGAGCATAAGCCTTTCATTGGTGGCATTGATCCGTTTTAGACGCAGTTGCCTCCATCGCTGCTCCCCGCCCCGAAACCGTCGGTTCCAACGGCTTCCGCGACTGCACGGTGATGTAGTAATTGGTAGCAATTCGCGTGAGCAGCTTGCAGTCGAAAGCGCCTCCCAGCTCATAGATTTATCCTTGACGAACTGGTACTCCGGCGTGAGGGCATCAAGAAGCAAGTGCGTGCAGGATTCGTCGGAAATCTCCTCCCCATGTCCTTCAGACGGAGCAGAAGGTCGTCTATGGTGGCGATGAAGTCAGTGGGATCTGCACCTGTTTTAATTTTCTGGCTGTGGAGCTGCTCCCGCAACGCACGCCGAGCTTCCTTGGTGTTGCCGGAGAAGCGATCTTTCAGTGCCTTTCATGCCGCCGCCCCATCGCCTACAGGACCGGGATTGTTGTCCTGGTGAGCCTTCACGGTAATATGCGCTGACCCGGTGGCCGAGAAGAAAAGCAGTGGGTAGAGACGAGTGTTTGCCTTCTTCCAGAAAGCGACGTCCGTAGAGTTGAGCCCGACGGCTGAGGGGCAAGGTACCCCGTCGAGCACGGCGAGGAGCTCCGGCGAGAAAAGAGCACTAACCGACGCATCTTGCCTCTCCACCCGGGTTATTTGGCCTGTCTATCGCGTTGACCAACGGCTTCCAACGCTTGGTTGGGCCCAGAGGTATTCGATTCCGCCATCTCTACCCGAATTTGCACGCGACTGCGGAACTCAACACCCCGGTGATACGCGGAGGACACGTAGGTTTGCGCACGCTTTTAGCGCCCCGATTCCCTATAGACGGCTCGGTGCACAAGCAATGCAGGGAGATGATGATATTGCCACACGAACGCAGACTTACGTAATACGAGTTTAGATTGCCGCTCTCTAGCTCGTAACCCACGCCCGTCGGACACTGTCCAAAGTCCGCCCAGACTCCTGTGCTCCACGAGGGCACAGTTCGAACCTACCGCAGGAGGCGAATCTGCGGTGTTGCGGCGTCGGAGTAGCCAACTCCGACCACGTCCTGCAGGCACACGGGTCAAAAGTACTGCTCAGACTTGCTACACGTCTTTCAGTGCAAACTTGTGGCCGTAGAACGGATGCTAACAGGCCTTGCTACACGTCTTTCAGTGCAGACTTGTTGCTGCGGCATGGATGCTAACAGGCCCAGTCAGATCCTCACTCTACACACGCTATTGAGACGGCACTCAGTACGTGGAAGATATGTTGGACAGACTTCACCTCGCGAAAACTACGCGCAGGTAATTCGGAAATCAGTTGTATACACGCGGAACACCGAGGTATTCTACACGCGGAACCAACAACCAAAGTTTGCACAACTCTATTCGCCGATCAAGATCAACGCCTAGAAATTGTGCCCCCGAATGCTACACACAGAGCAGTATCGTACAGAATGTGCAGCCTTGAACCCAGGTGATCAGTCCGGGTCCTAGAAGTAAGCGGCTTGACTCAGTGTAGACCTCCGGCAGAAAGCCCACTCCAGCAGGAAGCTCCCCCCGCGGAAGATATGCATATGCGTGTGTGCACACGTCAATAGCGCTCAACGACAGACAGTCGCGATCACCGAGACTATCCACTCGCCACGCTTGAGGCTCATAATCCTACTATGGATATTTGTCGTATACCCTGGCACTGCGGACAGAGGGTGTGTCTTCGACGTTAGTCGCGGTAGTGACACTGTGCGAGCGGGTAACCGCGGTAGAGAATATGACGTCAAGAGATACACATGGCCAACACACAGATATAATCTACAGAGTATGCAGGAGTCCAGACGACGGCAGCTTCCAGAGATGGCTAGGACAGCTAAGATACCATGACGAACCACAGAGATCCACACATGGATAGTGAGATAAGCAATCCCGCAAGCACAGAATCCTACGGTAGTAATTCCTCCGCATACATCCGTTACATTCGAACCGATACATAGAGATCTACGATCGATCTACGAAGAGCAATGCTACTGAACATTGACTACTACAAGGACATGCACCGATATTTTCAAAGCAGGCACTTTTTGGAGAATAGGTAAAAGCGAAAAAAAAGTAAAACCGCACATACTCTAGCGTCAATTGACCGATAGATATTTGTGTAGGAGACGATATTCTAGACACAACAAACATGGGCGTCGACCGACGAGATGAAGAAAAAAGATGAACGAGAGGAAGGGGAAACCTTATAGAGGTAGGGGGGTGCACGAAACTATTGAATGAATGTCTTGAGGTGGTGTAATTGCTGTGGGCTAAATACTCAAGAGGGACACTATATGGCTACAGTAGGCAGTGGAATTGCTCCTCTGGGTGGCGCGTACAACTTTCAGCCCTACAACGTTTCAGACCAAAACGTTTCTCGCTGACGAGGCGGGGCTCCTCAATAAATGAGGTACCCAGCATTTAGCATCTGAATAGTGCTACGGTGGGGGGTATGATGCCAGAATCTCCACTACCGCGTTACGCCCCTCAGGCGAGTGGCTCTGTACCTCACTCAAAATTGGACACTTAGAAAATGCGAAGCTATCGTCAAAGAGTAGCAAATAATCACATCTCCATGGCGGTGTATTTTATAAGTTTTGAAATGCGTCAGCTGTGAGTTCGACTGATTAAATAGGTGTATCTATATATATCGCAGAAAACAAAACGGCTACGCACAGACCTAATGGCTGGCAAAAAGTAAGGTGGTCAGACTCGGCCGAGGGGGCCTCTCTCATCGGCGAAAATTGTGGGACTCAAAAAAGCGACCCCACCCTCCCTACCCTACGTAGCACCAGTCGTTTTCTTTGGGTCCGATGCGTATTTCTTGCGTAGCTTGTGTTGTTGGATGCCTGCGGCATTCTCACATGGGATGGGATTGTTGTTTATCGGGCTCTTGGCGTACAGTTTTTTCAAGGTCGGCTGTCCGGGTCAGGTATAGAGTTGCTCAAGTAAGGAGGACCTTAATAAAAACCTGTGCTATATTTACACACAGTACTTGGGACAGCTACTATCAATAAGCCAGCGAGCGCACCAAGAAAGACAGGCTGAGACTTGAGAGCAGAAAAAAAACGCGGTGTCATTTAAAAACTAGTTTCATCGTACAGTACGACGCGCCCATTCTCAAACAAGAAATCCAGCCTGGAACAGCTTTCCTGACTCATGTCGGCGCCCGGTGGTATTGTGTATACCGTAGAACGCTTCCAGAGAAAAAGTAGGTTACCCCCCATACACCTCCCTATGTTGTATACCTGAAAATATATATATATATGCGTTGGGTTGACGTCGGTTGGCGACGACGCTGTATAACACGCCTCTCACTGCGTAAGCTAGACATCCAGGGTACTGTGACATTTTTTTTTTTAATTGGCGGTTACCACGGCTGGCGGTCGAGTTGAATCATTTTTTTTCGGGGAGAATCTTAACTCCGCACAAGGGGGATGATCGCATCACGTAGTGTGTATCTGGTGAGGCACCCAAGAGGCAGTCACACAGTAAGCCCGTCGCTGTCTCTGGACGTGGCCACACCAGAAAAAACGAATTGACTCATTTAAGCCGTCATCCATGTGCAAGTCCGCCTCACGAGCGGTGGTTCTTAGTAGGATGCAGCTCGTCCTTCATGCGACTCGCCAAACACCTCACGGTGCTTCGCGCTTGGTGCGACCAATGCTTGCCTGGTCGTCGAAAACCCGACGTGCTCCGTCCTGGACTTGTAGAGATACGAGGGTCTATGGTCATACGACTACGACCAAGCATGATATCGGGTACACCTTCTCCCCTCTACTACGGCATAGACACCGTTAATGTAGGTGCTGGTCCATGCGTCTGTTGGGCTACTTAAGCAACGTGAACCCGCTGACCCCCTCGGCGCTTTGCCTACACTTGTAGTGGCGGTCGAGAACTGTCCACCCTCGCCGTCATCTGCGACGGTGCGTATCATGCATAGGGGGGCAGGAAAGCACGTCAAATCGGTGGATTGCGTCTTTCACCGTGATACGCCATCACGTTTGTATCATGACAGAGCAGGAAAGCATAGTCTAAGAGGAGAAGCTCACCCTCCCAAGCGCCATATCGGGGGAGGAAGGAAGAGCCGGCCAGATGAATTAGCTAGCCCCCCGACTGGGCACCTGCGATCGCGTATTCCATACATGATAGAGGGCTGGAAGGTAACGTGCAGGAGATGAATGTCACCTTTCAAGGTGATCTGTGATCAAGGGCGCAATAACGGGGAAGCAGAGCATAGTTTGGGAGATGAATTGACCATCCCTCCAAGGTCAGCTGCGATCAACTGTGTCGTTTCATAGCGCGGCTAAAAAAGCGCTGTCGACCGGGCGATATAAACCTTCATCCGTGCCCTTCGACCAAGCGCATCATAGCGGGGTAGGAAAGCATACACAGTCGACAAGATGAACTGTGTATTTCTTCACACAAATTGATATGTACCAGGTATGCGATCAACAGTGCAATATGAAACATTGCAGGAAAGCATAGTCCTAGAAGTGCAGTGACTCTCCCTCCAACATGATACTCAACCAAGCGTATCATAGCGGGGCAGAAACGCATATTATAGTAGACACGGAGAGTTGACTCGGGCTCCAGGACATCGGAGTTGATCCACACGCACGTTATTCCAGGTAGATATTCATGGAACAGCCGACTACGAGTGCAGTAGGCGGGGGAACCGTCATTTTCATGCCCGGTACAGGTCACTCGCGCGAGTAGCCCTGTGCCTCACTCAAAAGTGGGCTTGAGGATATCGAGTTGGCGTGGCGTGACAAGCAATTCACGTGGCATTGGCGCACATCGTGATACAAAGAAAGCCCCAAAACGCGTAGGAAAGTAAAGAATACGGTGGCCACTTACGGAATCGGCTCTAAGCCGAGGACAGCAGAGGGTGGCTTCCCTTTTGTTTATTACTGCAGCCTAGGACAGAGCTGGCCGGGACCCCCCCCCCCCCCCCCTTCCACAATGAGGGCGTATAAACCTCGTTCCGCGGGCATTGGGCATTGGAGCGCACCATTAGGCTCACCGAATTGAGACGTTGTCGACACATCTTGTGGGGTTTGCTACGCTGTTCAACGTATTCACGAAGATGTGTCTACGGCCACATTGTGCAGGGGGGTGGGGGGGGGGGGTGTACTCGATAGGAGAGATGTACTCGATCTCATGCATGGCCGTAGTCGTATGACCATAGACCCTCGCATCCCTACAATGCCGGGCGGAGCATGTCGGGTTTTCACCGACCAGGCAGGTGGGGGGGGGGGGGGGGGGGGCGTACTTATATGTTGCTTGCCTTAGTCATTTGACCATTGACTTCACGCCCCATTCGAGACGGAGCACCGTTCCTACTCTTAATAGAAACGCTTCCAAAATTTCGGCGCCCATTTCGTTGTTTTCATATATTGCCTAGATTAGTTTTGATAATATTATGCCCTTTTTGCTTGGCCGCCTGTGGCCGCCATCTATCTCCTAGGATAGAAATCATTTCTCGCTCCAGGGGGGTGGGGGGGGTCTCGGCCACCTGTGTGCAGATGAAATTGCCCGTAACGGTTGTCCCGCCGCAGCAACCCTTCCTGTCGACTGACGAGGTATTGCTGGCGGAAACAACCCCCCCCACATTTGACACACCACTGATGATACCCACTTAATCGTCTACATATTCCAGGGCATGTAGACTCCTGGCCTGGATATATCTAGCTCATGGCGCCGGGTGGAAGCCGAACCATCTTCGATATCTGAAACGTCTTTCCTGGGTTGGATCTGTACCACAGCAGAATACTGTTCCTGCCCAACACATCATACCCTGAGGTTAGCGTCCAGGTGAACTACAACTAATAGATCGCGATCTGGCGGATACAAAATTCAAGCCCGCACTCTTCAGAGTGCATCGTCTCCTATTCTCCTCAAAAAGCAGCTTCCTTTCTCTGGCAAGTTTGGGTTGCGTCGTGTCAGCAGCGCCTATCGCCTATCTACAGAAACAGTCTCACAGTAGTTTCTGCAAAAAGATAGCTGACGTACCGTCCCAGTGTGTATGTACCTTTCTGGCGGCATACCGTGGTCTGTGTCTAACTCAACGTCAGCGAAACGAAAAGAAACCTGACTTTGGCAACATAGTTATGATCGATGTTTTCAGAGGAAGCCAAAGGACACCATTAATAGCAGAGATGACGGGCACTAAACTAAACTAAAAAATCGAACCGGTCGAAAACGCCGCCCCCCCCCCGCAGCACAGTGGCAATTATTTCACATGCTAAGTTAACAACAACGTCATGTCTGTCTCTGATCGGAAGTAGCTATTACGGGGGACCATAGTCGTCCCCGGTGGCTTGGTAAGTGGTCCGCGTGCCTGTCAAGATCAATTTCGTGGATTCAAGTCCAACCGAGTGCATGCTCATAGGGACTTTTTCTTGCATAAAAAATTGATAAGCGGAAAGCGCGAAAGCGTGAGTTGGCTACATTCGATGAAAATCGATGAGCAGTGGGAATGCTGAACCCTATGCGCGACAAAAAAATAAAGGCACGTACCGGGGGGGAGAAGAGACGACACCTGTGACCACGGCTTGTCCAGAAGATCGTCGAGGGTAAAACCTCCTACGAGTGGGCTGGGAAGTAAAAGTGATGGATGATAAAAAAAAAAAAAAAAAAGGAAATAGGATCTACGGTACACACAAAAACCTATATATTACCTATATATTTCCATATTTTTACAAACAATATTTGGTCCCATTTACTACTGTATGGTCCCCCGTAACAGATTCTTGTTAAGGCGGCCGTCCTCCAGAATACTCGCCATCGTTGTATGCATGATGAGGCGACAGGCCGCTGCGTACGACGTTAGCGTGGCGGCCCTATTGATACTATTAATAGGATTGTCTAATCGCCACGACTAATAAGTGCCCGCCAACACTCTCTGGTACTTCATGTACCACACACATTACTAGCGCTCCTCCCGCGTACCGCACTTTCGAGGATACGAGTGGTGGAGGATCGCAAAGGGGAGGATCGGTTCCGCAAAGCGCGCTCGGTGTGGTTAGTTGTCAGTCAGAGACCAGCCTGGGTTGAACGTACATATCGAACAAGGACCAGACTACTGTACAAATAGGATCTGACAATATTGTGGCTATGCATTCGAGGAATGCACTGAGTCGCAAATGGCTTACCTGAAATATGCGTCTCCTACGGGAGCATGGACCCAGGTGCGATCCCAAGAACACACTTTCGTACAGAAAACATAATGCGGAGTATCTCTACGTTCACGAGAGATGCATGTTTTGTTCACAACCGACGAATTTAATCATTTATAGTCATGGGCTCTACCGACGGAAACTAATAGCTGAAGTTGCCCAGAGGCAGAGAGAAGAGAAGAACGGCCACACTCGTCCCGCGCCCCCGCCTAGCTTCTCGTGATAGGTGCACAAGCAGAGCACGGCACTGCTCGCTGCCGATTGATAGGCCTAGAGGCTAGGTCTACTGTTGTGGTTTCTAGCAGCAACTGCGGAGGTCGGCGGGCTACAGCATGCAGCGGGAGGAGGAAGAGCAGGGGCAACGAGCGCTTTCCCGGTATGTGGCGAACGAGGGGGGGTCCCGGGCGTTCCCGGGTCTAGACCCCGAACTCGATCACAATGGGGCGTGGGGCGGTCGACTCCGGTACACAATGATACACGCCCGCAAGCAAGCATCGTTAACTCGCTCGCTCGGGGCGGCCAGCCGTGATTCCCACGTGTTGTGGTCGTCGTACATGCACGAAGTTATTATAGCTGGCACGGGTAGAAGCACGAAGTTATTATAGCTGGCACGGGTAGAAGGCAGCTCACGTCCTTTCCCAACCCGCGAATACGCTATACGAAAGGCTATACTGCGGTATACCTAGGAAAGAAAGACATACCCGGACCTAGAGTACTGGGCATTAATATGGGAACACCGTTGACGCCGGAGCGGAGGGCATATGTGGTGTACGAGTATAGGCCAGGTTGGTTCCTTTGCCTTTCTCGCAGACCCCGTACCCAGGAAGACACATTCTCGCATACACCGGTATACATCGCGAGCCACAACGGACTGTTGTACGTACCACAATGCTGTGTCATACACGTTGCGAGACACATATGTACTGCTGTATGCTCCAACTATATACAGGATCGATGGCCAAGGAATTGTGGCCGGCGCCACTAACGATACGTACAATACAAATCGCGAGACACACTTGTACTGCTGTATGCCCCAACTACAGGGTCGATGGGTAAGGAATTGTGGCCGGGGCCACTAACGATACATACCATACACATAGCGACACACGTGGACTGCTGTAGGCACTGCTGTAAGCTCCAACGACGCGGTGCCGGCGCACCTAGAAGCGATATATCATACTATGCATAACGATATATACCATACTCGCATGTGCCAGTGCACTTCTAATACAAGGCGGTCGATGGCGGGGGGACTTGGGGCCGGTGTCACTGAGAATACAACTCGCGAGACACAGGGCGTCACGATGTGCGGGAACTCACCACGAACAGACCATACTAGTACGTTCTACTGGTCATATCAACAACGCTGTGCCGGTGCACTAAGCGCTATCGACGTTATCGTACGCGTCAAGACGCGCAGGACCTTACTACGAGTAGACCATACTAGTAGTGAGACACTATGTGCCACTGTCCGTATCAACAACGGTGGGCAAAAAAAAAAAAAAAAAAAAAAACTGGTCGGTGGTGAAGGAACAAGTGCCGGTGCAGGTCTCGTGGCCGGCGCCACCGCGTCGGCCGGTGACCCGTCCCTCACCACCGATACATACCATGTTCCACTGTTCATATTAATAGCGCTGTGCCGGTGTACTAGAAAGCGGTCGGTGGTGAAGGACTAAGTGCCGGTGCAGGTCTCGTGGCCGGCGCCACCGCGTCGGCCGGTGACCCGTCCCTCACCCCCGATACATACCATGTTCCACTGTTCATATTAATAGCGCTGTGCCGGTGCACTAGAAAGCGGTCGGTGGTGAAGGACTAAGTGCCGGAGCAGGTCTCGGGGCCGGCGCCACCGCGTCGGCCGGTGACCCGTCCCTCACCACCGATACATACCATGTTCCACTGTTCATATTAATAGCGCTGTGCCGGTGCACTAGAAAGCGGTCGGTGGTGAAGGACTAAGTGCCGGTGCAGGTCTCGGGGCCGGCGCCACCGCGTCGGCCGGTGACCCTTCCCTCACCACCGATACATACCATGTTCCACTGCCCATATTAATAGCGCTGTGCCGGTGCACTAGAAAGCGGTCGGTGGTGAAGGACTAAGTGCCGGAGCAGGTCTCGGGGCCGGCGCCACCGCGTCGGCCGGTGACCCGTCCCTCACCACAGATATATATACTATGTCCAAAATCAACAACGTTGTAAAAAAAAGGAAAGCGGCGGTGGTGAAGGACTAAGTGCCGGTGCAGGTCTCGTGGCCGGCGCCACCGCGTCGGCCGGTGACCCGTCCCTCACCACCGATGCATACCACACACGTTGAGACAACGTAACGCTGTATGTGCTACGACGCATGTAGCAGTACCGCGGTGCCGGCGCACCGGAAGGCGGTCGATAGTGGCGGAGTAAGCGCCGGTCCACATCCCGGGACCGGAGCACCGGCTTACAAGTCGAGTTCGAGGGGAACGCATGCCGGCGCATGCTTCACCCCCCCCCACCACCCCCCCCCCCCACCGCCGCCTCTATCCAAGTCATTCCCTCAAGGGAACGGCTGGGGGACGAGATGCGCGATGCGGAGTACCAAGTTGCTCACCCGTTGACAGGAAGATGCCGGTGCATGTCAACAACCGCGGCGAACGCCGGCGCGTACGAACGGAGTGCCAGCGCACATGAGCACGGGGACAAGTAAGCCCCACCCTCGTCCAGGCCGGTGCATGGATAGTGCTCACCGTCGCCTCTATCTAAAATTAGTTCCCGTCCCCCCCCCCCCCCCCCCCCCCCCCGCGTTGTCCGTCGTCGCCGCACCTGTGCCCTGCCTTGCGTCTGCGCCGTACTGTCGCGCTCAATTTGTTTGTCTTCGCAGGGGCCCGGCAAGAACGACCGCGGAGAGAGGAACCGGGAGAACGCCCGGTAGCGACGGTGACGATGAGGCTCCCGTGTCGATAGCAGACTTTGCCACTTTCAAGCAGGAGGTGGCGAACGAAGTCGCCCAGCTCCAGGCGGCCATCCAGCGATCGGACGAGGCCATTGAGGCCTCGCGTCGCTCCGCCCACGGGGGAAGGGGAGGCGACGCCAGCGGGCCCGGACCGCAGCCCGGTAGCTCCGCTGCCAGGGCCGCCCCACGGGGCCATTCCCCCAGCACCGCCCTACTCGGACCGCCGACCGGACAGCTCTTCGGGAGCCCCGCTGCCGGGGTCCTCCCCCCAGACTCCAGCATCGCCGACCAACCCGTCGATGGAGCCGCGGGCGGCCGCGCGGGCCTGCGCGGGTCCCTCAACGCCGCACAGAGCAGGCTCGCCGTAGGCCCGGGGCGAGCGAGGGACTACGGCGGTACTCCGGGCGGCGCCGGAGCCGCCGGAGCTCCTCTCGGACAAGCAGGCCCGGGGGGCTACGGCGGGATTCTGGGCGGCGCCGGAGCTGCCGGCCCTCCTCTCGGACAAGGAGGCCAGTTCGCCGTAGGACCGGGAGGGCGGGGCTACGGGAGCGTCTCCAGCGGTATCGAGGCCACCGCGGGCCCAGCTGGAAGGGCGACCTACGGTGGTGCTCTGGCCGGTACCGGAGCCGCCAGCGTCCACCTCGGCCAGGCGGGCGGGCTCGTAGTGGGTCCGGTGGGGGGGGTCGGCTACGGGGCATATGCGGGCGGCACCGGAGGCGCCGGCGCATTCTCCGGACAAGTGGGCGGGCCCGCCCTGGGCGGGACAGGAGCCAACGGCGCTCCATCGGCTGCACTCGGCCATGTGGCCAACGACGGGCCGGGCGGGCTTGCGGTCGGGGCGGATATGTACGGGGACGGCAGCGCCGGCAACCCGTTTACCGCTCGGGGCAGACAGGTAGAGAAAATAATGACCAACCGCGCGGTGGCCTCGTGGGGCAACCCCGCGACCCGACTTTGGCAGATACTATGCGGCGGCCGCCCGGCATCGATGCAGCGGGCGGCCGTGCAGGGGTACGTGGGGGCCTCGGTCAACATATCGGCCGGCGTCCATGGCATGCTGGAAGAGCTGGACGACCTCAACTTTCTGGCCTTCACACCGCGCGGCGGGGCCGGCATCACCCTCCCACTGGCGCAACACCTGAGCATTTTGGGGCACGCGATCGTCACCATCGCGTCCCGCGGACTCCCACAAGGGGGTGCGGATCTCCAGGTGGCGCGCGCCCGCTTGGAGGCGCTCGCCCGAGCCTTCAGCGCGGGGGCGACGATTCGAAGGCGACGATCCTCAACGATCACGTGATGGAGCACTTTGCGGTCGCCGACCGCCCGGCAAACCGGGCCAGGCTGGCGGCTCTGGTGACAAAGGACCTCGAGACCTTCGCGCTCGACCTGCGTTGCATCTCCGACTCCTGCGGCCACGCGTGGGCCTACCCCCCGCCGCTGGAGTCCTTCCCCGCCATCCCGGGGCCCCGTTGGCCCCGCCTTTCCGGATACGTGGCCCTCGGCGGTCTGATCAACGCCGAAGTCCAGCAACCTCGCCGCACTTCCGCCATGATGGCCGGGGTCGGGACCGGTGAATGCCGGCAATGGGGGAAGACCGGCAAGTGTCGCTTCGGTGACGCCTGCGTGTTCACCCACGTCGGCCCCCGCCCGCAAGACGAGCAGCGGCAACAAGCGCAAGGCGGCTACCGGCGGGGGATCGGCCGACAGCGGCGTCGCAGCCAGCGGCGCGGCATCCGGGGAACCCCCGGCCAAGAGGGCCAAAGGAAAAGGAAAAGGGGGGGCGGGGGGGCGGCGGCGCGAGTAACGGAAGCAGCGGCGGCGGCAGCGGCGGCAGTAGCAGCGGCAGCGGTAGCGGCGGTGGTTCCGGCAGCGGCGGCAGCGGCGGCAGCGGCAGCGGCGGCGGCAGCGGTAGCGGCAGTGGCAACGGGGCGTCGAGCGGGGGGGCTTTCACTCGCTCGGCGGCGGCCAGGGCTGACGAATAGGGGGACGGGCCTCGCCCCTCAGCAGGGGCGAGGCCGATCGTAGGGCGTACGGAAGCAGCAGCGCGAGATGCACAGCTTGCACGTCCGGGGCCGGCGTCCGTTGGGGGACCAGGTGTGACGAGTACGTTGGAGCGTTGTGTGGTATTGTTGCGCGATATGCAGCACGTCGCGTCCCCTACTAGCGCGTTTCGGTCGGAGATTATGGACCGCGTAGCTCAACAGTATGTACAGTATTTTCGGGCGAGCGGTAGCCATTTTGGATGTATGCCGGCCATCGAGACATCCCTGAACGTCCCGCGTGTGAAAGCAGCTAGGATTCGCTTTTGGTTCGGACGACAGAAAGGGTTCCCTGGGGTAGAGCAGTTAGCGGAAACCGTCGAACACGGCGCGCCCGTCCACGTGGAGGGGAGCACAGACATTGGGGCGGCCTTGGCATACTCAAACCATAGCAGCGTAGCCCGACACTCTGACACTATAATCGCGAAGATTTTTGACGACGTACGGTTTGGGCGGGCAGTCATATTTCCGCGCAGCGAGGCGCACACCATTCCCGGCCTGCGGCTGTCTCCGCTAGCCGTGATTGTATCCCCGTCAAAAACCCGGATCATCCACGATCTGACGTTTTCGTCGTCGCAGTACGCCCACAGCGTCAACGCGGATACTGACTTCGAGCGAGCCCCCCCCGTGGCGCTGGGCCACGTGTTGCGAGACGTTATTTGGCGCATCCTGTACCTGCGTCGGCGGTTTGGACCGAGCGCGCGTATTGTGTTGAGCAAAATCGATGTCACCGAGGCGTTCCGTCAGGTTAGCGTACAGTGGGCAGGGGCGCCCGTATTTGGATATAGATTTCGCGAGTGGATTGTGACCGACCGCCGGCTCCAGTTCGGATGGCGCAGTTCACCGGGGTTCTTTTGTATGTTTTCGGCAGCCCTCGAACACGCGCATGGCCACACGTCGTACGAAGATGCTGTGGTGATGGAACAGGGGCGTATCGCGACGCAACACGTCGCGGTCACCCCGCCGAGGGCAACCGACCGGCCGAACCCCTTGCCACCTGGGTGCCGGGTCCCCGTTGGGAAGGGAGGGGGGAGGCGTAGCCAATTTTTCGCGCGGTATTATGTAGATGACGGGATACTAGTGGAGGTACAATGGTGGCCCGACGGTCGGCGCTGTAGACGCGCGTCCGCATCTTTGGCGTCGGACCATTTTCGGCTTTTCGGGGAGAGATCCTCACGGGACCCCCCTCTGCTGTCTTCTCGAAAGATATCACAGTGGGACACCGTGTTGTGTGTGCTGGGGGGGAAATTGATACCGTGGCAATGACTATTTCCGTTCCCGTAGCCAAGCTGGAGCAACTCCGCGACACGCTGAGCGAGTGGCCTTCGGACCGCGCGTTCGCGTCCGAGGGCGAGCTCCGCTCTCTGACCGGTCGATTACTGCACTTGTGCGAAGTCGTGCGACCAGGAAAATACTTCGTTCGACGCATGCTCAACCAAGTAGGCCTGGCTCCGGTGCGCGCGTGGAGCGAGAAGTTCCACGTGCCGCACGCGCGCGCGGCGTCGTCCTCACGGATCCAATTGGGCCCTGAGTTCCACGCCGACGTATCCTTCTGGCGTCTGTTGGTAGAAGGAGGGCTAGGCTCCGTGGCGGGTCGCCTCTCTGCCCCCCTGTGCCGAAGTTACATGCAGCCGCCGGCGTTTACACTGTGGTCAGACGCTTCCGGCGACGCCATGGGGGGTTATTTTTTGGGCCCCGTTCCCGGGGCCGGCGTATGGTGGCGTGTCGAATTTAACGCCGACGTCCGCGCTCGCCTGCGCGAGAAGGTTAGTGGTTGGAACGATCTGTCGATTAACGTGCTCGAGTTGCTGGGCATGGTCGTAACAGCGTGGATATTCGTGCACCAGTCGGACGCCCAGCCTAGCTACGCGCGGGATACCATCCTGATGCGGGGAGACAACACGTCCGCTGTGCACTGGGTCTCCAAGTGTAAGGGGGGTAGGGAACCCCGATCGGGGGCACTCATGCGCCTTCTAGGGTGCATGGAGGTAGGCAGTGGATGGTGTTTCGACGCGTTGCATGTCGCAGGCGTGGAGAACACCATTGCCGATGGGATATCACGGTGGAAGCCCGATGTGATCGACGGTAACCTCCGCGCGTCCCGGCCCGATGTTGCTTGGCGCCGACAGGTCTTGGGGCCAACGGGCGTCGCGCTATGCTCAGGAGTGCTGGCAGCCAGCTCATCCGCCAGTCGGTTGCGCCGTCGTCTCACCGAGCTTATACGTCAGGTTTCCGGTCTTGGACCGCTTTTCGGGGGTTGATAAGGGAGGCTCCGTATTTCGACACGTCAGCCTCCAATTCCGATAAGATTCAGGCGTTACTTGAGTTCGTAGCGTGGTGCGCGTCGGAGGGCAATCAAGCCGGCACTATAGCCAGTAAATTATCAGCTGTGTTGCACTTTCACCGCGTGAATGTGCAGATGGAGTTGCCCACGTCGTCGCCGCTTGTCAAACGCGCTTTAAAAGGGGTGTCACGGTCGCACGTTGTCGCCGGTACCCCGAAAAGAATTCGGCGCCCTATATCGTGGGTCACGTTGTTGGAAGGACAGGGCCTGGCCCTGTCGTGGGGCCGGGCGGCCGAGTGCTCTGGCTGTCGCTAGCGTTGGGCTATTTTTTCATGGCGAGGTCTGACGAAATATTCGCCTCCTCTTCCGGGGTAGTACACCCCGTGCATTGCTTGACGAGGGGGGACATAGCGTTGTTCGCGGGGGGACGGCGGTTGAACTCGGCGCAGTGGCACCAGGCTACCAGCATCGAGGTTCTATTTCGAGGCCATAAAGGCGACCAGGCTCAGCAAGGATCGGTTATCGTGCGCACACGGGACGACGCCTTCGGGGCGCGTTCCGGGGTAGGAGCAGGCGGCGGTGCCGTCGCTCTTATGGTGGAGTTGCTGTCGGGATATCCGACGTTGCCGGAAAGCGCCCCCCTGTCGTCGTATCGGTACGGTAATGAGGTCAGAGTGTGGGGGTACACAGAGGCCCTCGGGGCACTCCGCGAAGTGGTTGCCGAAGCAGGAGACGATCCCAGCGAAGTCGGCCTCCACTCATTGCGTATCGGCGCAACCACTACTCTAGCGGCGGGGGGGGAAGTACCGCAGAGGGTGATTCAGAGAGAAGGTAGATGGAAGTCCCCAGAGTCTTCCAAGACGTACACCCGCAATAACCCAGAGGACGCGGGTATCGTATCTCGTAAACTAGCAGAGACGGATAACATAGGGCAGAGGCAGCCAGGCCAGGGTACTGTCTGGGGCCAAACACCGTAGTATCGACGCGACCGCGGTATGGGGGGTATGTCAATGGTTTTCTACCATTGGGGGTCTCGGTCGCCCGAGACTTCGTTTGTTAGAGCCCCGGCCAGTCGGCTGGGGGGGGGGGGGGGAACGCCTGGGTACTGGCAGTACGATAAGGCAACGAGAGTCAGCGGCCGGTGCCGCGGCTCTCGTACCACGCCAGGAGACTCCCCCCCCCCCCCGACGTCGGAGAGAATAATAATAACATGACAATTCGAAGGATATACAACAAAGCGGAGTATCTCTACGTTCACGAGAGATGCATGTTTTGTTCACAACCGACGAATTTAATCATTTATAGTCATGGGCTCTACCGACGGAAACTAATAGCTGAAGTTGCCCAGAGGCAGAGAGAAGAGAAGAACGGCCACACTCGTCCCGCGCCCCCGCCTAGCTTCTCGTGATAGGTGCACAAGCAGAGCACGGCACTGCTCGCTGCCGATTGATAGGCCTAGAGGCTAGGTCTACTGTTGTGGTTTCTCCCGCCCACCCGCCCCTTTCTTCTTTCGAAGGTGGGTGGAACGGAGCGGCCACAAGGTGTTGGCCACACCGTATTATACTTGTATTATTGTCTGCGATTAACTGGTAGCGATTCGGGGCTCTCACCAGGAGAGCGGGGTATGTCAATGGTTTTCTACCATTGGGGGTCTCGGTCGCCCGAGACTGCGTTTGTTAGAGCCCCGGCTAGTCGGCTGGGGGGGGGGGGAACGCCTGGGTACTGGCAGTACGATAAGGCAACGAGAGTCAGCGGCCGGTGCCGCGGCTCTCGTACCACGCCAGGAGACTCCCCCCCCCCCCCCCCGACGTCGGAGAGAATAATAATAACATAACAATTCGAAGGATATACAACAAAATATATATATATACAAGGCGCTTCGCTCAGGAAGGAAACATCAAATTATGCGAAGCGGACAGAGGTCCATGATTGAATATTGTTTTTTTTGTGGCCCCTGTAGTTAGCTGCAAACTGGCGACTTGATAATGCCAAGAGTCCCGCCGCCATGCTTCAGGACAAAACAGCTCGGACGCCACATATGCTTCGCGTCGCGGGCGGTTTTCCGCTACGCTCGCTCACACGTCGTACATACGTACATACCCCAGGTAGGGTACTTATTTTCTTCTTTCGATATGCTCTGTGTCTGTGTACTCGTCGTATGTACGCAAGATAAAGCACAGAACGGCACAGCGAACTAACAGCAACACAGCAAAAACAATGAAAATGAAACCGAAAATTTCTAAAAGAAAAAAAATCCCCGTCCCCTTTCGTGTAATAATTTACTACTCGTACTTGAGTGGAACACCTTACACCAGTCAAAAAATGAAAAAAAATAAAAAAATAAAAAATCTTACAGCAGAGCTTCTCTCTCAGCCTCGTACGCCGCCCGCCCCTCTCGCGACCATCTCGCCACCGATTCAGTCCGGGTAAAGCTTCCCTACCTCTCTTCCACAGTGAGCCCCGTCGCCCGCCGCGCGTGAAGCCCGGTGCTCACCGTGAACCTCGACGCAAGCTCGACAATGTTGGTGCTCATTCGGGGTACCTCTCTCTTGTGACTCTCAGCCCGGTCGCGAAAATAAGCACCGCTTGAGTATTATCTTACAATTCCGAACGAACCTTAAATACTCGTACGTACTCTATCCAAAATCACAAATGGAGGCCAGACAGAGCCTATTGATGCATCCCTCGTGTCTCGAGGCACACGCGACGCCTAGGCACGATAGCGGCGACCGCGCTCCTTGCAACTCCCCAGCATCCGCTGACACCCGCGACGGTGCCGGGTTCGCCCGCGCAACCGTGCTCGGAGTACACGCACGCACACGAAACGAAAGAAGAAAAAAGGAAAGAAGGACTGAAAGTACGACGAGAAATAAATGGAGAAAACAAAGACTCGCTGGAACGGTCCGGCAAGTAATAAACGGAGGCGATTCCCAAGTGGGAGCTCTGAGAGGCCAGGGATGTACCAACCGAGCACGCTCCGAGGTTGAGATATCTATAAGTAGCTCTATATAAATCTTGCACGCCGCAGCGGTGAACTGTTCCAATTCATTGGGCATTTCCTCCCTCTGAAGACCCTTGCACATCCTTTACGGGAAAGGAGTTGTGGTTCGTTTGAAGGGTACGTAGGGTTGGTCATAAGACAAGTGCAAGGAGAAAGATCAGACGGATGCTGTCAAGTCGCAGCGGAGAAACGAAAGTCTTGCTTGAGGCAATCATATCATCTACGTAGATTTTTCTCGGCGCGGATTCGGAACTCTTCCTCCTCCGATAAAAAAACTACAGACGGTAAGAAAGTACAAGTGCTTCCAAAACCTCAATATTAGACAATCCCTGCCTTTTAGTTGAGCCTTAATATATACACGGTGCCACCGCGCGTCTGCGGCAGCAGTCGAGGGTCTCTCCTGGATGAAATCGGCATCAAGGGCGTTCGTGTAGTTAACGGTTCATTGCGATACCCCATTTCGAACCGTGCAGAAATCGCATTGCATGCAGTGGTACTAGTAGTTGAGGTTGACGCAGGCAGTCAACGGTGAAAAACAAATACCGGCCAAGCTCGATTAAGAATTCCAGTTTGCACGAGCACGAGGCACCAACGAGAGCGCCAAGCCGAGCTGCAGCTCCCACCGGTCCACAGCAAGCTAAACCAGTCTTTACCCCGCATTGGACCTGTCTTCACGACCCTGCCTGCTCGCTGCGTCCTCGCGATCGCGAGTCAACTGCTTAGCAGAACTTGTCCCAGGTGCACCACTGTAAGTCTTACGGACTACTGGTACTATACAGTGGACGCCCAAAATGTCATTTTGGTGTCCGCCCAAAATGTCATTTTGGTGTCCACAGGCTCCTTGTCTTACTTTTTCCGACCTTGATATATCTCTATTGTACAGGGTTCAGAGTTGGTCCCACTGTTGAGCTGTGTTTGTTAACCTATTTTTCTTATTGTTCGTGCCGATCTGAGTATATGATATTTTTCTTATCATGTTTCTTGACTGCGGGCGCCCACTGCAGCAGCTGTATACGGGTACAACTACCTGTGTTGATCTAATTAGTCGACCCTTCTTCCATGCATACATGCAAAACATGTATTTTCTCGTACCTCGATAATACTCAGTATTTTATTAATTCGTACAGTACATACATTGAAGGCCATATCTATAGTACACAGTACAAGGTTCGCCTCCGGGAGGTGCCTATTAATAGGGGAGAGTGGCGCAAGGGCGAAATGAAAACCGTACAGCATGTTGATGTACCCCTGGTTGTATAACAACAAGCTTATTATCAGTACAGTATATGATAAGCTTTACGACGTTATACAATACCTGTATTAGTACAGTATGGGCCCGCCTACAAGAAACGCCTAATCTCGGCAAGCCTGAGATTATTTAGGCGCCATCTTCAACCAACGTTGAGTACAGGCTGTTATATAGAATGTAGTGTAGAGTTCACCACTGAGCCGTTTTTCTTACTTACGTAACCCAATTTCCTTGGCTTTCTCCAAAAAGCGAGCATTATTATTATGTTCTTTTATTGGGCACTTTCTTATCGGCCGGCCTATACTGTACTCTTCACCGGTTGTTGCGCAAGACTTTGCCTGCCCCCGATCGCCCATCTGCAACGGCGATGGCGTTCTCCTGGAGACAGTGGACGCCGAGGACGTCAAGGTATACTTGGTGCCTGGTATGGGATAGGACATGGCGTGCTTGCGACAAGTGCAGCGAGTGTGGATGTGAACGTGTGCACAGCCGCTCGTCAGGCGATGTGAGTGTTGACCAGTATCAGGTTTGATCGACCTCGATTCGGAACTCAAGTCGCAACCGTTGATAATAAGCACTTCAAAGTAGAGCCCATCCATGCTCGATTCAGCACTCCTGTCGCTTCTGCACAAACAAGACATCACCAGGAACGCACGATCATAATACCTCAGGTAGTTAGTTCTTAAAAAAAGCCGTGTCGATAAAATCCCTCGCCGGTTGCTGCGCCTCATCTTCGACTGGGTCTGATAGTCCATCTGTGAAGGTCGTGGCGTTCACCTGTAGACGACAGGCGTCCAGGGCGTTAATGGGTCGAATTAAAATGAGCAAAGCCACCGTGCGCTTTCCTACGACAAGGACAGTGACTATTATTAATAGCAGTACCAGGCACATGACATTGTACACGGATTTACTCGATTTTGAGGCAATCTGGTCGCATACTACAAGTATTATTATAATAATACGAAAAGTACCGTTCGTTAGGTAAAGGTGAGTTTTGCGCTTGACTCAAAACGTCCAACAAGTGCTTCGCTCCATCATCATCAGCTCTGATGCCTGCGCTCGTCGTCAGATGATGAACGCTCGCGCGGTCGCCGCTCACGGTTTTGCTGGTATGCCACAGTATAGCAAGTAGCAGAGCAGCCGTACACTGCTGTATGACACACGAGCCTGTTCGACTTTCTTGAGAAGACATGAAAAAAATTAAGCCTACGTCCAAAAAACTACTGTAGTACTCGTACCTGCATTATTATTATATATAGCACACCAGTACTGCAGTATACCTCGTACGTACCGTAGAGAAAGAAGTATTCGTGCTCGCACGTCCTAGGTATATAGCCAGGCTGCTTCCCCGCGGGTCGCCGCAGGCGACCGACAACCAGCCCGCCAATTCGATGTTGTGTCAACTCACTGGAAGGTGGGATCGTCCTGGATCGCCGCCTAATATGCACAACAAAATAAATAAGCAGGTGCACCGTTACATACATACTGAAACATGATCGCAGCAGTCGCCGCAACAAAAGCGCACACCTAACCTACAGTGGGTGCCGTGGACATTGGGGTGCCGCGGGGGTTGCTATGACATGCCGTGGGGTTGCCATGGTACTACCCATTATGGCATGTCATGGCAACGCCCACGGCGTACCATGGAATCCTATTCCACGCCTTGGGATGCCGTGGTGATGCCATGGTATGACATGGACGGTACCATGGCAACGCCACGGCATGCCCACGACAAGGTCAAATAGTGTAGAACCCTGCAGCATCGCGACAGCAGCAGCAGCAGCAGCAGCAGCAGCAGTAGTACAAGTATTATACTGTACGAGCATCTACTTGGCTTTGCCAAAATCATCGGCACGCAATCACCAACAGCCAAATTAACACGCGATAAAAAAAACAAACGACATTCTTTGGCTCTTTAGGACTCGTACGCTCTCTGGACTCTTGGGGTTCCGGATCTAAAACTCGGTGGAAATCCGCCCAGTGGCCCAGCGGAAAGCGGAAAAATACGTGAGGAAACCTTCTGGATTTCCTGCAGGGATCAGGGGATTCGGCGGAAAACGCGAGGCGGTGGAATTGGAATTTGCCGTTCGTGGCTCCGCGTCAAGGACTCCGGTTGACGGTCATTATTTCCCTTTTACAGATCGACGGACACCCGTCAAGGTAATATTAATACTAATTTTGGTATGTTGTTGTGTGGATAGTTCTTGACGGGTCAAGGCCTGGCCGTCAAAAACCGACGTCTTTGCTCTCATGGTTTTCCGCCGCGCGATCTCCACTTCCAATACCCCATGTTTTCCACCTCCCACCGTTCACCTCTCCAATCCTCGAGTTCTTCGTGTTCTGTTTGTGTATAAGCCATAGTTCGAGTATCTTCCACGAGCATCACACCAACCTCATGATCACTTTCCCATCAGGACTGCTCTCATCACACGGCACAGCAGCTCTCATCTAAAGCTCTCCCACTACCTCTCCTTTTCATCCAATCCGAGAGAAGAAGGAGCTATTATTCTTACACCAAGCAGCAGCTGCTGGTAAAACTGCAGTAGTATTCATCGGTGTATCCTGCTGCTGCTGTTGTGCCTTCTCTCTTTACCCTGAGGTCGCTCGCTGTGTGACAGAGTACAGGGACCGGGGACGGACGCGCTGCCTTGTTTGCGAGCGTGTGCTTGTTTCGTTCGGCAAGCTCGTTTCTGCACGAGTGAGAGCTGGTCCTGTGATCTGGATATTTTTTTTTGTTTTCGTGTTTTATTAGTTCAACCATCCTGTCGTTTGGGGACTTGATACAAGTTTTTTTCGAGGGAAGGTTTGTCTACGGGAACTTCGGTTGGTAGCTTCCTGCTGCTGCTGCTGCTGCTGCTGCTGCTGCTGCTGCTGACGATCTAGCAAGACCATCATGGGCAACGACGCACCAAACAACGGCGGTGGTGGCGCTTCTTCTGGTGCTACTTCGGGAGGTGAGCGGGGCTTTGCGTGCGGTGACGCTACGTATACTGCTGTTGCATACCACCCTTTTGTCCGGAAATTTTATAAGCTTGAAGTTTATTTTAGTATGAACGTTCAAACGTCCTTACATTTCCATACATACATCGGTTGAGATGAGGCGAGTTCTCGCTGCGAAATACTATTCCGGTACATGCACGTACTTGCTGCGGCTGCTCGTAATTTGTTATGCTGCTGTACCAGAGCATAGAGCAGGGATGTTGTTGTTCAGGTTGCTGTAGCTTGCTGTAGCTTGCTGTAGCTTGCTGTAGCTTGCTGTGCTGCTGTTGCGACTATTAACAGCTGCCTTGTTGATGCAGGATACGAGATTTCATGCACCGACCGATCGAACCGACGTGGTGGTGTAAATACCGGTGCAGCAGCAGATTATGTGGCCGGCCTGTGTCCAGCAGCACAAACAGCAGTGTTCATAGTACGTATTACGGGCGTCCATAGTTAACGGGACCAAATTTTGTTAGTAAAAATAGGTAAACATATAGGTTTTTGTGTTCTCCGTAGGTCCTATTAACTATGGACCCCCGTAAATAGTAGTAGTGCAACAGGAGTCGCACGCTGTACCTTGGCGTTGAGCTGTAAGCGATTGCATGCTATTATTGATAATAGATGCCTCTGGTACGTCGTGACGAGAAACAGCGAGGGAGTGCCGACCGGTATGAATATGTATTATCAATAATAGTTCTCGTTCGAAACGCGCGACCCATGTGTCACGCACGTTGCAAACTGGCAGAGTCAAAGTTGAGGATCGACTGATCTGGAGAACTCACAGCAGTAGCTGACGTGTTTTATGCCTGTGGTTCAACAAATACAGCAGCTGCAGCAGTAGTAATAGTTTGTTTTTTAACTGCTGCAAAACAATTTATTCCAGAACCAGACAGCCGTGTGGACGCAAGGCATCATCATCGACTTTGGACTTTGGACTCGTACAATACGAGCTGTACGCTGTATACAGTATAGAGCAGCGTAGGTACCAGCTACTGTATGACATCATACTATTAAATATTACGGGGGGCCATAGTTAATAGGACCAAATATTGTTAGTAACAATAGGGAAATATATAGGGTTTTGTGTGTACCGTAGGTCCTATTTACTATGGTCCCCCGTAATACAGCAGTAGTGTCATAAGGATTACCCTGAGTAATCGATCGATCTTTTACCCCTATAGCTCAGTAGGTAACACCTTCACAGTCAGTAGTGTAAAAAACACAGAACAGGAACCCTTTTTCAGCATATGTATACCTGGTCGACTATTAATACTTGCAGTTTGGTTTTCATAATTGAGAACGGGTGCGTTCTACACTAAATTCGGCTCCGTAAACCGTAAACGGCTCCCACGTTTCTTATTCTTATGATTTTTCCGTGAAAGCCTCAGCCTAGCTTTCTCACTGCTCGTTTTCTTCGTGCGGATACGAATCATATTTGATGCAAAATTCAAGACACCTCAGCATATATGCGTACCCGAGCCTACGGCAGTAGGTCCATAGTCCATATGCGAGGTGTTCTGTCCGTCGTCGTGTTCATAGATCGTGGGTACACTTGAGTCAATACACAGCAGTGTAGACTCACGGATAAGAAAGAGCCCAATAAGAACACAAGGCTCGCTTCGGAGGGGGAAGCCCCCGAAATCATTATTGAGAAAAAAAATATGCTCAGCGGCAAAGCGCTACGTGCACTTAATCCTACATTGTGTGCGTAGCCTTATGAGCTCCAAGTGTGCTCCCGAGATTTGGAGCCACGGTAAGTGTGTGCCAGGTGTTAGTGATCAACGTTGAAGCTCATGCTGCCTGCAATATTGTCGGATCGCATACGCAATAATACCCAAGGTTTCTAGCATAAAATTACAAGGCGTCTCTTGTTGGCGGACCCGTAATGATGTTTGCAGTGTGTCCCCGAAGCATGGGAGTACATGGGCGGTGACGGGTCGAAACGGGTTTACGTTTGTATCGAGGCCTTTTCTTTGTTGCGGGATTTATTTATTTTTTGGCGGCAGACGCGTCGAAGGCACGGGCGGAGGGCTGCTGGTCGCGGGCGCACGGCAAGATCAACCATGTGGCCGACAACTTCTTCTACCGGTTGGGGTACTGGGTCGCGACGCACCCCAAGGCGACGCTGGCGATCAGCCTTTCGCTTGTCATCGCCTGCTGCTTCGGGTTCGTCAATTTCGAGGTGGAGTCTGATGGTGAGAAAATGCTGGGTGATACCGCGATACTTTTTGGTACTCGGGAGGGCTGTACGAATAAACCTTCGCCAGCTTCGGCTAAGTGGTTTGAAATAAGTGTATTCCTAGAGTCAAGTACCTACATCCTCGAAGTAAACCACACTTAGTTTGATGACGGCACTGTCAGCCAGAGACAGGCCCGACTAAGGTGGAAGAAACGAACCGTTTCGAACCGGTACAAACGAAAACTGGAGAAATAAGTGTGGACAGGGGTTTCCTCTCGCTCCCCCGGGCGCTAGAAGAAAAAAACTAACTACCTGGTATGTTCTTGACTTTAAACACTATAGTAACGCACCTTAGACGTAGTTGATTGAGAGGTTGCCAGGACTTTTTTTACCCCCACATCGATTGAGAGGTTGTCGACACCTTGTCTCCATCAGTACTTTTTTACCCCGCATCGTGAAGGTGGGGGGGGGGTCCCGGTCACCTGTGTCGAACCCTAACCCTGACATTTGCCCCGCATTACGGGTAGTTCCTCCTATAAAAACGAACACGGCAGCCTATCCCTTTCACAACTCGAGCCCCAAGCCTTACCCTAGCCTAACGCTAACCGTGGCCTAATCCTTGCCCTCCACCTTACCCTATCGCCAACCTGACGCCGACCGTCTCCTGAACCTAGCCCTGACCGTAGTCGAACCATACCCCTAACCGCCCACGTTCCTCGCCGACGAAATCCGATGACACTTCCTTTCGACAGGAGAGGATCTATGGGTCCCGAGCGATTCCTTGTCGAAGGAGCAAGAGGATATCGTCCTGGCCTCCTTTGACGACAGTAAGTGCACCGCGGATCAGAGTCAGCCATTGCTCCGCCTTGCCCCGTCGTCCTCTTACGCGCGCACTCCCGCGTCTCCTCGGGGAGATAAAACCTTGAGATGCTGATAGAACATGCCAGGTGCCATGTACAATGCGGTGTACTACGACGTTTCTTGAAGCACCCATAAAAATCGCACCTTTCCGTGTTTTGATATATATATATAGACATGGTATACCGCGGTGACCTGTTTTCAGGTGCCGGCTGCAGTATTTTCGCTCACTCCCTCCGCCCCTTCTTATGCCTTCAAGGGCTCGCTACTTAACTAGACACCCCAAGCCCCTGCTGTGGTTTGCTATCCTCGGGGCAGTGGTACGTACGAGTATTGGGTCAGGGCTATAGCCGCCGGGAGCACCGCCCAGTACGATTTTCTTTTTCTTTTTCCGCCGCCAGCAACTCAAGGGGTTTTGTTTTGTACGTGGCGATGCTGGAGCGCATTTTAAAACGTATATATATATATGCGCGATACAATTCGACTCGAGCCGACGAGGGAAGGAAGGGACGAAGCTTTCTCGTGAATAAAATGCATGACACGAACGGTAGTAGGGGGGAAAGGGGGGGGGTGTACTCATTATCATGCATGGCCGTAGCCGTGTGACCGTAGGGGGGGGGGGGGGGAGGGGGGGAGAGCCTGTGGTGTGACCTTACGACTACGAAGGAGGGAGAGAGAAAAAAGGGCGAAGTGAATAAATGGGATGAGAAAAAAAAAACAGATGATACTTGGCTCCGGTCCTTCCTGGATGGCTTGACAGACAACATGTGGCGTCGTTGATATGAGCTGTACCCTTTATCGCCTCGTGACCCTTGTGTTCTTTGTGTGCATCAAGCGTGAAATATTATCTAAGATGTTAATATAGAACACCTGGCACCTGATGGTAGCTATTCATAGCCGCACCCCGTCCACCGGTTCCATAACAAGGTAAGATGCAGCCTGCCAGCAAAGCCACCTATGCACCAGCTACAAACCCTTCCCCTGGCTTGCGCACCCCCTCCCCCCCCCCCCCTCCCGCCCCGCCAAACACCACGAAGCGTCCGCCGAAATTTTCATGTCCATGATCACTTACGCCCCCCCCCCCCCCCTCCCCCAAACACCATCAAGCCTCCGCTGAAACCCTCGCGTCTATGATCGCTTACGCACCCCCCCCCCCCAAATGCCGTCAAGCCTCCGTCGAAACCCTCCTCTGATCGCTTGCCCCCCCGCCCTCCCAAAAAAAAACAAAATCGTGTGTTTTTTTTTTTTCCGTCCCCAGGTAACGAGTTCGCCCTTTTCCTAATGGAAGCTCCGTCGGAAGGTGGAAGCGTGCTGACCAAGGAGTCCGTCGATGCGCTGTGGGAGCTGGACGCCAAGGTCCTGGCATTGGAGGTATGAAGGTTTTTGGTACTTGCCTTCTGGGGAAGACCCGTCTACCGAACCTGTCAACGGACAATATTGTAGACCTGCCAAACACGACGGTGTTATCTGTACACGTATCGATCGCCGCGGTCTACGTACGTGCACTGCTGTCTTTTTGTGCGTGTCGAGCTTTTGATGCCAACGTTTTCGCGGCGGTTGCTTTTTTCTCTTCAGGCATTCGTTATTAAAAGTACCACTTTGTACCTACTTATACTGAACCTTTCTATATAAGTATGTAATCCGAAAGGTGCATACATTTCAGGATATAGTGGCACGAAGGTTGTTTATTATACTATTACAGGGGTCCATAGTTAACGGGACCAAATTTTGTTAGTAAAAATAGGCAAATATATAGGTTTTTTATGTACACCATAGGTCTTGTTAACTATGGACCCCCGTAATAATGTAGTGTTAATAGTATTTCTGTGCGTTCGAGTGAAGCCGATTCGCGTAAAATCTGGGTCATTTCCGTGTTGCGTACGCAAGCCTAGGACAGACAGATCATACATATCATGATCTATCTATCTATCTCCAGTAGATGATCTACAGATAGATGATCTAGTTCCTCGCCTGCCAATATGAGAGGTTGTGCAGGATCTGCCTTATAGGGAAAATCCAACACAGGGAGCATGTGCTATTACGGGGGACCCCAGTAAATAGGACCTACGATACACACAAAAACCTATATATTTACCTGTTTTTTTGCTCACAATATTTGGTCCTATTTACTATGGTCCCACCCGGCGGCACGGGTTACTGTTGTCGATCATACAAAACCGGGAACAGATATATCTTGCCTTTTAAAACATTTACATCGTGAGAGTGGGAATTTTACTGTTTCGTCCAAGGTGTTGAAGCATGTGATTTTTTTGGGCTGACCAGCTAGACCCCCTCTCTTTATCCCTCCCCTGCTGCTGCTCTTGCCCCCTCCCTCTTCGCTTTCTCCTTCCCCCCTCGTTTTTTACGGGGTCTGGTTGAAGTCGGGGGGCATGACGTACGCCGACCTGTGCACCACGGAAGAAGATGGTGTCACGTGCGAGCAGCCATTCCGCGGCGTCACGCGGTTTTGGGGCAGCGACTTCGACAGTTACGAGGTGATTTGTTGCCAACGATTTTTAAGTATCTTGTTTCGCAACGTTTTCGATGTGTGTGTGGGGGGTTGTTGGGAGAGAGGGAGGGAGGGAGGGGGGTGTACTTGATAGCAGAGATATACTCGATATCATGCATGGCCGTAGTCGTATGACGAGAGGGGGTGTACTCGATATCATGCATGGCCGTAGTCGTATGACCATAGACCCTCGCATCCCTACCATGCCGTGACGGAGCACGTCGCGTTTTTTTTACCGATCACGCAGTTATTGGTCGCGCCAAGCGCGAAGCGCCGTGAGGTGTCCGGTGATTCGCAAGAAGGGTGAGCTGCATCCTACCTCCTAGGAACCGCTTGTCAGGCGGACTTGAACATGGACAACTGCTTCAAGGAGTTGATTTAGGCTCCGGTGTGGCCATTTCCAGAGACAGCAATGGGTTTCCTATGTTATATAGCTTCCTCGTGGGTGATTTTACCATGAACACTACGGGATACATCATTTCCCTTGTTCAGAATAAAGGTTCTCCACCCCGCACGAAGGATCTAACTCGATCGCCAGCTGTGGCCGACCGCTAAAACAAAAAACAAAAATGGTACCCTGGGTGTCTAGCTCACGTAATGAGCGGCATGTTTCACAGCGTGGTTGCCAACCGACGCCAACCCAGCCTTCACATAATATAGAGAGGGGGAACGTACTAATTTGGTTGCTTGCCTTGTCCACTTAACCATTGATCGCGCAGCATCCTTTTCGAGGCGGACCACCGTTCCTGCTAGACGCTCTTGACTTTTTGGGGGGGCCCAGTACGATTTTTTTCCACGTATTACGTATGTTTGCTTTGTTTCTCTTGTACGTTGCCGTCGTTGGTTTCCATGTGTACACACTGGCGCTGGCGAGATACTGTAGATCGACTATTACTTGCGACGAAACGTGTGTCCTATGTCTTTTGCCTCACGCCCGTCGCGTCTCTTGTCTGTTTCCGCTTTTTTTCGACGGCGGTGACTGCTGTGACTTCGACCACCACTACTGCTACTGCTACTGCTGCTGCTGCTGCTACTGCTACTGCTACTACTACTACTACTACTACTACTACTACTTCTGCTACTACTACTCTACTACTACTACTACTACTACTACTACTACTACTACTACTACTACTACTACTACTACTACGGGAGCAGGGTTCAGTGTCGAGCGACGCGGACGTGCTAGCCGCTATCAACGTCGCTGCCTACCCGGACGGGCAGGAGGTCAACCTGGAGGCCGTGTTTGGAAACAGCATAACCTTTGACGCCTCTGGGGACGTCTCCGCAGCTAGGGCAATGACGCAGGTGGGCGTGCGTCCATGATCTGCTATTGTCATATGCGTGCGTTGAGTTGCGCCACCCGGTGTCGTTGGTGGCGGCGATGGAGTTGGTATCTGAGGTGGCGGTGTTGGTATCATCGGAGGTGGCGGTTGTGATGGTGGGGGTGCGTAGGCTGCTGGTGGTGTTTTTGCTGCTATTGTTGTTTGTTGGCGGCGGTGGTGTCTTCCTTTCGCCTTTCACAAAATAGGTTCCAATAATTCCGAATTGTGGCAAAACAAAAAAACAAAAAATCAGGGGGAGAAACACCAAATTCACCTCAGGACAATCGCGCTCAGCAAACCAAAACATTGTGTGTGTTCGAACGCGCGCGTGATGTGTGTGTGTGTGTCAGAAAATATGACCACCCTCTGCCCGAACCGAGCCTAAAAATGTATCATTTCTCCTTTTTCCTTAGGCTTGGTGTTTTTCCTGCCGATCAATCCCTCCCCAAGTCCTGCCGCTGTTGTGTTCTTGCTTGCAGTCCTGTTGCCTTGCGACGATGCTCCACTTGTGTGCGCTGTTTCGTTTTCTTTACGGCCGCTCCTGTTGCTCCTCCTCGTTCTCCTCCTCTTTCCCCCCCCCCCCCCCTCCTTCTCCTCCTCTCGCTCCTGCTGCTGTTGTGTCATCGCTCTAACTCCTTACGACTAGACCTACGGACTGAAGTCGGACTCGGACGACGGGGCGGCCATCAATGAGGACGTCAACGACTGGCTGGCGGAGTTCCAAGACTTCATGGAGGCGGAGGTAGACAACATCGACGTCTTCAACGTGAAGTACATGACGGAAGGTCGATCGATGACGCTTTGGAGGAGAGCATTTCCGGCGAGACGTTCCTCTTCATCGTTACCTGTGAGGACGCGGAGGGTTGGTTGGTTGATTGGGGGTGGGTTGGTTGATTCGTTGGTTGATTTATTGGTTGGTGGGCTGGTTAGGGGTTGATGGATGTTCTGGTTGGTTGGTTGGTCAATAAGTGGTTGGTTGGTTGGTTAGGGTTAGGGTTAGGGTTAATTTTCAGCTGATTGGTGGACTAACCAGTCGGCTGAATGGTGGGCTGATTCGTTGGTTGACTGGTCGATATTTCCTCCGCCTGCTCGTCGGCTGGTTGGTCGATAATTGGCCGGACGTTGTGCGATCACAGCTGGAATAATGGGTGTCGTCACATGGCGTCATGCTTGTTTGTTCGTATCTCGCTTCATCGACAGGTCAACCGAACCTGGTGCACTCTCTCTCCCCCACCCTCAATCCACCTCCTCTTCGCGCTCTCGGCCCCCAACCCCTACCCACCTGCTTCCGATGTCGGTCTGCTGTTGCTCTCTGTCTACTTCGTTGCTCTTCCAAGACGTGATCATGATCGCCTTTGTGATGGTTGCTCTCGGTCGGTGCTGCTCCGGGTCGGTTCGTCGCCGTAGCTGGCTTGGCCTGGGAGGCGTGATGCTTGTTGTCGCGGCCGGGATGGCTGCTTACGGCCTCAACAGCGGCCTTGGTGAGAAGCAGGAGTGAGCGCAATTGTTTTTTATCTATGTAAGCGATTTGCAGCAAAAAAATGAAATTGTTTTTGTTGTGAGAAAAAGCGCTTGATTGATAAATACTGACGTGAAAAAGCGAATGCAACTGCTGTTTGCGCAAAGCGAAAGGGGATTTTGACACGATAAACAAGCAACTTCTGTGATACGTTAAGAGCTAAAGAAACCGACGGGTGTGCAGGGCGAAAGCGACTATGAATGCTGGGAAAAGCGAAAAGTGATCGTGAAAATCGAAAACGCGAATGTGAACGTAGAAACACGAAAAGCGCTTTTGAAAGGGGATTTGTCGAACAGAAACGGGTACTTCCTTGTCCAGCTGAGAATCGAGATTGAAACTGCACTTGAAATTGAAACTTCAGAAGCAAAACTTCCAAAGCACAACACAAAAAACCGAGCGTAAATGAGAAACTAAAACTGAAAGTGAAGCTAAAGCAGAAACAGAAGCACAAGCGAAACTCAAAAGCGAAACTGCTAACACAAAGTTGAAAAGTGAATACGTGATACGAGAGAAATGGAGAGATGGCTGAGGAGCGATCCAGTGAAATTTATCGATTCTGTCAGATTTTAGCCAACCACTATCTGCACACCCTCCGGCCTCCCTGTCCGCCTATATGTCTGTCTGTCTGTCTGTCTGTCTGTCTGTCTGTCTGTCTGTCTGTCCCGTCCGTCCGTCCGTCCGTCTGTCTGTCTACGCGCCCCCTCGCAGGCGTTCCCTTCACGACCCTGTCGACGATCCTGCCCTTTATCCTCATCGGCATCGGAGTCGACGACATGGTAGGTACTTTTAAGGAAAACTTGCATGCCTCTGCTACGACAAAGGACCTCTGGGCTGACGGGGTTTTTCTTCGAATCGAGCGACGCCTGCTTGTGTGTTGTGGTCTCTCGTGGCCGTTTCGCGCTCGCTCCCCTGAAACCTCACGAACAAAAAAAAAACCGCCCGCTGTGAATTGATTGTTTGTTTGTTTTTTCTGCTGCTGGTGTTTTTGATGATGGGAGTTTTGCCATTGAAACCGACGCATTCATCGATACTGCACCGTTAATATGTTCCTTTTGAAGTCCCCGATGAGATACGTTAGACGCGCAAGATAAAAAAAAAAAAGACGCACAGAGGGGTTGCACCCGTTTATTTGCAATGCGGTGTTGGAACCAGAGACGCCATGTTGGGCCCAGTAATGGTGCTGCATGATTTTAGTTGCGATGCGGTGTTGCAGCAGTGTGTTGCAGGAGTTTAGTTGCAAAGGGCCATGCAGTCCGCGGTGGAGGCACCGTTTTCGGGCCGATGACGTTATTTTATTTGTCATCAACGTCTCTCAAGTTGATTTTTTAACCCACTCTTTCGTCCTCCGTCCTCGAGGTATCGGTTTGTCCCGGTCATGTTTGTTGCTTCGATCTGCTGTGTGCTCTGTGCTGTGTTCATGTCCTACATACGTGTATCGCATACCTGGTAGTACATATAGCAGTAGTCACACACTCTCGAATGTGCTTGGAAATCCTGCTGATCCACCGCACTGCTGTTTCGCGCGTTTCTCCTCCGACCTTTGCGCCAACCGCCTACTGTGTTTTTCTTGCGTGCTGCTGCTGCTGCTGGTGACAGTTCGTGATCGTGGCTGCGTTCGACCACACTGATGCCGACCTGCCAGTAGAGGAGAGAATCGCCCTCGGACTCAAGCGATGCGGAGTCTCCGTCTCCTGTAAGTTTATCCCTCAAGACATTCAACTTGGAATTGGTGTGGGACACTTTTTTTCAGTACGATGAATGAAAGGGTTCACCAACCCCCTTGCACCACTTCTACATGTTTCCGTGGTTACAGCTGCCGCTGATTTCCAGTCACCGCTTTTTTTAGTTTTATTAATTAGCTTGCATTCATTTGCACCCCCCCCCCCCCCCTAAAAAAAATTAGGTTGGGTTGGCGTCGGTTGGCAACAACTCTATAAAAATCATGCCGCTCACTAGGTGAGCTAGACAACCAAGGTACCGTTTTTTTTTTGTTTTGGCGGTCGGCCACAGCTGGTGATCGAATTATTGATCATTTGTGTGCAGTGAAGAACCTTTACTCCGCACAAGGAGAATGATGGTATCACGTAGTGTTTATGGTGAGGCACCCACGAGGCAGTTTCATGGTACCACCATTGCTGTCTCTGGAAGTGGCTACACCGGAAACTATGCTAACTCATTGAAGCTGTCATCCATATGCCAGTCCGCCTCACAAGCGGTTCTTAGTAGGATGCAGCTCACCCTTCATGCGACTCGCCCAACACCTCACGGCGCTCCGCGCTTGGTGCAAGCAAATCTGCCTGGTCGGTTAAAACCCGACGCGCTACGTCCCGGCATTGTAGGGATGCGAGGGTCTATGGTCATATGACTACGGCGATGCATGAGATCGAGTACACCTTCCCTCCCCCCCCACCCCTCCTCGTTGTTTATGCGGTTGTCGCTTTTATATTATATACTTCAGCTTTTTTGTTGTGGTTGCTTTTGATTGTGTTGGTGATAGTGTCGATGCTTGTATTGTTGCTGCTGCTGTTCCTGCTGCTGGTGTTGCTGCTGGTGTTGTTGTTGTTGGTGGTGCTGTTGTTGGTGCTATTCTTGTTTGTCGTGGAGTGCTCCTCAAGACCCGATCTCCGCCCTGCCCCTTCCTCGCCCCTCTCATCCACTGCCTTTCATGTTGAATGAAATTGCCTGTCGTCCCTGCAGACGTTCGCTTTTTCATTCGATGCGGCGGGCTGCACAGCACACGACACTGACCCCCCCCCCCCACCGCCTCGAAAGAGATGCGTGGTCAATGGTCAAATGACTAAGGCAAGCAACAATTGAGTACCCCCCCCCCCCCTCCCGTCGTACGTCTCTCTTATCGAATACACCCCGTCGCCTTTGGTCATACGACTATGGCTATGCACGATATCGAGTACACCCCCCGAGTGATAGTGCGTACACCCCCCCCCCCCCCCCCCATCCCCGCGCCCCACGTCGCCTCCCCTCATTGCTTTTACGTACGTTTACCGGGTGCACACCACGCGGCGGACGTTTCCTGTTGTTGTTGTTGTTGCTGTTATTGCTGTTTTTGTCTGCAGACACGTCGCTCACGAACGTTTCCTGTTGTTTGTGTAGATGTGCTGTTAATGCTGTATTTTGTCTGCAGAACTCTTCTTCGCGTTCATGCTGGGCAGCGCCACGTCCCTCCCTGCCGTGGAGTACTTCTGTCTCTACGCCGGCACGGCCATCCTCTTCGACTTTTTCCTGCAGGCAAGAGAAAAAAAGAAAAGAAATGTCCCACCCCCACCCTCGATCATTACGGCGCGCGCCCCCACCGGGCCCGCTCGCCAGCCGGAAGTGTGTGGGGGGGGGGAAGGGGAAGGGGTAGTCATTTGTTTCTTGCCTCAAGTCATTTATTTGACCATTGGCCACGCACCCCGTTCGAGACGAAGCACCGTTCCTAGCATCGTTCCTACTCCTACTAGAGACACCTCCAACGTTTGGGCGCTCCTTACGTAAATGACCCATCTACCCACCCACCCTGGTCGTTATGGGAGGCGCCCACCGGAGGCCCCTCACCGACTGGGGACGGGGGGGGTCCCGTAGCTCGCTCGAAACAAGCGCGATATTTATCTGCTTCACCGAAATTCATATAAAAAGGGAACTTTGTTGTCCGTCCGATTGTCAGCGCTCGCTGATTTAAAAAAAAGAAAAAACAATAATCGGCCTCGCTGAATTTCGATAAGGCTTAATCGCACACCCCCTGCTGGCGACGGCGACGATGATGATGGTGATGATGATAATGATGAGGATGAAGGTGATTTGGATGATGATGACGATGATGATGATGACGATGATGATGATGATGATGATGATGATGATGATGACGATGATGATGATGACGATGATGATGATGATGATGATGATGATGACGATGATGATGATGATGATGATGATGTGATTTTGAACAGATGACGGCGTTTGTGGCTTTCTTGACGATGGACGCTAACCGTCAGAAGGCTGGAAAGATCGACTGGTGCTGCTGCTTCACCAGCCAAAAGTTCCTCGAAGAGGTATGCGTTGCTGTTGTGGTGGTGGTGGTGGTGGTGGTGGTGGGGGTGCTGGGGGTGCTGATGATGGTCGACGTTGCTTTGGCTATGGGCGGTGTCGGTGGTGCTTGTCCGCGTTGTTAGAGGTGTCTTGTGGAATTTCTATTGCTGGTGGTTGGGATTATCACGGGGGACCATGTTAAATAGGACCTACGGCACACACAAAAACCTATATATTTATATTTTTTTACTAACAATATTTGGTCCTATTTACTATGGTCCCCCGTAGTAGGATGCTTTTATGATGCACCAGGTATATTTTTGTACTAAACACCCTCCTCCTATTCCTCCTCCCCCCCCCCCCCCTCCTCCTCCTCTTCCTCCTCCTCATCCTCCTTCTCTTCTTCTTCCTCCTCTTTGGTTTTGCCCTCCCCTCTTCCTCCCCCCCTCTTCCTCCAACTCCTCTCCGCCCGCCCGCCCCGCCCCCATCCTCCTCCCCAAACCCTCCTTCGCCTCCTCGAATGCAAAACAAACAGGAGCGAATGGAGCGAGGAGTCACCGTGCCCTCGGGGGCGAGGGGACAGAACTCTGGCCTCACAGCCGAGGTGCACCAGCTTAGCGGCATCGGGAGGTTAGACTGCACCCTGCTACGCTTGCCGCTACTTCGCAAGTTTTTTTTTCATGTTCATTCACTACACCCGGGTATTTTGTTTTGGGTGAAACCAGCCCTTATATCTCCTTTTTACTTTTGCGCTTTTCTTTCGCTTTTTTTTTTTTCCCCCTTTTTTTTTTTTGCTAGTGTTTAGCTACTGCCGGCACGTAACATTGTTGCGCATTGTTTTCTGCTCCTTCCGCGCTCATAGTTCTCGCTCATTTTCACTTTTGTTTTCGCCTTTTTTTTTTGTTCCCCTCGCTCATTTTGTTTTTCCTCGTTTTGTTTTTCTTGCCGTTTTTCTTCTTCTTCGTCGTTGTATATATATATATATATATGGTCATATGACTTTCGTTCTGTGTGTGCTTTTCACTTTCCCTCTGTGTGCAGGTTCATGAAGGAGACGTACACCCCCTTCCTCCTGTCCACCAAGGGCAAGGCTTTGGTGCTGCTAGGGTCTGTGGCTCTCTTTGCGGCTGGCGTCTACGGCGTGGTCGAGGTGCGAAGTCTCCACAACCTCGGGAGAGATGTATAGTCGATTCCCGCCGGGCGACGTAGATATTTCAAGCCCGAGAGCAGAGATGTCCCTGATCTGTACCAGTCTGCTCTACGATTATTAGTACTCTCTCTCGGCAGAGAGATCCCTTATCTGTATGACCTATGTACAGCTCACGCGGGTCAATCTTCTAGTTTTCGGTTCAACTCCATTCCATTCAATTCAACCAAACTTACGTGCGTGCGTGCGTGCGTGCGTGCGTGCGTACTGCATGCATGCTTTTGTTTGCAGTACGGTGTGACCCAGGGCTTCGCCTGAGAAGACCGGGGCAAAAAAAACGTGTCAACTCCCCGAAATTTCGAAGCTGATGTGACGTGCTGCTACTGTGTGCTATGGTACCGGCACTGTGTAGACTACTGTAGAACATGGGTTCACCCCCGCCCCCCCCCCCCCCCCCCCCCCCCCCCCCCCCACTCCTCCTCCTCCTCCTCCTCCTCCTCCTCCTCCTCCTCCTCCTCCTCCTCTTCCCCCCCGTCACGCACCGCGCCTCGCTTGCTTGCTCGCTTACTTTGCTTTGCTTGCTTGCTTACTTGACTGATTTGCTTGCTTTGCTTGCTCACTTTATTTTCGCTTTTTTTTTTGTTGTTTGTTTTTGCTTGCTTCGCAGGCGACCCAAGGGTTTGATGTGCTCGACCTGGCGCCAGACGACCACTACGCGCGAGATTGTGAGTTCTTAATCGCTTTTTTTTCGGACACAACTGTAGCGACGAAACGGCGACGAAGCGACTTTTTGCTGCTGTCGCCCTACTCTCTCCCGCCCCCTCCCCCCCAGCCGGCGATTGAATTGCATAGTTTGTGCCTTGACCCCGCACAGTAGGAATGATACTATCGCGTTTTAGCCGGCACCCACGAGGCAAAGTTACACATTGCTGGGGAACATAGTTAACAGGACCTACGGTACACACAAAAACCTATATGTTCACCTATTTGTACAAACAATATTTGGTCCTATTTAGTATGGCCCTCCGTAATAGTATACCCCTTTCTGTCTCTGGAATTGGCCGCACCAGAAAAAAAAATGCGCTTCATCCGACGCTGTCGTCCAACCGCAAGATATAAATCCTCATCACAAGCGGTTCTTAGTCGTAGGATTTAGCTCGCCCCTTCATGCGACTCGCCGAACACCTCGTGTTTCGCTTCGGGCTTGGTGCGAACAAGCTAGAATGGCCTGGTCAGCGAAAAACAGGAAGGGGATGATGAGACTAGCAACATTTTTTTTAATGTAATACATGGAAACAACGTAGTGAGCGCCCAGTTTTTTGGAGGAATCTATATCGGGAGTACGAACGGTGCTCCGCCTCGAAGGGGATGCGTGGTCAATGGTCAAATGACTATAGGGCAAGCAACAAATGAGCACGCCCCCCCCCCCCCCCCCCAGAAGAAATGTCTGCCTGCCCGGCGAAAAATCGGACGTGCTCGGTCCCGGCATTGAAGGGTGCGAGGATCTATGGTCACGCGACTATTAATGCCATGCATGACAAGAGTAAACCCTCCCCCCTCACCGCCACCTTTCCCCTCCCTCCGCCCCATCACCCCTCTCGCCCCCTTCTACCCAACCCCAATCCCCTCCCCCCCCACACACGCCTCCCATCCCGCTCACCCGCTCTACCCCCCCCCCCGCCCCCCACGCCTCCCTCCTCCCCCCTTCTACCCCCCGCCCTCTTCTTCTGCTTCCCACTCTTCTCTCCCCCCCCCCCCCCCCCCCCCCACTACTCCCTCCCCCCCCCCCCCCCCCCCCCCCCCCCCCCCCCCCCCCCCTGCTTCTGCTTCCCGCTCTCTTCTCTTTCCCCTCCCCCTCCATTAACGCGTGCTCCCCGCTCTCTTCTCTTTCCCCTCCCCCTCCATTAACGCGTGCTCCACAGACACAGAGTTGGCGCGTGTGTATGAGCTGGAGATCGATGCTCAGTTCATCCCGCTCAACATATACACCCGTGCGGTGGACTACCCAGATGTCGAAGTGCAGGCAAGAAAAAATTGCAGAATAACGCAAAAAAAAAAAAAAAAAACAGCCTAAGACACCGCCACTGTTTGATTGTTTTGAGATGGATCGGATGTGTGTTGTATGGTATTTGACAAAATGGAAACACACACGGGGTGTACCTGACTCTTCATTTGATATCGGCGCCATGTACTTGATTGACTTTTGCTACCTAGCATTCGACACGAGGCATCTGATATTTTGATGCCGCGGAAGATTTCCCACCATCGCTTTTGCACCTATAGATGCTGGGGTTGTGAATCGGCCGTGTTTACCGATATTTTAACCGACTTTGTTCTGAAACATCGGTTTTCGGCGCAGCCGATATCCGATGAATCGGCGGGCGAGCGCAGAACATTCTGGCCATTTAGCTGGCTTCATTTCTCTCGACAGCAGTCTGCGCGATTATATTTTTTTTGACCATTCTGCAAATCATCGGTGAAAACATCTCGCCCCGATTTGCCGATTTGCCGATTCCAATTTGAGTTGATCCGATTAATCAAGTGAGTCGGACGGCTCCGATTCACAACCCAACTATTACGGGGGGCATAGAAAATAGGACCAAACATTGTCAGTGAAAATAGGGAACATGTATAGGTTTCTGTGTGTACCGTGGGTCCTTTTTACTATGGTCCCCCGTAATATCAATAAACATTTACTAAGAAACCAAGCGTTTTGTCGCCCACGAATAGAGAAAGAGTGCGGTCCTGGAGGGGTTAAGTTAACGCCCCGGTTAGCCGGTTTCATATATCCGTCCATTTGTGCTTCTGCTTGTTGGTGTTGGTGTTGTTGTTGTTGTTGTTGTTGTTGTTGTTTTTGTTTTTTCAGGCTCAGATCCAAGCTACGGACGCTCTGATGGAGGAGCAGCGCTATGTCGCCGGGCCGATCGACTCGTGGATCACGTCCTTCGTCGGCTGGGCTTCCAACACCACCGAGTACAGGTATTGGTCTTGCTTTTCTTGGAGGGATGGTTGGTGACGCCTCGTGTTGCCATGCGACTTCGCCCCTGCCAGCTTAGGCGGTGGTGGTAGACGGGTTAGGGTGTTACATGCTCCAGAGTGCACGGATCGCACCAAGGCGTCGACTAATGTGTCCGGCCGGGCTTCCTGCGTCCGAGCTTTTGGTGTTGCGCCGAAAAGTGTTTTTGTACGAAGAGAAAAGTTGCCTTAGGTACGAAAATTTGATAAATATACGTGTGCGTATATATGTTGTACATACAATACACATTTATCCCACACTCATTCCAAGTTAAAAAAAAAAGTGTCGCCAAGACGGGAGAGCAGCTCTCTCACTAAAGGGTGAAGCGTTTTTTTTTTCTCCGATTAGGCCGAAAACAAATAAAATCATGTAAGAATCGGTCGACACCCTATATCGCCTAAGCAGTATCGAGCTGGTTAATGTTGGTGTCGCGATGCTGTCAAGGTAGTTCGCGGTTTCACTCCTCGCTCAGATTTTCGGTGTTTTGTCTTGTTCCCCGCCGCGTCTACCATTTTTTTTTTTTTTTTTTTTTTTTTGCCTTTTTGCTTTTTTTGTTTTGTTTGTTTGCTTGCTTGTTTTCGTTTTGTTTTGTTGTCATTTTGTTGTCATTTTGTTTCTGTTTTGTTTTTTTTGTTTGCTTTTTGTTTGCTTTTTTGTTTGTTTTTTTTGTCTTCGTCGCCCAGGGGTAATGTGGGCACCTCCGGGGGGTACTCCGTGTACGAAGACCGAGACACGTTCTACCCCGCCCTTGCCGCGTTCACGGAGGACGCGGACAACACGCGATTCCTGTCGGACATCGTCTACAACGACGAGGGAGAGATAGAGGCGAGTGCTCGCCCGTATGCCTGCAAACCTCTTGACACCAGACGGATCATGGTCCGCAGACAGATCAGACAGATCAATCTACCGCACTGCTGCCGCTGTGAGAGGGTGTGCGGGATCTAGCTGCGTATTTCCATGTAGTAGTGCGGATCCAACTCAAAGGAAGCATGGACTGTATGCTCGCAGGGCAGACCCAACCCCACCAGGAAGCACGTTCTGCGATAGAGGTTCGCGCTAAATTATCTCGAGGCTCCTCTCACTTGGCTTTTAACCCTTTTAGAACTTCAGTTCCATTTTGGGGACAAACCAGTCAAATTCCAAGTAATTTTGTCCCCAAACCGGGAATGCGGTCTTACACAAGGGTCAAGGAGCTCCATACCTCACCGGAAAACTGACTTCAGCGTGAATCGAATTGCATCCCGATGGATAATCCCATATGGCCCCAAGTATACAAAAAAACGTTATTTTTCGATAACCAAAATTGGCTTCCGACGAGTTTGGGTTAACCCTCTTTGTCCCCAAATCGGGACTGCGGTACTAACGGGGTTAAGGGGTCCCGCCGTTCAGAAAATATTGTTGCGGAAGTGTGCTACCTCTATCGCTATCGTAGATCGCGTCCGGACTGCAAGGGCCCCCTCTCGGCAACGCGAAGTGAGAGGCTAGGCTAGGATTCAAGTGCGGGCTCGGGAAAGACGGTAGATCCGCCTTGGGAGGTTTACAAGTAGATCGTGACGTGTGAACCTGTTCCGTGTCTGTACCAGATGTGTTTATGTTGTGTGCGCGACGTAATCATTTCCTTCTCGCGGTTTCGAGGTGTTTGATTTCTTTATTTTTTTTTCACGTTCGTCTTGTTCACGGCGGTAGCCGCGGGGCGAGTGCCAGTACTATGTAATGTACGCTGACGGTACGTATGCGTCTTGTTTTTGTTTTCGTTTTTTTTTTTTTTTTTTTTTTGGGGGGATTGGATTCTGGGAGTTGATTTCGTGTGTGCGGTCTTTCTGTTCTACGGAGATTTGGCAAAACCAACCGGACCATGGACCTTACCATCACATGCCCGGTATATGATGTACTTATACCGTCTGCTCGGACATTTTCAAGCAGCTTTTTGGTATTCGTATGAGTATCATTCGAACCCCCAATAACTCTACCCCCCCCGCCCCCCCCCCCCCCCCCGCCCGCTACACACGCCTTTTTTTTTGCACGAGAGCAGATAAGCCGATCGGGACTGTACCTCATCGACGTGGTGGACACGACCAGCAGCGTCGACGCGCTCGAAGACACTCGAGACGTCATCGACCAGTCCACTCTCGACCCGGAGCCCTTCGGGTTCTCGGGTACGTTCGTGTTCACGGAGCAGTTCCTGGTTATCTTCGAAGAGCTGATCGTCAACTTCGCTCTCGCCCTCGTAGCGGTGGCGGTGCTGAGCGTGTTGATCCTGGGGAGGATCGCCATCGTCGCCCTCGTCTGCTTCACCGTGGTGAGGCGTTTTTTTTTTGTTTCAATCGTTTTTTTCATTTGAAGCTTGTCATCAGGGGGGTATCGTTTTTTGTGCATGTGTTTTTTTTATAGGGTAGGAAGGGGGAAGGAGGGGGGGGGGGGGGGGGGGGGGGGGGGG